>CM057243.1:4615459-4737959 GCA_029931835.1 Etheostoma nigrum | reverse complement strand
TGTGTGAGTGAGTGAGTGAGTGTGTGAGCGTGTGTGTGAGTGAGTGAGTGATTCCCTACAAGGAAAATCCATATATTTATATACAAAAGGGCAGAATAAGTAATGCATGCTAAATTTGCTCCTTATGTTGTTGCTTTTCTTGAGATGATGCAATAATAAGATCTTTAACCCTCTTGTTGTCCTCGGGTCTAATCTGACCCCTTTTAAAAAATGTCTATATCTGAAATATGGGTTTCTTTTTAACCACATTACCAGACTACCTTTTAAAATCCAGAAGTTCAGGATCATTTTACTGGGAATCGCTAAAAAAAATAATCAATTATTGAATTAAAATCCATCTTTGAGTGATCTGAAGTGATCTTTCAATTTTTATTTTATTTTTTATTTTATTTTTTATGTTTGTAACCGAGAAACAAGCCGAGCAAAACATCAATTTTAATAATAATAATCATACATATAGAAAGGCCTTTAAAATCTGGATAATGAGCAATATTTAGGGATAATACAACTTTTTTATTTTTTTTTATTTAGCAAATTTTAAAACATGTTATACAATGTTAAACAATTCGGCATCATTCAAAAAATACATGTTCATTTCCAAGGATAATAGTTTAACAACTAAAATATATGAAAAGGGGCAAATCGAGCAACCTTATGTGACCCCGCCTAATTTTTTTTAATAATGTATACTTTATTTCCCCTTGCGGAACTAATAAAGTATACATTCTTATCATTCTTATTATTATTATTATCCATCTATCTTCATCCGCTTATCCGGTATCGGGTCGCGGGGCAGCAGCTCCAGTAAGGGACCCCAAACTTCCCTTTCCCGAGCCACATCAACCAGCTCCGACTGGGGGATCCCGAGTCGTTCCCAGGCCAGGTTGGAGATGTAATCTCTCCACCTAGTCCTGGGTCTTCCCCGAGGCCTCCTCCCAGCTGGACGTGCCTGGAACACCTTCCTAGGGAGGCGCCCAGGAGGCATCCTTACCAGATCCCGAACCACCTCAACTGGCTCCTTTCGACGCGAAGGAGCAGCGGCTCTACTCCGAGCTCCTCTCGGATGACTGAGACGCTAGCCCCCCTCCTATTATTATTATTATTATTATTATTATTATTATTATTATTATTATTATTATTATTATTATAAATATACAGTCTATGGTGGTGCTGCTGTTTTTCTCTGCAGTTCACCAACTGACCACTAGGTGTCGTGCTGAGTTCAAGCAGATGGTGACGCAACCCTCGGCGCAGCAGAGGAAGAGACGGCAGACACCGCACCTTCGACCAAGGTAAGTGAACAAAGACCAACTATTAAACTATTAAAACAGAGCGAAAGGACTAGTCGGCAATATGTTGCTCTTTTTCTTTAGTTAATTATCGTACTAAATGGACGTCTAACGTGCTCTGTTTTATGTTATATTTCAAAACAAAGGACGTAGCTAACGTTTACTAGCTAACTTTTCCTTAGCTATTTGCTTTGGTAACTTCGAGTTGTCAAGTTCGTGAAAACTGATGTCGTTCGTTTCCGGCAAGGTTTTCAAAATAAAACTCAGATTGACAAACATGCCACAAAACAGCCGTCACTATAAACCTGATAGTTTTATTTTGAAAGAAATACCCGGTGTTATTCGTACTTTCTCTACCAGACTTGACGCGGCTAAAGAACTTTAATAGCTAACTAGCTAGCTAACTAACGATAGCAGGTTAACGTTAAAGCATTAACGGAAACTACGTAAACTTTATATTACGATTAAAAAAAAAACGTAACCAAGGTTACGCAAAAGTACGTTAAGTATCGAAGTGCCCTCTTTACGTTGACCGTTGACGTTACTCTTTCGGTAACGTCAACGGTCGTTTATGGCACTATGGCTAACGTCTCGTAGCAACCGAAACTAACGACTTTCGGTATCTACGTGTTGTTGACACTATCAAACTGACTATTGTTATTATTGTTGGACAGACAAAAAGCCAGACAAACTTAATCATTCCCGTTTAGTAAATAACCTCCAACACTGCCTGTCTTGTTTGTTTTTTATGTGAGTACGACACGACGAGCTCTCGCGATATTACTGGTAACGCTAAATAGTTATTCACGATATCGTCAATCAATGACGTAGTTTTTACGTGAGTTTTTATTATTATTTTTTTTATTATTATTAAATCATTCCCGTTTAGTAAATAACTTCCAACACTGCCTGTCTTGTTTGTTTTTTATGTGAGTACGACACGACGAGCTCTCGCGATACTACTGGTAACGCTAAATAGTTATTCACGATATCGTCAATCAATGACGTAGTTTTTACGTGAGTTTTTATTTCAGTGTTGAATTTAATTTCCTGCATTATGGTGAATTTGTAATGCAACGATTTGTGCCTTTTCAATGTATGGTGAAAATGTCGTTAATTATTATTATTATTATTATTATTAGGGCTGTAATCAACCAAAGAAAATCTTGGTCGACTAAAGTCGTGAAAATTTCGACTAAAAATCGACTGGGGGGGGGGTGGGGAATAAAATGCTAGATTAATTACCTGTACTGTCCTGCAGTACTTGTCCTTGTAGGCTATTTGCAGTATATTAAATCGTTTTGGACCTAATTATTTTGCACTGAAATGACTCGTCTGTCGCCTCTGACAGCGCTGCATCAGCCTCATATCCTGAGACATAAAGTCCACAATTCCTTCCGTGATGTTATTTTAGCGTTTGGATGATAGAGGCTTAACATCCAGCGTGGTTTGGGGGGTCTGGGGGGGGGGTCTGGGGAACGCTACCGTGGTTGTGGGTGGGTGCGCCGGTAGTTATAAAACGCTTATTAGACTATGAAATATGCCAACTCTGATATGTTCATACAGCCTACTCCAAACAGACAGGGCAACCTAACGCAGACAGGTTAGCTTACCGTTTTTAGGTGATACGCCATGTTTGTAGTCCAGCTGCGATATGCAAACTGTTACTTGCAAACTTGCCTTTGACTTTTTCCCGTTATGTATTTTTGTAAAATGCTGCCACACTGCCGATGTCTTCGACATGGTAGAGGAGGACTGACTGGAAACTAAACACTCACAGTTAAGTAAATATTCAGCTAACCATCAGACGAAGGCTTTCTAGTTCTTTCTTCAATCTGTCTCCGGTGGGTTGGGCTAATCCAAAAAAGGTGAAAACAAGGGGGGTGTTCTGAAGACAGCCTGTTACCTGTGAAACAGGGGTGCTCTGTAAACACCCCCATTAGCAATTAGTGCTTTCCACCCATAGACCGTAACGGTCCATGCTTCCACCTGATGGAGTAACACGGCAAAAAATCGACCAATCAGAATTTTGGTCGAGCCAGTCGACCAGTCTCACTGGGAGGTTACAGCCCTAATTATTCTTCTTTATTATTATTATTATTAATTAATTATTGTCCTGTATTGTTCTCTTGCATATTCAAAACATCACACATGCTTCGGGGTGTGTTTTTTAAAGGGAATCACATACATCTCAACAACTATACTTTTTGAGAATTAGACTGTCTTAATAGCCAGAAGCTCTCAAGTTAAAATCGACATAAGTAAGTAGAAACAATGACAGATCGTTTATAAATCTGCATTTATAATGCACTTTTTTTTTTAAAGATTATATTTTTGACATTTCCCCTTTTTAGTGGACAGGACAGTTAGGTGAGAGAGGGGTGAGAGAGGGGGAAGACGTGCAAACTTTGGACCCTTGCGTCAAGGCATAAACCTCTGTGTATATGTGCGCCTGCTCTGCCCACTGAACCAACCCGGCCACGTTTCCGACGCTCTTGAAGGCAGCTTCATTTCACGGATGTAAATATTCTAAATATTGGGGGTGACTTAATGGGATAATAGAGCTTAACGCAGCAGCAGAGTACACAGCGAGCGTTACGTGTTACAACACCGAGCTGAGCACTTACACAGTGACAACGATGAACTAATGAAATGAGGTGACTGTTGACTCAGAAAAAGAGGAAGGAAAGCGGCCTGGCTCTTTTGAGCAGAGAAATGTTGATAACATTGTGCAGTTATGAAGAAATAATGACGAAATCAGATTTGTACAAGCACTAATGTCTCTTAGAAAAGAGGGTTTTGAGGTAAACTGAGTTTGAATATTTTTCTAGATTAAGCCTAATACAGATATATATATACACACACACACACACACAACTCGGTTGGCATGGTTTCCTGGCTCATTAAACTGATTTTATTTTCTGTGTGAACGAGAGATGTTAAAGTGACAGATTACATTGTTCTTAAGACATGCGTTTCATCTCCCTATGCAATCAAGCATTTATCCATTAGTTGTAACTACTAAATTATTCGCTAACTATCTTGATAATCGAGTAATAGGTTTGAGTACATTTTAAGAAAAAAGTAAAACTTTGCCTGTAGTGTAGTTGTAGTTTCTTCTCTCCTCTGTGACAGAAAACTGAACTACAACTAGATTTGTTTTGAGATAATTAACCAAGCTAGCTAGCTGCCGCTAGCATTAGCTGATGACTTAAAGGGGCAATTTGCAGATTTTCTGTTACATGCAGTACGTCCAGATGAGAAAAAGACTGACTGGGACTTAGAGTTTTATGACTAACTTACACCAAACTGTGTACTCTTTCATAGCTATTTATTGAGAACATGGAATAAATGTGTGTGTGCGAAATGTGCTTGTGTGAGAATGTGTTGGTGTGTGTATATATTAGGGGTGGTACGGTTCACAAAACTCACGGTTCGGTTCCTATCAGGGTTTTAGGGTCACGGTTTTTGGTTCTGTTCGGTTCTTGTTATTTTTTCTTTTAACACTCTAGAAATATACTTCAGCATATGATATATAAAAATGTTCCCACACACCAGACTTACACCACGCTGGCGTAGCCTTCCTTATCTCTCCCACTTGCCCTTTCTATACGTGGCGTGACCTGCTGCACTCCACAGTCCTCCGTTCTCTTAAAGGACAAGTCCGGTTGATTGCAACACGTAGCTGTGTTGTCTGTAGATGTGGAGGTCTGTCAGTAGAGAGAAAAACAAAAACAATCGGTGCTGCCTACACCGAGTTATCCTCCTGCTAGCGTTAGCACCCAACAGGCTTAAACAGGGCAAGTTTTAAACGTGTTTTTAGCCTCTAAACATGTTCAAAATGTCATTAAAAGTACCCCCCCCCCCATGTGCAGTTATTCCTTCTGAGTGAACACAGTGAACCTGACTGCTGGAGATGTGAAAGAAATGCATAAAAAAGTTCTGGTGAGGACACTGCAAAGAGTGCTTCAGGACCGAAACTACAACACAGGAAAGAGATTAAACTAAAATATGTAGGCTATCAATTTAACAATTTTATATATATATATATATGTATTCACAATATATTCAACAACAGCACCAGTACATAAAATGTAGCCTACATATGGTCATGAATATGTAAACAGTCTACACAGTGAGTAATGTGTAAGTGACGTGTTCCAGGAAAAAACCTAAATATTAGTGCTGTCAGTTAAATGCGTTATTAACGACGTTAACGCAAACCCATTTTAACAGCGTCGATTTTTTTTTATCGCAATATTAACATTCTTTTCGGCCTTAAACTTTGTAGTTTTTTCACATGCTGTTGCAACAACTAGTAACGTTAGGCAAAAACTACAACGCCACACTGGCTCTAGCGTTTTTGTTAACGATTATAACCTTGCCGTGGACATTGACTTTGTCCGCGTGTCTTTCCAGGTAAAGCATGGCAATGACCGGCCCGAGCTCGTGCTCCTCCATGAGTAACCACACCAAGGAGCGGGTCACTATGGCCAAAGTGACCCTGGAGAACTTCTACAGTAACCTCATCGCCCAGCACGAAGAGAGAGAGATGAGGTAAGTTTCAGATCTATTCAAGTCGCTCTGTGGCTGCACAGTGGTTTCCTTTTGCAGTCGGGGTTAGCTTCACACCATGATCTTGTCATTCCATAAAACATTCAACAACTTAATTATTCATAGGTAAACGGATACAGGTCTTCTGCTTTTGTTCATAAGTTGATGCACAAGCACACACATATACAGTTGTGTTCCAAATAATAGCAGTCCAACATCACTAACCTCATACATCATATTTTTTGGTAGAAGTGATATTTCTACATGGCAAATAATTTACTAGTAAGTGTTGTCGAGTTTTAGAAAACCAACAGACCCAACAGTCATGATATGCATGCTGCTCATTCTGTGTAATTGAATCTGTAATTGAAAGGGGTATGTTCAAAATAATAGCAGTGTTGTGTTCAATTAGTGAGGTGATTGATTCTGTGAAGAAACAGGTGTCAACAGAGGAGGGAACTACTAGGACTGATGGGTCCTTGTAAATTCTATAATTTACAAGGACCCAACAGTCCTAGTGAGATAACTCTTGTTATGAATTGATACTATAAATAAAATTGAATTGAATTATGGCCCATACTTAAGGAAAGAAGGAAGAAAATGTTGCATGCTGGTTATAGAGCATTTCACACTGAAATACTCAGCAAAATGGTTCGTTCCAGACATTGCTCTGAGGAACAGCAGCCTTTGATTAAAAAGTTGATTGGAGAGGGAAAAAACATATTAAGAAGAAGAAAATAATAGGCTGCTCAGCCTAAATGATTTCAAATGTCTTGAAATGGCATCCAGAGCCTGAACAACGTGGGAAAAAACGGTCAATTAACCATTCGAATGGATTGAAGAATAGGCAAAATGGCAAAGGCTCATCCAATGATCCGCTCCAGGAAAATCAAAGAAGACTTAAAGTTACCTGTGAGTACTGTTATGATCAGAAGAAGGCGATGTGATCTGCTAGAAGCCCCCACCCCCCTCCCATTCTGGAAAAAAAGACATGGAGAGCCTCACTTCCCATAACAATAAACCCCACACACACGCTGCCCACATGGCTGCCTGTCTTAAAGGGGAAGGGTCGGCCGGTAGTAATCATGTAAAAGGAGAACGGTGAAAGTTTACTTTTCTATCAAACAGCAAAAAAGGATTAGCGTCAACATCGTAACGTCCTGCGATTGCGCACATCGCGATGCCGATGCTAAAACACAATATTGTTCAGCCCTAAAGCAAACCCATTTTTCAGTTTATATAGTAAATGTTTGAGTTTGTAAAGGAAAAATGCAAATACTGCTGTTTTTTGAACAGCCTAATATTCCTTTTTCTTCACTTTCTGTAAAGGTAGAACACAAACTTGATCAATTTTGGTCATGTTTTGATTTGGAATTGAATGTGCAGTGTTCCCAATGCATTGATATTACGGAATTAAAAGCTATTCTAAATGATTTTGAGCATTATTCACTTTTTTAAACACACTGCTATTATTCTGATATCACACAACTGAATAAACTGTGTGTCTAAATTAAGTTGAGGCAAGACCACTTCCTGTTGTAACAGCCTATCATTGTACTGGTTGATTTAGTAGGGAGGATGGGTGATTTTCTTTTTTTTTTAACAGTTTTTTCTCAGCTGATGATGATGACCTTATAATTCTCAGAGGTACAATTGAGGGCAAGCCCTCATTTTCAATGTAGCCGAGATTACACAAAATAAATACACAACAAAATATAGATACACAATACACTAACAGTGCAAAATGTATGACTGGAATAGAAACGAGGACATGCAACTCACCAAATCAGTTATGTAAAATGAATGATGTGAGCATCCGATGAACAATAATGTTCTGCAAACAGCAACGTCAAACACTCGCTGAAAGCTCCAGCTGATGATAATGCATCACAGCAGACGTTGCAATGTACAATTACAGGAATGTCTGTAGTAATGTCCGACATATTTGTGAATTCTGGTACTATATTTGGAACCGAAAAAGTCTGACCAGCGGTATCTGTAACTGATATGATGGGATTTGGATTCACTTTGTTGTGGCTGTAAAACGCTGGTAATGGTTAATGGTGGCTCAGTGGTAGTGCGGTTGCCTGCCAATTGGAAGTTGGTGGTTCAATCCCTGGCCCTGCAGTCCCATGTCGAAGTGTCCTTGTCCTTGGGCAAGACACTGAACCCCGAGTTTTCCCCGATGTTGCGTCATCGGAGTGTGAATGTGTGTGAGTGTTTATCTGATGAGCAGGTGGCACCTTGTACGGCAGCCTCGGCCACAGTGTATGAATGTGTGTGAATGGTTCCTGTACTATGTAAAAGCACTTTGAGTAGTACTAGAAAAATGCTATTTAAATACAGTACATTTACATTGTCTCTCCAGGCAGCAGAAGCTGGAGAAAGTGATGGACCAGGAGGGCTTGGCAGATGAAGAGGTGAGTGACACACACGTGCAGCAGTACGGGAGAATTCACCTGAAGTTGTCCTCAGTCCCTGTTATAATGTAGGAGGTTTAGATCTGCTTGTTTATTATCTTCAAGTGAACTGTGAGCATTTAGATTGTCCGCAAAAATGTAGCCTGAAGGGCTGGGTATTAGCAATAATTTCCTGAATTAATTCGATTCACAAGGTCCCGATTCAAATACATTCATGATTCAATATAATTTACGTTGGGGACATTTCAGTTACAATACCAATTTAGCTTGGATATAAAATAAGATTCTCAGAAAACTTCTGCTGTAAATTGCACAAGCAACCTTCAAATCTTTTTTTATGATCTTAATCTAATCTAATTCTCGTGTGCCATTGCAAGCAAGTAATCTTTTTTTTACCAGGTTAATTTAACCCAAAAAGGGGTTAAGAAAGTAGTTTATTGGCAATTTTAAGGGATATTTGGCTGATCTAAATCCAGCTCTGTGTCACGGCAGTATGTTTGGCTTTCCTCTGTGGCTCCAGTACACAGAGTAATCATGTTAAATAACTGTGATTTCAATATTGACCAAAATAATTGAGATCCTTTTTCCCCATAATCGAGCAGCTCTGATTTCATCCTTCTTTTCTTTGAGAATTGGGTGTATACGATTTATTGTACGGGGGGGGGGTTGTTGTTTGCAAAACACACCCTGGAAGTAGCCTGAGAAGTATGGGTGAATCATTACATCGACGCATCGATGCAGAACTGGGTGATTCTGCATCGATGCAGTAACAGACCATAATTGATTACTGCCTGCTGATGTTGCTGATTTTCCGGTCTCTACTTTTTTGTTTTTGTCTGTTGTCAGCTGTGTTTAGACTCAGCTAGATTCAGGAAGTGTCTTTTTTTAAGTGCCGATACAATAAAAAGGGGAGAACATATATATATCCGACTGCTTGAATTTGTTAATGAAAACCATGTGTAAGCAATATATAATAGTATTGAGGGGGTGAAGCATTGTGGTGCATCGGGATATCAAATTGATCCAACTCGTTGACAGGATAATCGTAATCAAATTGTGAGACGAGTGAAGATTCTCACCCTTACTGAGAAGACAACTAGTTAATAAAAACCCCAGAGGCAATAACACAACAGACCGTAGAGAGCAGTGATTTAGTTTGACCTGGGCTGAACTGTATTCTGATTTGATTACTTTGGAAACAGTAGTTATTGGAAAATTTGCAATCTTTCAATTTATCCATTTTGGGGGGGGGGGGGGTGTAAAACCGCAAGACATTTGGATCACAAGATCTTAAATTCCTGGAGGGTCTGTATAATGATGAATTTTATGAATGATGTTAAACAGCGAGGTTGCATCACACTATGGTGTATTTCAAAGTGACGTCCGTGTTCTGCAGAAACGTATCCGGCGTTCTCAGCATGCCAGGAAAGAGACGGAGTTTCTGCGTCTGAAACGTACTCGACTGGGTCTGGAGGACTTTGAGTCCCTGAAGGTGATTGGGCGAGGAGCTTTCGGAGAGGTAAGAACCTTTTACATAAACATTTAAAACATGAGTCTCGTGTGCCATTGCAAGCAAGCAAGCGGTCAACATAGCTTCAAAAATCTGGGTCACAATGGCGTTTAGGTGTGGGTGCGGACTTTTCTAGTTTTTTTAATATATTAAATGGGTAAAATCTTATTTCCTTGGGGTGCCTGGGTAGCTCACCTGGTAAAGCGGGACCATATATAGAAGTTTACTCCTCGAAGCAGCGGCTGCGAGTTTGACTCCGACCTGCGGCCATTTGCTGCATGTCATTACCCCTTTCATGTCTAAGCTGTCCTATAGAAATAAAGGCCTAAAATGCCTCAAAATCATCTTAAAAAAAAGTCTTATTTCATTGTAAGTTTTGTTGTCAAGTAAGAGGTTTGTGGCTTGTTGAGTAAGCATAAACATGTATCACAAGTCAGGAGACATAATGTCTCATAATGTGTGCAGTAGCTACTAATTCTCACAGCATACTGTTTATTTTTAGCCTCACATGTGAGAGAGAGCGGGCGCCTCACTGATTTCATCACTGTGATCAAACAATTCTTTCTCTGTCTGCTCTTCCAAACATCCTTTTATCTAAAATCCACCCTATATCAGTTGAAACACACATATTATTTTTATACTATTTTTCTTATTAGATTAGACCAGTAGTTCCCAAATTGTGCGGCAATGCTACATGTGAATAAATATAGCATGGGTCTGCTGCACTGCTAGCAAAGCTTGTGACAGTGCTGCCAGGTAAACGTACGGCAGACGATGAAACTACACCAAACACAACTACCTACAACTAAATACATAGTGGTGGCCCAATCCATCTGTAGCAACTTCCTTAAAACCTCCATAAGCCGCTGAGTCGAGGAACAGTCAACACCTGTATCACCTGTACTCTCTGTTTTAATAATCCAGTTCCACTTGGTGATATGTTAAAAATGTATTGTCCATGTCAAAACAAGAAAAAGCAAACCACAAAATCTAGTTGCACATGAAAAATAATATGTGTGAAGGTGAACGTGGATGCAATGCAATTTGCGATCAACAGAAAATGTAAGACCAACCCGCAAATTCACATTACAATGGTTATTGTCAGACCTACCACGTTCAATGTCTACCTATTAGCGCAGTCTACGACTAATCAGGTGAATATGAACTGCCATGTACACAGTATGTACTATGTACAGTATGTATGTATGTATACATACATACGTAGCGTCACAGCGAAGCCAATCTTCCAGTTGAATCGCAATTGTCTCATACCTAACAGCAACAGCTGAATTGTTGCGTAATGCATCGTCTCTCTCTCGTCTCTGTCTCTGCCTCGTCTCTCTCTCTCTCTCTCTCTCTCTCTCTCACCACTTAATGGAGAAACAGCTCTACTACCATAGTGTGTGAACAGAGCTGTGTCACACTGTAATCAAATATATATATATATATATATATATATGAAAATAGGTTAAGCAAAACTAATATGTACAAAAAGGCCTAAATATATAAATATATCTCTCTCTGCTCTCCCCGGGGAGAAGACCCTTGTAAATTTTTGTTTCCACAAAAAAGGGGGTGGTGCAGAAAAAGATCTGCCTTTGTCTCTGTCAGGTTGGTGTGAACATTGCTGTGTTTGCCTCCAGGTTCGTCTGGTGCAGAAGAAAGACACCGGTCACGTCTATGCCATGAAGATCCTCCGAAAAGCTGACATGCTGGAGAAAGAACAGGTGAGGCAGAAAAACACACACTGAATTACTGCTGTTGGAGATCAGTTGGGACATCTTTTAACTCGTGCGTGTCCCTCTGTCTGCTAGGTTGGTCATATCCGTGCTGAGCGGGACATCCTGGTAGAGGCAGATAGTCTGTGGGTGGTCAAAATGTTCTACAGCTTCCAGGATAAGATGAACCTTTACCTCATCATGGAGTTCCTGCCTGGAGGTATGAGCCCTTAACCCTACAGAACAGTACTGCCGGGAGACCAGAACGCATCGCAAGCCAGCGCTGGTGTTCTGGCAGAGATGGGGACTTGAGTTTGAAACTCAGACTTGCGTAACCTATAACCTACCTATGTAATATGTAACGTATCTGTTGCACGTGGCCACATATGGGTGAGGACACCAAACATGTTGATGGCACCGATGGCACCTGCTTTGCCAGAAGATCTGGTTTTAAAAACTTGACACAACAAGGCCCAAAGTAAAATAGCTCTAAAGGCAAAATATGCGGACTCTAGCTCAGAGACTTGAGCATGAAACCGTCATGGAGCCTAAAAATTAACCAGGTCTTCAGCTCTGCTTCCACATTACGCTACCCATAGAGCAGGCGCACTAGAAACTTCCACCGTCCGGGCCGGCTACTTCCTTCCATGTGTTCCATGCCGTCGTCAGTCGGCGGAGCCGTAGGCCTTAATTTTGGCCGATTTGACTAATTGAATCAGCCGGTGGGCAGTCAGACTCGATGAATCTGACTTATGGAGAGTCACAGAAGTTCAATTTGCTTTAAAGCCTGTCACAACTCTTGGGGGCCTGTTCCCAGAAAGTTAACCCTTGTGTTGTCTTCCCGTTAACCATGAACTTGTCCTCCCAGGTCAAAATTGAAAATGAACATTTTTTTGTGCTTTTCCGATATTTTTGTCGCTTTTTCTGATTTATTTGTCATTTTTTTCCATGATTTTGGTGCTTTAAAAAAAAAAAAAACAGAGCTGGTTTAATAATAGGTTTTACACTTCTTCTTGGAATTCATGGTCAACAAACCTCATTTATTATACATATGTTTTTAGTTAACCCTCATGTTGTCCTCGGATCAAATTTAACCCGTTTTCAGTTTTTTTATCACAAAAAAATGGGCCTTTGAAAATGTCAACATTAGAAATAACTTCAAAAAAATCAAAAAAGCACCTACACCATTGAAAAAGGGACTAAAGAAATTTCATGGTTGATACAAAGACAACACAAGGGTTAAAAAGGCAGAAATTATGAATTATTTTGACTAATAGTTAAGATCAGAGGATGTTGAGTGGGTATATGTCAAAGTTTAGTCCGGATACTGCTTTGAAACCATTAAAAAAAAAGAAAGAAAAAGAATTCAAATGCTATAAGATTAAATAAAATATGAAGAACGTTGTATGGAATCATCCATGTTATTTTTGGGCAATTTGATTTTTGGGCAAGAAATCCATATTTCTGATATAAACCACTTTGAAACGGGTCACTTTGACCCTAGGTCAACACAAGGGTTAAACCCTTCGGAGCAGACTGTCAGAGATGCTTGTTGTCCATTGCTACAATATACTGTAAGTGCTAGTGTGACCGTAGTCTCTGCTGTTGTGTCGCAGGAGACATGATGACCCTGCTGATGAAGAAGGACACTCTAACAGAAGAGGCGACTCAGTTCTACATCGCTGAGACGGTGCTGGCCATCGACTCCATCCACCAGCTGGGCTTCATTCACAGAGACATCAAACCCGACAACTTGCTGCTGGACTCCAGGGTGAGTCGTGGTTAACCACCTTTTCTGTTACATTACATTAGTCAAGAACACTGTCATCATAGATGTAACCATCTATTGCAACAGATGGAAATACAGTTATGCTTGGCGCTGATGGCTCAGCTCTTAACCTGTTTGTGCCGGATGCTTCGTGCCGACACATGACATCTACCGCCGGCCGCTGCGTGGCGCAGCATTTTGTATTCGTCAGTCTTTTCATGACGCGTGCAGCAGAGAACGCACTGTCATTGGTACAAATACACATGAGGCGGGTCTTGTTGGCCATTTAAAGCCATGTTACCACCAAAATGTACTGTGGTTTGCTGAAAATCATGTCAATCAACCAGACATACACGTACATTTGTTTATGATTTTTTTGAGAGACGAGCGAGAAAATGGCTCCGACAGAGGAGGATGTTGACAGCGAGGGCAGTGACATGATTTTCAGCAAACCACAGTACATTTTGGTGGTCACGTGGCTTTAAATGGCCAACAAGACCCGCCTCATGTGTATTTGAACCAATGACGCAGTGCGTTCTCTGCTGCACAGACGCTAGACGCAGCCCCTCTTCTTGCCCTCCCCACTTTGCATCTGTAGCTCAATGAATCTTACTACTAAATACTTTAATTTGCTCTTCATGACGTCCGTAATGTGCCCAGCTGGAGACTGATCTTGAGGCGCTTCTTGAGTATGCACACACATTGTTTACACATCACGTGTGCCGCCAACTTCAGTAGTTCTAATAGTGTATGTTTTGTGTTTTCAGGGTCATGTGAAGCTGTCTGACTTTGGTCTGTGCACGGGGCTGAAGAGGGCTCACCGCACCGAGTTCTACAAGAACCTGAACCACAGCCTGCCCAGTGACCTCAGTAAGCAAAGTCAGGCAACCCCTTCCTTTTATTTCTACTTTATCTTGCATGTGTTCATGTTTTACCACTCCAATCTGTTATTTGTATATATGAATGTCCTAAGGCTGTTAAAATGAGCGTGATGATGACAAATTTAGTCATCATCGCGCTAATTGTTTTAAAAAACAAATTTTAACAAGCCTTTTTGCTAATTGTGGTATTTTTAAGCACACTTATAATCATGTGTTTTATTAATTTGCACTGTCCCCTTCTTAAATAAACTGAATTTAAGTGAAGATGCTGCACACATCAGCCTGTTTGAGAGATTGCGGGGCGTCCCAGCTCCCTTTTAATACTGAGCGGTCCTGTCTCCACAGCTTTTCAGAACATGAACTCCAAGAGGAAGGCAGAGACCTGGAAGAGGAACCGGAGGCAGCTGGTAAGTCCAGACAGAGGCGTGATGACGTCCTTTTGAAGGTGGCTTTTTATTGTGAATGAAACTTAAATGAATACAGCACAACTTTAAAAAGAACATGTCAACATTGTTAGTTTTTACTCTTGGTTTTGGTATCAGTACCAAAGGTTATCATATATCAGGGTTTCTGTGGGGTTTAAAAAAGGCCTTAAAAACTCTTAAATTCGCTGTGTTTTACAGATGTTGTGTTCTAGGTCTTAAATGTTTTAAACCAGTTTTAATCTCCCTACGTCCATGTAACGCTCCCTCTGATGCTCACTGAAAGGTTTTGTTTCATTCTGTGGCGTAGTTCTTTCTTTGGCTCGTCCAAATAACATGCTACATGTTTAATACAGGTTATTTTTTTCTCTTGGTAGCTTTTATTCAATTTTAATAAGTTTATTAACTTTGGAAGTACTATTGTAACTCTGCATTTCGTTGTACTTAAATTGTGTTCATGTGGTTCTTCTAAAAACATCTTTTAAAAAGTCTTAAATTTGACTTGATGAAACCTGCAGAAACCCCTTATATTCAGTATCACTGAACATATCCAGCCCCACAAATAATTCAGTTTATTGGCACTTCCATCGTGCGTTTCACAGGCTCTAAGTGATGCCAAGTGTAGTCTTATTGTTCATAGATAAAGGTAAAAGTGCCTTTTGTCTCGAAAGAAAGGTTGAACAGAGCACAGAGAGACTCAAATCCAAATATCTCTGATGTGTAAAACCCAAACTCTTGCAGAAAACGGTGCGTTCATGTAAAACCTCACTGCTCAAAAAAATGTCTTTAGGAGCCTTTTAATCTTTAACATTAAAGCTTTTTGTTGTTCCCACCCTGCTCCTCTTCTCCGACAGGCTTTCTCTACAGTGGGAACCCCAGACTACATCGCTCCAGAGGTCTTCATGCAAAACGGATACAACAAGCTCTGCGATTGGTGGAGCCTGGGTGTCATCATGTATGAGATGCTGATAGGTAATGTTGGAGCTAAATCCTGCTCCATTCTCAGGGTTCAGTCAATTAATAGTCAAAATCTCAGATGTTGATGTGTGAATCCTTTTTATTACGTAGGATATCCTGAGACAGAGTTACCTGGATCAAGTTGTCACAGCTCTCACCTTATTTACCTAAATGGCCAGATGTGGTTTGAAAAGATGGTTGATGTTTTTTGTTCCCCTCGCCGTCTGCAGGTTACCCTCCGTTCTGCTCCGAGACGCCTCAGGAGACGTACAGGAAGGTGATGAACTGGCGAGAGACGCTGACCTTTCCTCCAGAAGTGCCTATATCCGAGAAGGCCAAAGATCTGATCCTCAGGCAGGAAAACCTCTCTTCGTCTTTCATCACAATCACTTGTGCAGTCACTTGATTTTTTTTTTGTAAATTGATACAAAATTGTTTCATTTTGAACACGTCAAAGTTATCTAAAGCCCAGGTCAGAGGGAAGATTTGCGATAAGATGAGTGAAAACTTTCGACTACTTGCAAAAGCACCAATCTGCAGCACCAATGCGACGAGACGGTGTATCATCTCCATAGCAACGACTCTTTGTACTTCTGACTTTCAGGCTTTTTTTTGCAGCTGGATAAATAACCCTATCATTCGTTCCGTCTAAATATGAGTGTGGATAATGTTAGTGATAGTAAGATACTTGCTACAAGGGCTGCACAGCATGTCGTTTTTTTCCCCCGTCATCGCTGTCTCAACTTGCGCAATAAACACGTTTCAAAAGGCTGCAACATATCGCGAAATTATTTTGTTAGTTGAAAGACAACAGATATAATATAATATAACTAAATATAACTCATTCTTTTTTAGTGGGGCCTTTTTATATTCAATTAAATGCTCTATTTCTTCAATAAAAGAATATTTCCTTTTATTTAATTTAAATTCAACAAGCAATTTGTCGTATATTTAGCAAAATACTGAAGGCAACTGAGTACACTTTCATATGTTATTTATGTGATTCACTGCATGGTTTTGTTTTGTAGGAATATTTTTGGGGGCTTTATCAGGCTTTTATTTTAACAGGACAGGAGAGACAGAGAGGGGGAATGACTTGCAGCGAAGGGCCGCAGGTTGGAGTTGAACCCGCGGCCGCTGCGTTGAGGAGTAAATCTCTATATATGGGCGCCAACTGAGCTCTCGCGCCCTCGCTCCACCACTTTGTTTTAACGCCGCTCCTTCTCTTCAGTCACTCTCTAGCCTCGCTCCACCACTTTGTTTTAACGCTGCTCCTTCAGTCACTCTCTAGCCTCGCTCCACCACTTTGTTTTAACGCTGCTCCTTCAGTCACTCTCTAGCCTCGCTCCACCACTTTGTTTTAACGCTGCTCCTTCAGTCACTCTCTAGCCTCGCTCCACCACTTTGTTTTAACGCTGCTCCTTCAGTCACTCTCTAGCCTCGCTCCACCACTTTGTTTTAACGCTGCTCCTTCAGTTACTCTCTAGCCTCGCTCCACCACATTCATTGAGCCTTCGTCTGAAACTCTGCAGTTTCCAACCAGCTGACAGTTTGTAACATTGAATTAAAACGGATTATTTTGTTTCTATAGTTTGTAGCTGACTTTACCAGCTGACTTTTTTTTGGCCGTTGAAACAGGAGACGTCTCTTAGTTCTAAAACCAGCCTCCGGAGTCCAGACCAGCTGAGTCGAGCTGAGTCGGGCCGCTTCAGACCGCTGAAACGTTTCCTGCAATGTTCTAAAACGGTTTTGTCTCATCGCAAATCTTCTGAATCTGAACTTAAGAGCACCTTAAATGTTTAGTAATGAGTTGTTGAATGTGTATGATGTTAAGTGAAGCGTGTTGTGAGCAGGTTCTGCTGTGAGGAGGAGCACAGGATCGGTGCTGCGGGGGTCGAGGAGATCAAGTCCAATGCTTTCTTTGAGGGCGTGGACTACGACCATATCAGGTGGGAGAAGTTATCACGTGTCTGTGTTAAAGGACAGCGTTAAGTCCTTTAAGACAGTTATTACAGCGATACATTTAAAATCTTTCATTCATTTATCAGGTATTTTAGACTAGACTTCTGACTGTTAAAACTAGGGACAGGGTTTGTACGGGTGCCTGAAATCCTTGAAAATGCTTATATTTTGTTGTGTTTTCAAGGTTTGAAAGGTGCTTGCATTTTGGATACAATGCTTGAAAATACTTGAATTTGTATTTGATTTTTGCAACCCGTTCAATCAAAAATATTATGATAAATCACGTCAAGAACAGTGTCTGTAGGTATCGGCGGAGCGAGCGAGGACGGGCTGTTGTGGTAAAGCTGGTTTTATATTAAAGAAGGTTAAACTCCATAATAGATTTTTCGAATGTGTCTAATAGCCAACGTCCAATATGAAACCAACTTTACCACGGTCTGCTGCGGTGTGGCGGCCCTACATCCCGGCAAAGACTGGAGCGGCTGAGCTGCCTGAACCACCCACCCCCATGTCCTGTTTAAACCTTAAAAAATTGCTACTTACTGTTACTGGCTGCAACACCAAATAAAAAACTTTTTGCTATTTATCCTGACTTTGAGCGCGTTGTGTGCGTGTTAAAGTACCGGCTGTTAAATGAGGTACAGGAAGGGATAACGGCTTGAGCTGTAATTTTTCAAAGTATCTTCTCTGTGATATGCAGACATTGAACAAATGTATGTATTTGTTTAACAAAATAACATCTAGAGTCTAAAGTCTAGACCCCGTATATAGGACAGCCACACTTTTTCAGATATATTCATAGGGGAATTAACCTGGATCTTATATTTGGGTCAATGCGGTAAGAAATGCAGCACTTTTAGCTTTGCATCCCTCCCAGATGAACTGTTCTTTGTACCTGGTTTAAGAAAAATCTGTTCTCAAACTCTCCTGGTCTGCTCTCCAGAGAGAGACCTGCTGCCATTCCCATAGAGATCAAAAGCATCGATGACACCTCAAACTTTGACGAATTCCCTGATTCAGATATCCTCACACCGACAGGTACGCTGCCTATTTCTGTTCAACACGTTCCATATTTTGTGTTTGGTGTGTGAAATAATTAAAAACCTCCTCTTCTTCTTTTTCTTCTTCTCGTCCAGTCGCCCCGGTGTCCAACCAGACTGAGGCCGACCTGAAGAACAAGGACTGGGTCTTCATCAACTACACCTACAAACGCTTCGAGGGTCTGACCGCTCGGGGAGCGATACCGTCCTACATGAAGTCAGGGAAGAGATGAGCTTCTCTCGGACACAGTTTTTAACCCACAACACCACCATGAAACCTGAAAGAGTCGTCCAAAAAACCCTGTGTTGTCTGAGGAACCTCAGCTCTGAAAGGAGAACTCTTTGTTCTCTGAGTTACCCGAGTGACTAGAAGGATCCTTGTCAAATATTATAAGGGGTTCAATTTCATCCGTTTGCTTTTTCCAGGGGCCGCTGCCTTCATTTCTGCAGGTCTTCACTTTTATCTGATGCTTCCGAGGGTACCTCTCTACTTTCCTGCGCACACA
This sequence comes from Etheostoma nigrum, assembly GCA_029931835.1. Taxonomy (NCBI): domain Eukaryota; kingdom Metazoa; phylum Chordata; class Actinopteri; order Perciformes; family Percidae; genus Etheostoma; species Etheostoma nigrum. The sequence continues at coordinate 4,718,932 of CM057243.1, read as the reverse complement.
TGAAGACTGAACTGGGATTTAAAGTGATTGGGATTCTCTCCACTTGCTTTGTTTTCCGCCAGCGGATTGCAGTGCGATGTCTTCACTCTCCTGATACCAGCATCCATTACATTCCTCCTCTATAAACCAGCACCAGTCAGTCAGTTGGACCTACCAAGGGCTCTTCTCCCACCAAAAACCAGGACATCCACTCCACATGTTCCCCTTTCTACGTTGCATTGAGTGGTCACTTGGTGCTCTTCAGGGAATCTGTCCAAATGTTTTCTTGTTGTTTCAGCTCAGCTTCTAGGGCTTCTGACCTAACCAAAGACTAAAGAGCTGAATGTTTCTGCTTGTCTTCCCCGTCACATCTTGTAACTTAGCAATTATGAATCTCTAAAACTATAATTCAGAGTTTTTTGCTTGTTGGAAAGTGTGAATATGAGTGATGCATTTTGTGGAACAGACGCAACAGTCTTGTTACATTTTCACAATGACCCATTTATGTTCAAAAATACCTTTTGGCACCTTACGTGATGTTTGATCGGGCTCCTGTACAGTCGAGCCTACAGCTCATTAATTTATGTGTTTTAATTAGACTGGAAAAGTACACCTGTGTCCGCGCATGGGTTCGACAGGGGAGTGAAGGCGCTGTCTTAAAACTTAAAGAAAGTCACAGATTTACAGTTCTAATGCATAGACTGTAAGATTAGTGGACGTGGCATCCGTGCCGTTACCCATTGGTTTGTGGACTGGCGTTTTTGAATGCCTAGAGTTTGGCGTTTTTTGACGAGAGGGCGGAGCTGGGCAGGATGACGACGCCAAGCCAGCGTTGTTTGTAGTTGCGATGGCGCTGCGCTAAACGCTAAAGAGGGAAAGTTGCTGATTTTCAACCCTTCGGAAGGGAATCATCCAGCGGAGAATTACCGGCAAGTAAATGCAGACCTCCGGGTACTGAGCCGTTCATCTGCATGTACGGCAGAACAGGAAATCTGCAAACTTTCCCTTAAATTACCAGCTAACACTAAATGTAGCCAGCTAGCTTGGTTGGCAGGAAGCTAAACAAGATATTTTGTAGGCGACCAAAATGTTCCAGTTAACTTTGCTAAAGTGAAAACACAGTGAAAGAGTCAAAGTTTAAGATGAAAACATGGACAACAGCCAAAAACACATTGAGGTTTGTTTTAATGTCCACAGTGTTAGCATGGTTAGCATCGCTAAGCCTCTGTCCTGACTGACAGGTCCTGTAGCATCCCCTGCTTTATCGTCTTTTAAAATAAATGCAGCTTTAAGGAGTCTCCCCCTGCTGGACGTTAGAGAGAATGCAGCTTTAAGGAGTCTCCCCCTGCTGGACGTTAGAGAGAATGCAGCTTTAAGGAGTCTCCCCCTGCTGGACGTTAGAGAGAATGCAGCTTTAAGGAGTCTCCCCCTGCTGGACGTTAGAGAGAATGCAGCTTTAAGGAGTCTCCCCCTGCTGGAAGTTAGAGAGAATGCAGATTTAAGGAGTCTCCCCCTGCTGGACGTTAGAGAGAATGCAGCTTTAAGGAGTCTCCCCCTGCTGGACGTTAGAGAGAATGCAGATTTAAGGCGTCCGTTTTACCTTTCAGACCCAGAAGCTTTGTCCATTTTTTTATACAGTCTATGTTTTAATGTCCTGAACGTGTTGCAAACTCAGATTTTAAGGCAAATCGCTCCAAGTTGACTAACTCACCAACGCCCTTCGTCTCACCAGGGTGGGAACGCCTAAATCACCATGAAACCATTCCATTTCTTTTCCATGCGACCCTTCGGCTACATTTGCACCGCTACGTTTTGGGTTCGCCAAGCATTGAGTTTTGAGCTAGAGGTGATCTCCGTTCACACCGAGTGTTTTTATCTCCAGTAGAAGAACCAATCACTGTTTTAATTAACACGCCCAAACCAAAATGTCTCCTCATCATTCTGGTGTACTGGGCATAAACAGGAGGCAGCATGGAGACTCCGCCCACTGTTGGTAGTTGCCATGGTAACGTTAGTAGCTTAGTCTCCGAGAACGGCAGGCAGCGTCTGTTTTGGTGTGAGAGGGGGAAACACCAGAGCAAGGGGAATGAGAGGGGGAAACACCAGAGCAGGGGGGAATGAGAGGGGAAAACGCCAGAGCAGGGGGGAATGAGAGGGGGAAACACCAGAGCAGAGGAAATGAGAGGGGGAGACACCAGAGCAGGGGGAATGAGTGGGGGAGACACCAGAGCAGGGGGAATGAGAGGGTGAAACACCAGAGCAGGGGGAATGAGAGGGGGAGACACCAGAGCAAAGGAAATGAGAGGGTGAAACCCCAGAGCAGGGGGAATGAGAGGGGGAGACACCAGAGCAGGGGGAATGAGAGGGGGAGACACCAGAGCAGAGGAAATGAGAGGGTGAAACACCAGAGCAGGGGGAATGAGAGGGGGAGACACCAGAGCAGAGGAAATGAGAGGGTGAAACACCAGAGCAGGGGGAATGAGAGGGTGAAACACCAGAGCAGAGGAAATGAGAGGGGGAGACACCAGAGCAGGGGGAATGAGAGGGTGAAACACCAGAGCAGGGGGAATGAGAGGGTGAAACACCAGAGCAGGGGGAATGAGAGGGGGAGACACCAGAGCAGAGGAAATGAGAGGGTGAAACACCAGAGCAGGGGGAATGAGAGGGGGAAACGTAGCAAAAGATATTTGTTTTTTAAACCAAAACGTAGCCCCACCCTAACCCACCTCTCGTAGACGTAGCCGCGGTTTGACCCACTCCGCCTGTTTCGGACACATCGTGTGACACGTGTACAGCTGACGTCATGGCAACCTGCAAAGTCCCAGCATTCAGCTCGTTGGTAGCAGTGAGAACAAGGTGTAGTGTGGAAGCACAGGGCTGAACACAATATCCAAAATGCTGTCATTTAAAATGAATGTCGATGAAGTTTTTATGGAGAAATGTATTTCTTGCTGCCACAATAATTCCAAAATGCTGTTTGTGTGAATGTAGCCTGGACCTTTTTATTTGTCTTTTCTTTTTTTATGTTAAAATCTGTGTCCTGGCACATGTGGTAAAACTATGGAAACCCATTTCCCCCAGAAACAAGGGAATAAAAGATGCAAAAAAAAAGGTCAGAATTAGCACAAAAAAGACAAACATAAAATGAACTTTTATAATTTTGACATAATACATTTTATGATTTTAGATTTTGTCAAAACTGTCACATGACTTACTTTTATGTTTGTAAGTTTGACTCGTCGAGATGAAATTGGGACTTTGTTTTTAAGACTTAAGTTTTTAAGTCTGAAAATAAAAATATGATATCATGATTATCTTAACTCCGAATTTAGATCAAAGCTGCTCAATTATGGGAAAAAAAAAAATCATGATCGCAATTATTTTCGATATGTGATGTTTGCATTTATTCAACTTTAAAAAAAATTTAAAATAAAAAAACTTTTTAAAAGAAAATATAAAAGAACGTTGAGGTTTCCCTTCGTTCTTTCCCCGTCAGAAAACAAGATAAATTAAGAGTTTACCTGCAAAACGTTACGTGCAAAACAATAATTTTCTCAATTACGTTGTTTTTGTGATTGTTACGAGCTGAAATCATGAAATCATGATCAAAATTTGATTAATTTTTTACAGTTAATCAAATTTTGATTGCTATGTAGTTCAGTGTTTTTTATAATTGTGACTTAAAAGAAAAACTAGAATTTTTTGCATTTCTTTTTTTGTCTTTTCTTTTTGGCAGGAATGGGCTTCCATACCAACCGTTCAGTCTGAAGGTTTTTCTTGTAGTCTGTTATATGAAAAGTAGTGTGTAGATGAAGCTCCGCACATTGTAACGCTGTAATTTTAGAAAACCACGCGGTGGAGTTTTTTCTATGGGGGGGCTCTGCATGTTTTTACCAAACGGCAGATGGTCAGCTTTAAGCAATAGAGCACATGGAGATTACTTATTTTATTGATGACGTCACTCGGTGTGTGTGTGTGCGTACGTGTGTGTGTGTGTATGTGTGTGTACACGTGTGTGTGTACACGTGTGTGTGTACGTGTGTATGTATGTGTGTGTACGTGTGTGTGTGTACACGTGTGTACACGTGTACGTGTGTGTACGTGTGTGTGTGTACACGTGTGTACACGTGTACGTGCGTATGTACGTATGTGTGTGTACGTGTGTGTACGTGTGTGTGTGTACACGTGTGTACGTACGTACGTGTGTGTACACGTGTACGTACAGTGGGTACGGAAAGTATTCAGACCCCTTTAAATTTTTCACTCTTTGTTTCATTGCAGCCATTTTCCAAAAATCAAAAAAGTTCATTTTATTTCTCAGTAATGTACACTCAGCACCCCATCTTGGACAGAAAAAAACAGAAATGTAGAAATTTTTGCAAATTTATTAAAAAACAAAAACTGAAATATCACATGGTCATAAGTATTCAGACCCTTTGCCGTGACCCTCATATGTAACTCAGGTGCTGTCTATTTCTTCTGATCATCCTTGAGATGGTTCTACACCTTCATTGGAGTCCAGCTGTGTTTGATTATACTGATTGGACTTGATTAGGAAAGCCACACACCTGTCTATATAAGACCTTACAGCTCACAGTGCATGGCAGAGCAAATGACAATCATGAGGTCAAAGGAACTGCCTGAGGAGCTCAGAGACAGAATTGTGGCAAGGCACAGATCTGGTCAAGGTTACAAAAAAATTTCTGCTGCACTTAAGGTTCCTAAGAGCACAGTGGCCTCCATAATCCTCAAATGGAAGACGTTTGGGACGACCAGAACCCTTCCTAGAGCTGGCCGTCCGGCCAAACTGAGCTATCGGGGGAGAAGAGCCTTGGTGAGAGAGGCAAAGAAGAACCCAATGGTCACTGTGGCTAAGCTCCAGAGATGCAGTCGGGAGATGGGAGAAAGTTGTAGTAAGTCAACCATCACTGCAGCAATCCACCAGTCGGGGCTTTATGGCAGAGTGGCCCGAAGGAAGCCTCTCCTCAGTGCAAGACACATGAAAGCCCGCATGGAGTTTGCTAAAAAACACCTGAAGGACTCCAAGATGGTGATAAATAAAATCCTCTGGTCTGATGAGACCAAGATAGAACTTTTTGGCCTTAATTCTAAGCGGTATGTGTGGAGAAAACCAGGCACTGCTCATCACCTGTCCAATACAGTCCCAACAGTGAAGCATGGTGGTGGCAGCATCATGCTGTGGGGGTGTTTTTCAGCTGCAGGGACAGGACGACTGGTTGCAATCGAGGGAAAGATGAATGCGGCCAAGTACAGGGATATCCTGGACGAAAACCTTTTCCAGAGTGCTCTGGACCTCAGACTGGGCCGAAGGTTTACCTTCCAACAAGACAATGACCCTAAGCACACCGCTAAAATAACGAAGGAGTGGCTTCACAACAACTCCGTGGCTGTTCTTGAATGGCCCAGCCAGAGCCCTGACTTAAACCCAATTGAGCATCTCTGGAGAGACCTGAAAATGACTGTCCACCAACGTTTACCATCCAACCTGACAGAACTGGAGAGGATCTGCAAGGAGGAATGGCAGAGGATACCCAAATCCAGATGTGAAAAACTTGTTGCATCTTTCCCAAAACGACTCATGGCTGTATTAGATCAAAAGGGTGCTTCTACTAAATACTGAACAAAGGGTCTGAATACTTATGACCATGTGATATTTCAGTTTTTGTTTTTTAATAAATTTGCAAAAATTTCTACATTTCTGTTTTTTTCTGTCCAAGATGGGGTGCTGAGTGTACATTACTGAGAAATAAAATGAACTTTTTTGATTATTGGAAAATGCCTGCAATGAAACAAAGAGTGAAAAATTTAAAGGGGTCTGAATACTTTCCGTACCCACTGTATGTACGTACGTGTGTGTACACGTGTACGTGCGTATGTGTGTACACGTGTGTGTACGTGTGTGTTCACGTGTGTGTACGTGTGTGTTCACGTGTGTGTGTTCACGTGTGTGTACATGTGTGTACGTGCATATGTACATACGTGTGTGTGTTCACGTGTGTGTGTACATATGTGTATGTGTGTGTGTTCACGTGTGTGTGTACATGTGTGTACGTGCATATGTACGTACGTGTGTGTACGTGTGTGTACACGTGTGTACGTGCGTATGTACGTACGTGTGTGTATACGTGTGTACGTGCGTATGTACGTACGTGTGTGTACGTACGTGTGTGTAATGTACGTGCGTGTGTACGTACGTGTGTGTGCGTGTACACCTGTGTATGTACGTGCGTGTGTACGTACATGTGTGTGCGTGTACACCTGTGTATGTACGTGCGTGCGTACGTGCATGTACACGTGTATATGTACGTGTGTGTGTGTGTGTGTGTACACGCGTGTGCGTGCACATACGTGTGTGTGAGTGAGAGATTCACGCTCAAGATAAACAATGCAAACGTTGTGTATGTTGGTTTTGTACGAGTGATGCCCGGGTGTGTGTGCTCTGCTCGCGTCGTAACGTGGTCGGAGAATCGGAGCGGGATGTTGGGAAGGTGGGTGTACATTATTTAAACCACTGTTCTCTTTGTAGCGCGTGGCTGTTATATTGTTTTCTGCTATTTGACAATGAATTACTCTGCACTTACAGATTGTGTTGCGTCCTCTTTCCTTCACACTGTTTGAATGAACTAGAGAATGCAATTGCTGAAGACATTGGGGCGTGAATGCTGGATGACAGGCTGAAAAAAAAAAAGTGGGAATGGTTTTAATTTAAATGTCTTTGAAAAGTTGAATTAATGCCAATGATGTAAGTTTTTATTTTTAGAAGTGGATACTCATCTTAATTAGTGGCTTTTAGAGTTTAATATGACGAGTTCTGCTTTCTTCTGTTTAGCTCGCCTCTGGCCCCGCCTATATCAGATACACCGATGTGATTGGTCCAGCTCGCCTCTGGCCCCGCCTATATCAGATACACCGATGTGATTGGTCCAGCTCGCCTCTGGCCCCGCCTATATCAGATACACCGATGTGATTGGTCCAGCTCGCCTCTGGTCCCGCCTATATCAGATACACCGATGTGATTGGTGCAGCTCGCCTCTGGCCCCGCCTATAGCCCCGCCTTTAGCTCTGGTCAAAACCTGTCTCACTTCCCTCCTCCCCTTCATAACTTCCATTATTCATTCCTCTCTCTCCTCTGGTATTGTCCCCTCACTTTTCAAAACAGCATCTGTCTCACCGATTCTGAAAAAACCTGGTTCAGATCCCACTAACTATAATAATCTTCGTCCTATCTCTAATCTTCCTTTTATTTCTAAAATACTTGAAAAAATAGTGTCTGTTCAACTCCATGCCTTTCTTACCCTTAACAGTCTTTACGAACCTTTCCAGTCCGGTTTTCGCCCCTCCCATAGTACTGAAACTGCCCTAATAAAAATCACCAATGATCTCCTCACAGCTGCTGATTCCGGACTCATCTCTATCCTCATCCTCCTTGATCTTAGTGCGGCCTTCGATACCATTTCTCACTCCATTCTCCTCAATAGACTATCTTCTCTCGGCATCTCTCACACCCCTCTTGACTGGTTCCGCTCATATCTCTCCGACCGCACTCAGTTTATTCAACTCAAATCTTTCACATCCCACCCTTCCCCTGTTACTACTGGCGTCCCTCAAGGTTCAGTTCTTGGCCCCCTCCTTTTCATCACCTACCTACTTCCCCTTGGCAATATCTTCCGCAAATTCAACATTCATTTTCATTGTTACGCAGATGACACCCAGCTCTACTTATCTAGCAAACCCACCTCCTTGCTCCCCCCCTTGTCCCTTACTAACTGCTTACTTGAAATTAAAGACTGGTTCACCTCAAACTTCCTTAAACTAAACAGTGATAAAACTGAACTCCTCCTTGTAGCCACCAAATCCACCCTTTCCAAAATCAATAGTTTCACTCTTCCTATTGACAACACCTTGGTCTCCCCTTCCCCTCAGGTCAAGAGTCTGGGTGTCATCCTTGACTCCTCCCTCTGCTTTCAGTCACACATAAATAATATCTGCCGGTCTGCATACTTCCACCTACGTAATGTTAACCGCCTCCGTCCGTCCCTTACCACTCACACTGCCTCCATCCTTATCCACAGCCTCATCACCTCCCGCCTTGATTACTGTAACTCCCTTCTTTTTGGCCTTCCTCAAAAATCCCTCCATAAACTTCAACTTCTTCAGAACTCAGCAGCTGGTGTCATCACCAGAACCCCGTCTTCTCATCATATAACCACTGTCCTTCAGCAGCTCCATTGGCTTCCAGTTCAATTCAGAATACAATTTAAAATCCTTCTCTATACTTTCAAAGCCATCCATAACCTTGCTCCTCCATATCTATCAGAACTCCTTCACATCGCCGTTCCCTCCCGCTCCCTCAGATCCTCCTCCTCTATCCACCTCACTGTCCCCCCAGCTCGACTTGTCACCATGGGGACCAGATCCTTCAGCCGCTCTGCTCCCCAGCTCTGGAACTCACTCCCACCTGACCTCCGCAATATCGACTCTCTCCCCCTGTTCAAAACTAGACTCAAAACCCATCTGTTCCAGCTTGCTTATTTGTAAATACACTGTCCCTGTAATTTGTTTTGCCTTGTTTTGTTTTGTTTTGTTTTGCTTTATTTTGTTATAACTCTGTTCCCTCTATTTCGCTTTTTTGTCTGTAAAGCGACCTTGAGTGTTAAGAAAGGCGCTGTTAAATAAAATGTATTATTATTATTATTATTATTATCAGATACACCGATGAGATTGGTGCAGCTCGCCTCTGGTCCCGCCTATATCAGATACACCGATGTGATTGGTGTAGCTCGCCTCTGGTCCCGCCCACATGCAGCCACATGCAGAAAAATTCCCCAGCTTGCAGAAAATGAAGTGTTTGACACAGTTACGTGAATAAAAAGAGTCAAAATATAAGCATTCATTTATTAATCATCAGGAACACATGCGTGGGGCTTTTTACCATGCTCTGGGGACACATTTAAATGTAACACACATTGGGTATGATGGGATGAAAATGTTTTTTTTGTGCCATTTTTACGCCTTTATTTGACAGGACAGCTGAAGACATGAAGGGGGGGGGGGGGCATGCAGCATAGGGCCACAGGTCGGAGTCCTCTGCATCGAGGATTAAACCTCTATATGTGCGCCCGCTCTACCAACTGACCCACCTGGGCACCCTGCACAAATCTGTTTTAAAGCAAAAAACATTCTGAAAACTTCAGGGTATAAAATTAAATTAAGATTAGACCCCGCCTACATCAGATACAACAATGTGATTGGTCCAGCTCCCCTTCTGACCCCGCCTACATCAGATACAGCGATGTGATTGGTCCAGCTCCCCTCTGGCCCCGCCTACATCAGATACAGCAATGTGATTGGTCCAGCTCCCCTCTGGCCCCGCCTACATCAGATACAGCGATGTGATTGGTCCAGCATAGGGCCACAGGTCGGAGTCCTCTGCATCGAGGATTAAACCTCTATATGTGCGCCCGCTCTACCAACTGACCCACCCGGGCACCCTTCACAAATCTGTTTTAAAGCAAAAAACATTCTGAAAACTTCAGGGTATAAAATTAAATTAAAGATTAGACCCCGCCTACATCAGATACAGCGATGTGATTGGTCCAGCTCCTCTCTGGCCCCGCCTACATCAGATACAGCGATGTGATTGGTCCAGCATAGGGCCACAGGTCGGAGTCCTCTGCATCGAGGATTAAACCTCTATATGTGCGCCCGCTCTACCAACTGACCCACCCGGGCACCCTTCACAAATCTGTTTTAAAGCAAAAAACATTCTGAAAACTTCAGGGTATAAAATTAAATTAAGATTAGACCCCGCCTACATCAGATACAGCGATGTGATTGGTCCAGCTCCCCTCTGGCCCCGCCTACATCAGATACAGCGATGTGATTGGTCCAGCTCCTCTCTGGCCCCGCCTACATCAGATACAGCGATGTGATTGGTCCAGCATAGGGCCACAGGTTGGAGTCCTCTGCATCGAGGAGCAAACCTCTATATATGTGCGCCCGCTCTACCAACTGACCCACCCGGGCACCCTGCACAAATCTGTTTTAAAGCAAAAAACATTCTGAAAACTTCAGGGTATAAAATTAAATTAAGATTAGACCCCGCCTACATCAGATACAGCAATGTGATTGGTCCAGCTCCCCTCTGGCCCCGCCTACATCAGATACAGCGATGTGATTGGTCCAGCTCCTCTCTGGCCCCGCCTACATCAGATACAGCGATGTGATTGGTCCAGCATAGGGCCACAGGTTGGAGTCCTCTGCATCGAGGAGCAAACCTCTATATATGTGCGCCCGCTCTACCAACTGAGCCACCCGGGCACCCTGCACAAATCTGTTTTAAAGCAAAAAACATTCTGAAAACTTCAGGGTATAAAATTAAATTAAGATTAGACCCCGCCTACATCAGATACAGCAATGTGATTGGTCCAGCTCCCCTCTGGCCCCGCCTACATCAGATACAGCGATGTGATTGGTCCAGCTCCCCTCTGGCCCCGCCTACATCAGATACAGCGATGTGATTGGTCCAGCTCGCCTCTGGTCCCGCCAACATCAGATACAGCAATGTGATTGGTCCAGCTGGCTCCGCCCATATCAGATACACCGATGTGATTGGTGCAGCTCGCCTCTGGCCCCGCCTATATCAGATGTGATTGGTGCAGCTCGCCTCTGGCCCCGCCTATATCAGATACACCGATGAGATTGGTGCAGCTCGCCTCTGGCCCCGCCTATATCAGATACCCCGATGTGATTGGTGCAGCTGGCCTCTGGTCCCGCCCACATGCAGCCACGTGCAGAAAAATTCCCCAGATTGCAGAAAATGAAGTGTTTGACACAGTTACGTGAATAAAAACACGGAGTCAGCCTGTCAGACTTCACTGGAGTCAAAATATAAGCATTTATTTATTAATCATCAGGAACACATGCGTGGGGCTCTGGGGACACATTTAAATGTAACACACATTGGGTATGATGGAATGAAAATGTTTTTTTTTGTGTCATTTTTACGCCTTTATTTGACATGAAAAGGGAGGACGACATGCAGCATAGGGCCACAGGTCGGAGTCCTAGATACAGCGATGTGATTGGTCCAGCTCCCCTCTGGCCACGCCTACATCAGATACAGCGATGTGATTGGTCCAGCATAGGGCCACAGGTCGGAGTCCTCTGCATCGAGGAGCAAACCTCTATATATGTGCGCCCGCTCTACCAACTGACCCACCCGGGCACCCTTCACAAATCTGTTTTAAAGCAAAAAACATTCTGAAAACAGGGTATAAAATTCAAACGTAAGAGATCTAGTACTGTGTACATCTACGTCATGTTCAATGTTTTCAGTATTTATAATCATACGTTTCATTTTCCTAGCCTGGAAATCCAGACCCAAGTCTTTCCGACTGAAATTTGACACCTATGTGATTATCCCTCCTTTAATATTAGTCTAAAGAATTCATAATTTCTGCTTTTTTAACTCCAGAACTAGGTAAAACTTCCTGTTAATTACGGTACTTGACCATATATCCAAACGTAAGTGTAATACTGGTAAATTGGTATTTGTGGTGTTCATACATGGAAGTGAAAAGAAGCGTTAAAAGTAAAAAAAAAAAAGAGACTTAAACGTCGGAAAAAGGGTTGATTTTCAATGGAAGACAACACAAGGGTTAAGGTGTTTGCATATAACTGATTTCATATCAAAATGTTCAGAACAAACTCAGCTTTCCGTTTATTGATGCTGTAATGGGAAAATGACATAGACAATGATTTTCTTTCAATAATTGTTCATCTCTTGCGGAATTTTTTCCTTACAAGTAAATCCTTCAATGCTCCTCTGAAATGTGTGTATATATCCTAAAATAAGTCCTCCAGTGTTGGAGAATGTTGTGACTCTGCATTTCTCCACTGTAAGCAAGGTTGGAGCCATGAAGCCTTCTACAGACGAGATAAGTCTCTGATTTCTCAGACAGAAGGACGGCTACAGTCATTCTGGACGCACTAGAGACAGATGCACGGGGACATAAGGACGGTATATGCTGTGTGTTAGACACAGAACTCTGGTCACTTTGTAACTCTGTTCATTGTGAACGCTGTTCTTGTCATTTTGATTGTTCTCTGCAGAAAACAATTAAACCCTTCCACCGAACACCTAAACTTTTAATCTTTTAGTCTTTATTTGTTTCAACAAGGTATTTTCTGCCACTCAAATTCCTCCCTTGCTGTAACAGAAACTTCCACCACAATGCCCACATTATAAAGAGATAATTTGGCTTTTTTAGAGTCCTTAACTTACTACGTGTTGTCCGAGTTGTTTCGGTGCTTGAAGTGAGTTTAGAAGAGACGTCTTAGGTTACGTGTGATTAAAATAGTAAATTAATGTCTGGACTGAAAGTTTGTTAAATGGCTTTTTGAGTCGGTTTTGTCAAACATTAATCAACCGATTAATCAACAATGAAAATAAAGCGGATGGATTGTAAACGCGTGGCAGACTCTCGGTAATCCAACCCGTGAACATCAAGTCTGCACTCTCTTCGTCAGCGGGACGTTATGTTTTGCATAGTAACGCAGTTTAATAATGTATATATACTAAGGGGACCAGATGTCTCAGACAAAATCCGGGGACGTTTTCAGCTCAGAAGCGTAAATACCTCCAAAACACGTCATGCTTTTAATTTTTGTAAAACTTAAAACGGGGACACTAGACCTAGAGCTGAGTATCGGATACAATATAAACTATTGAGGAAAGATGTTCCTTTGACATTGATGCAGTATGAAACGAGATCGCTGCAGTCGGCAGCAGAGAAACAAGCTACAATGGAAGTTAATGGGACAATTGTCCAGCTTGTATTTACGTTCATAAAGTGCTCGTTTTGCTGCTGACAGACTCAGATTAATATTCTAAGTGTCTGATAACATTATGGAAAGGATTTCTAAGGAGGCTGACCTTTCTGTTAAAGATTAAGATCATTTTTTAAAACATAAAGTCCACCAGACTCCATGTAAATAATCAGTGATTTTAGCGTGTATAGAGCAGCATATCTCCACCAGACTCCATGTAAATAATCAGTGATTTTAGCGTGTATAGAGCAGCATATCTCCACCAGACTCCATGTAAATAATCAGTGATTTTAGCGTGTATAGAGCAGCATATCTCCACCAGACTCCATGTAAATAATCAGTGATTTTAGCGTGTATAGAGCAGCATATCTCCACCAGACTCCATGTAAATAATCAGTGATTTTAGCGTGTATAGAGCAGCATATCTCCACCAGACTCCATGTAAATAATCAGTGATTTTAGCATGTATAGAGCAGCATATCTCCACCAGACTCCATGTAAATAATCAGTGATTTTAGCGTGTATAGAGCAGCATATCTCCACCAGACTCCATGTAAATAATCAGTGATTTTAGCGTGTATAGAGCAGCATATCTCCACCAGACTCCATGTCAATAATCAGTGATTTTAGCGTGTATAGAGCAGCATATCTCCACCAGACTCCATGTAAATAATCAGTGATTTTAGCATGGTAAAACACGGCTTTCTAAAACATCTCTGAGCTCTGAGCAGCGCTGCTCGATCGGCTCCGTTTGGTCAGAGTTTTCTTTCTTTCAGTCCAGTATCGGGTCTGTCAGTCACAGTGAAAACCGGGGACAGATCCGGGGACAGATGTCCGGGGACGTCTGGTCACCCTAATATATACGATAATGTAACTGACAACAACCTGTGCAGACTTGGTGTTCACTGTGATCAGGGTTTCTGCAGGTTTCAACCAGTCAAACCAAAGACTTTTTAAGAACTTTATGAATGAGTTGTAAGACCTAAAGTAGCTGCGGAGTAAATGAATGTATACAAATTGAATAAAAGCGACACAGTAATAATGATCTGTGCATTTTTGGACCAGCAAAAGAAAAAACTACAACATAATAAATAAAATAAAAAAACATTTCAATGAGCATTAGAGGTAGAGTTGCACAGATACTTTAAGATAATAATACAATACCTTAGCGGATTTAAGACTACATTTTAGACTTTTTAAGCCCCGCAGAAGCCCTTATTGGTTACATGGTGATGGATTACACATCTCAACTAAGTTAAAAAGTTTAAAAAGTCAACAAAATGTGAGGAAATGAATGGAAATCTATGGAAATGAATGGAAATCTATGGGCCCTATCTTGCATCTGGCGCAGCACAAAGCCCAACGCAAGTGTCTTTGCTAATTTAAGACCGACGCAGTTGTCAATTTCCCGACCCCGTCTTACAGGGAGGTGTGTTCAGGTGCATTCTGGGCGTGCTGGTCTTACAGGGAGGTGTGTTCAGGTGCATTCTGGGCGTGCTGGTCTTACAGGGAGGTGTGTTCAGGTGCATTCTGGGCGTGCTGGTCTTATAGGGAGGTGTGTTCAGGTGCATTCTGGGTGCAGCTGGTCTTACGGGGCGGTGTGTTCAGGTGCATTCTGGGAGTATTGCTTTCTTCGCGCCATTGACCAACAAAAACCTCTAAAGTCAATAACGCAGCATTTCATTGTAATTTTAACAGCGCAAATATTTTAGGCTTGTGCACAGCGTGTGCACACTAAGCTTGTTACACACACACACACACACACACAGGGATGCGTCACAACCACACAATTAAAATATTACAATGTGAAATAGTATTATGGTCTGTGTGTTCACGCGCTTTCACTTCACACACGAGCAGATTGCTTTCTTCGCAATGGGCAAGGTAACTTCATCAATACCTAAAGGTAGAGTTGGCCTACAGTGGGTTAGCCTCCCTTTACACACACACACACACACACACACACACACACACACACACACACACACACACACACACACAAAATGTAACGTGACAAAGGAGCTAGCGGTTAGCCGAATTAGCTGTTAGCTAAACTAGCGTCGTTAGCTCTCCGGTGGAGGCTAACAGCAGACCACTACAGTGGAACAGATCGTGCAGTGCCGTAAATCCTCGTACATCATAATTATCATCTGCGCGTGCGCGGACATCTTGCACATGTGCAGAACAGATCGTGCACCGACAATTAAATGTTGATCATCTGTCCGTCATCGTATAAAGCCCCGCCCTAACGATCTGATTGGTCCGAACAGCTCTGGTTCGAGCATAGTCACTCCACAACGGATCAAGTCCAGACCGAACTTCCCGACCTCGCATGCTGTGTGTGGGGGGTGGAAAGTAACAAATTACTATCAATCACGTTACTGTAATGTAGCTTTTTTGGTGTACTTTTACTTCTTTAAGGTTACTTTTCAGGTTAAGCATATTAAGTTAAAGTACGAGATTAAAATAAGAGTGTAAAAGTTAACTGTAATTTTACTTGTACTTATGTTTTTATTTTTTTTTTCTAGGTTGGTTTGTTTATTTATTTTCCTCTCTGTTATAGTGTCTTGCTGGAAAATATAAATTTTGTGTGTAAAGTACAGTAATGTATATTTGTTGTGAACAGTGAAGAGAGCGGAGTGTTCGATTGTGTTGGGGTGGGAATTAAGTGTTAACTTGTAATATTGTCTATTTGTGGACTGTCTTTTGTAATCAAAATTCAATAAACACATTGTAAAAAAAAAAAAATAAAGTATGTTTTTTTTTGTAGTATTGTACTTCGCTACATTTCATCCATTACGGAGTAGAAAAGGAATAAAAAAAGTTGCTTTGGCAAAGTATCTGTCAAACTAAATGGGAAATGTCTGCACCCTTATTCACTTTAGTCTTGATTTGACGGTGCAGACGTTTCACATTTAGTTTGTTTAGAATAAATAAGATCTTAAATAAGTATAAATAGGAGAAAAAAAAGGAAATCTCCCCTCCCGACTGGAGACGCTAACCTGAGCAAGCACCACTAACCCTTCAGCTGTAGGGTCGGGATCGCTGTGCACACTTCATACATGATCCATATGGGGGGGGGGGGGGGAGCAGATGGAGGAAGAACATGCCAGCAAGCGATGATATGATGATGATGATGATGAAGATGAAAATGCTGTTATCCTTCGGTGGAGGGACGAGAGGTGACGGGCAGCCGGCGAAAAAAGAAGCTGGATCCTCTGAAGAGCTGACCCTGATGGGAGAGGACACACACACACACACACACACACACACACACACAGACACACACACACACACACACACACACACACACACACACACACAGATTAATCTTTGCAGCTCTAGTATCAGCCTTTATAAAACAACTAAGGGACTCTGGAACTGATTGGGATTAAGGTGGAGGTGGTTCTGAACCCACCAGCCTCCCTCCAATACTTACAATAATAACTAAAAGTGAAAGCATCCAGACTTGAAGACGTACCCCCATGTGTAGCATTTCAACTAAAAATGAAATGCTAAATATGAACGAGTAACAGACCCAAATGGAATCTGCAGTTTGTTGTTGTTTTTCTGCTAAAAGGGTGAAAAACATTCTGAGTTTTAACTCATTTTAAAAATGTAATTTGTTTAAAATCTGCAGAAAATTCTGCATCTGCAGATTTCGTGGCCCTAATGATTAATTATGATAACAGTTAAAATGTCTAAAAAATTGTACAAGGGTGTTCTTTAGCACAGAGGGTACAGAGACAGGAGACTTGAAGCCAGAAATCTGTGAAAACAAGCCGTGCCTGTTGTTGCCTCACCATACTGACATGAAGGTCTAAGATGGTCTGGTTTCATATGATACCAATATCTTCATCTAGCTTTAAAACGGAGCCTCTTAACCCTCACGTTGTCCTCATGTTGTCCTCATGTTGTCCCCATGTTGTCCTCATGTTGTCCTCATGTTGTCCCCATGTTGTCCTCATGTTGTCCTCATGTTGTCCTATATCAATGTTCTTTTTAATTCCCCAAAATAACATGATTGATTCCACCCAACGCTCTTTGCCAAGTACAAATCTCTACTTTCATTAATTTTGGGGCGTCTTATTCAATTTTATAGCATTGTAAAACAAATGGAAGTGTTTTTGAAATAGTATTGAGTAAAAGTTGACATATTCCAGTCTGTGATTATCATCAACATCCATTCCTTTCATTTTAGTCTCAATAATTCCTAATTTCTGCTTTTCTAACTCCAACATTAGGTATAATTTCCTATAAATGAGCTTTATTGACCATAAATTCCTAAAATAACTGTAAAACTAAAGTTAATAAGTTAGTGTTACGTAGTGTTGAACATTGAAAAAAAGCGTCAAAAGTGTTGAAAAAAGGGGCAAAAACGTAAGAAAAAGTTAAAAAACAAACAATAAAAAGCATCAAAAAAAGTGTTGATTTTCCATTTTGACGGGGAGACAACGCGAGGGTTAAAAGATTGATCTCAGGATTTTATGAATCGATATCGGATACTATAAAATGAAGTTTTTGTTTTTTAACCCTTGTGTTGTCTTCCCGTTAACCATGAACTTGTCCTTCCAGGTCAAAATTAAAAATGGACATTTTTTTTGTGCTTTTCCGGTGTTTTTGTCGCTTTTTCTGATTTAATTTTCACTTTTTCCAAGTTTTTTAAAAAAAAAACATGGCTGGTTTAATAATAGGTTTTACACTTATTCTTGGAATTCATGGTCAACAAACATCAATTATATCAAATTATACATAAAAAAAGGCAGAAATGTTGAATTATTTTGACTAATAGGATCACAGATGGGTATATGTCAAAGTTTAGTCCGGATACTGTTTTGAAACCATTAAAAAACACCCAAAAAATTTTACGAAAGTAATCTTTAATTTTACCTGAAGAATATTGTATGGATCATCCATGTTATTTTTGGGCAATTTGGTTGAAAGAAATCCATATTTTGGATAAAAAACACTTTGAAACGGGTCAGTTTGACCCGAGGACAACACCAGGGTTAAAACCAGTCCTATCATTGACACTACAAAGACCATTGAATGTGAAGTTGGATCTACTGGACTACTTCTCTAGATTGCAGATGGGTGACCAGACAGAGCCCCGGGGCCCCGGGGCCCCACACATGTAAGCAGCGGACTGCGTTTGATAGACCGTACCTTGTGGCTTAGGTGGTTCCAGCAGTGCAGCCACGACGTGAAGATGGGAGAGTGAGGAGGAAGACCTGCAGCCAAGCTGACGACACAAAGCACAACCGGTCACACTCAAGCAGGGCTGTGGTACTCCAGTCCGGACTTAAGACCGTTTTTCTATGGTCTCGGACTCGCTAGTATCTGGACTCGGACTTGTCTCGGTCTCGGCCACTGGTCTTGCCCAATATGGCTTCTGGTCTGGACCGAGTCCAGGTGCCTTTATTATGTTGATAATAATATTGGAGGGAAAGTGAAACCCAAAATGATTGTCTTGATACTGTCATGCATAAGACCTTTATTCTGTCCTGGACTCGGTCTTGACTCGGACTCAAACCTTTTTGGACTCGGGCTTGTCTTGGACTCGAACCTCTTTGGACTCGGTCTTGACTTGGACTCGACTAGTCCTGGTCTTGGACTTGTCTTGGACACGTCTAAGGTGGTCTTGACTACAGCCCTGCACTCAAGCATCAGGATTTTACTAATAAAATATTACAGCACGTTCAAGAAAGTCACGAAAAAGTCATAGTCATAGTATAGTATGTCGAAAATGGACATAGCATGATGACAAAAGTACAAAAAGTCACAGTATAAAATGTCAAAAATTTTCATAAAAAGATCATAGTATAGTACATAAAGATAAAAAAAGTCATGGTATAGTATAGTATGTCGAAAAAAGTCTGAAAAGTCAGTGTGGTTTGTCGAAAAGTAATAAAAAAGTCTTGGTATAGTTCGTTAAAAGTCATAGTATAAAATGTCAAAAGTTTTCATAAAAATGGTCATAATATAGTATGTTGATAAAGGTAAAAAAAAAGTCATAGTATAGTATGTTCGAAGAAAGTAATAATGTCATAGTCATAGTATAGTATGTCGAAAAAGGACATAGTATGATGACAAAAGTAAAAAAGTCACAGTATAAAATGTCAACAATTTTCATAAAAAGTCAGAGTATAGTACGTCGATAAAGATAAAAAGTCAGAGTATAGTACATCGATAAAGATAAAAAGTCAGAGTATAGTACATCGATAAAGATAAAAAGTCAGAGTATAGTACATCGATAAAGATAAAAAGTCAGAGTATAGTACATCGATAAAGATAAAAAGTCAGAGTATAGTACATCGATAAAGATAAAAAGTCAGAGTATAGTACGTCGATAAAGATTAAAAGTCAGAGTATAGTACGTCGATAAAGATAAAAAGTCAGAGTATAGTACGTCGATAAAGATTAAAAGTCAGAGTATAGTACGTCGATAAAGATAAAAAGTCAGAGTATAGTACGTCGATAAAGATAAAAAAGTCAGAGTATAGTACGTCGATAAAGATAAAAAGTCAGAGTATAGTACATCGATAAAGATAAAAAGTCAGAGTATAGTACGTCGATAAAGATAAAAAGTCAGAGTATAGTACATTGATAAAGATAAAAAGTCAGAGTATAGTACGTCGATAAAGATAAAAAGTCAGAGTATAGTACGTCGATAAAGATAAAAAAGTCAGAGTATAGTACGTCGATAAAGATAAAAAAGTCAGAGTATAGTACGTCGATAAAGATAAAAAGTCAGAGTATAGTACATCGATAAAGATAAAAAGTCAGAGTATAGTACATCGATAAAGATAAAAAGTCAGAGTATAGTACGTCGATAAAGATAAAAAGTCAGAGTATAGTACATCGATAAAGATAAAAAGTCAGAGTATAGTACATCGATAAAGATAAAAAGTCAGAGTATAGTACGTCGATAAAGATTAAAAGTCAGAGTATAGTACGTCGATAAAGATAAAAAGTCAGAGTATAGTACGTCGATAAAGATAAAAAAGTCAGAGTATAGTACGTCGATAAAGATAAAAAGTCAGAGTATAGTACATCGATAAAGATAAAAAAGTCAGAGTATAGTACATCGATAAAGATAAAAAGTCAGAGTATAGTACATCGATAAAGATAAAAAGTCAGAGTATAGTACGTCGATAAAGATAAAAAAGTCAGAGTATAGTACATCGATAAAGATAAAAAGTCAGAGTATAGTACGTCGATAAAGATAAAAAGTCAGAGTATAGTACGTCGATAAAGATAAAAAAGTCAGAGTATAGTACGTCGATAAAGATAAAAAGTCAGAGTATAGTACATCGATAAAGATAAAAAGTCAGAGTATAGTACATCGATAAAGATAAAAAGTCAGAGTATAGTACATCGATAAAGATAAAAAGTCAGAGTATAGTACATCGATAAAGATAAAAAGTCAGAGTATAGTACATCGATAAAGATAAAAAAGTCAGAGTATAGTACGTCGATAAAGATAAAAAGTCAGAGTATAGTACGTCGATAAAGATAAAAAGTCAGAGTATAGTACATCGATAAAGATAAAAAAGTCAGAGTATAGTACGTCGATAAAGATAAAAAGTCAGAGTATAGTACATCGATAAAGATAAAAAGTCAGAGTATAGTACATCGATAAAGATAAAAAAGTCGGAGTATAGTACGTCGATAAAGATAAAAAAGTCAGAGTATAGTACATCGATAAAGATAAAAAGTCAGAGTATAGTACATCGATAAAGATAAAAAGTCAGAGTATAGTACATCGATAAAGATAAAAAGTCAGAGTATAGTACGTCGATAAAGATAAAAAAGTCGGAGTATAGTACGTCGATAAAGATAAAAAGTCAGAGTATAGTACGTCGATAAAGATAAAAAGTCAGAGTATAGTACGTCGATAAAGATAAAAAGTCAGAGTATAGTACGTCGATAAAGATAAAAAGTCAGAGTATAGTACGTCGATAAAGATAAAAAGTCAGAGTATAGTACGTCGATAAAGATAAAAAAGTCAGAGTATAGTACGTCGATAAAGATAAAAAAGTCAGAGTATAGTACGTCGATAAAGATAAAAAGTCAGAGTATAGTACATCGATAAAGATAAAAAAGTCGGAGTATAGTACGTCGATAAAGATAAAAAAGTCAGAGTATAGTACGTCAATAAAGATAAAAAGTCAGAGTATAGTACATCGATAAAGATAAAAAGTCAGAGTATAGTACGTCGATAAAGATAAAAAGTCAGAGTATAGTACGTCGATAAAGATAAAAAGTCAGAGTATAGTACGTCGATAAAGATAAAAAGTTAGAGTATAGTACGTCGATAAAGATAAAAAGTCAGAGTATAGTACGTCGATAAAGATAAAAAAGTCAGAGTATAGTACGTCGATAAAGATAAAAAGTCAGAGTATAGTACGTCGATAAAGATAAAAAGTCAGAGTATAGTACGTCGATAAAGATAAAAAGTCAGAGTATAGTACGTCGATAAAGATAAAAAGTCAGAGTATAGTACATCGATAAAGATAAAAAAGTCAGAGTATAGTACGTCGATAAAGATAAAAAGTCAGAGTATAGTACGTCGATAAAGATAAAAAAGTCAGAGTATAGTACATCGATAAAGATAAAAAGTCAGAGTATAGTACATCGATAAATATAAAAAGTCAGAGTATAGTACATCGATAAAGATAAAAAAGTCAGAGTATAGTACATCGATAAAGATAAAAAGTCAGAGTATAGTACGTCGATAAAGATAAAAAAGTCAGAGTATAGTACGTCGATAAAGATAAAAAGTCAGAGTATAGTACGTCGATAAAGATAAAAAGTCAGAGTATAGTACATCGATAAAGATAAAAAGTCAGAGTATAGTACATCGATAAAGATAAAAAGTCAGAGTATAGTACATCGATAAAGATATAAAAGTCAGAGTATAGTACGTCGATAAAGATAAAAAGTCAGAGTATAGTACGTCGATAAAGATAAAAAAGTCAGAGTATAGTACGTCGATAAAGATAAAAAGTCAGAGTATAGTACGTCGATAAAGATAAAAAGTCAGAGTATAGTACGTCGATAAAGATAAAAAGTCAGAGTATAGTACATCGATAAAGATAAAAAGTCAGAGTATAGTATGTTGAATAAAGTTAAAAAAAATTGTCATAAACGCACCTGCAACAGGCGCTTAGATCGTTAAACTAGGAACCTAATATACCTTCAATTAATACCTTCAATTAATACCTTCAATTAATACCTCCTATTAATACCTGCTATTAATACCTGCTATTAATACCTCCTATTAATACCTGCTATTAATACCTCCTATTAATACCTGCTATTAATACCTCCTATTAATACCTGCTATTAATACCTCCTATTAATACCTCCTATTAATACCTCCTATAATACCTCCTATTAATACCTCCTATTAATACCTCCTATTAACACCTCCTATAATACCTCCGATTAATACCTCTGATTAATACCTCCTATAATACCTCCATTAATACCTCCTATTAATACCTCCTATAATACCTCCGATTAATACCTCCATATAATACCTCCATTAATACCTCCTATTAATACCTCCTAATAATACCTCTGATTAATACCTCCCATTAATACCTCCCATTAATACCTCCCATTAATACCTCCTATTAATACCTCCTGATAATACCTCCTATTAATACCTCCTAATAATACCTCTGATTAATACCTCCCATTAATACCTCCTATTAATACCTCCCATTAATACCTCCTATTAATACCTCCTAATAATACCTCCTATTAATACCTCTTATACCTAGTATTTAAGAGAATGACTCACCCACAGTTGTTGACTGCCATGATATCGGCCACCAGCATGAATGGATATGTTAGAGCACTCACTGCAATCTAGAGGAAAACACACTCCATTAATATGAAGAAATGTTGCCTATGAGAAACATTTCAATATAATGAATGTTGAACTTACGCCCATCACAAACTTAGTGTAGCTTCGCACTGCCGAGGCCTGAGTGAACTGCAACAGGAACACAAAGAGAGGGGGAGAAGAGTTCATCACAGCTAACACTGGATTTAATGATTATGTTATAACATTATTTTATAAGTGTTAACCATTGCTTTTCACATTTTATTGATTTGTTGAGTTGATAGCATCTGTAATACTCGTATACCTGTTATTTTACAACAGCATCTTGACAAAATCTTACACTTTATTCTTATTTCTGGATCAGATTTAGAATGACTTCTGAATAATTGACACCAAATCAGTAGGGGGGTGTATTTTTATGCCCCCTGTATTTTAACATAGGGGAGTGTATACTTATGCCCCTTGTATTTTAACATAGGGGGGTGTATACTTATGCCCCTTGTATTTTAACATAGGGGGGTGTATACTTATGCCCCTTGTATTTTAACATAGGGGGGTGTATACCTATGCCCCTTGTATTTTAACTTCAACTTCAACTTCAACTTCATTTATTGTCATTTTATATGTACAGAGTGCATACAAAACGAAATTTCGTTGCATACAGCTTGAGAAAAGAGAAGATCTTAAATAGCTAAAAAGTTTTTAAAAAATTAAAAATTTCAGCAGCATTAATGCCCGATGACATACAATAAGTGCAATAAGTGCAGAGTTCAATTTATAGATCAAAAGTTCAACAGTCTGATGGCGGAGGGAAAAAAGCTGTTGCAGAACCTGGTGGACCTGCAGCGAATGCTGCGGAACCTCTTTCCAGAGGGCAGCAAGGTAAACAGTCCATGGTGGGGGTGTGTGGGGTCTTTGATTATATTTTGGGCTCGGGACACACAGCGCTGTGATGAGGTGTCCTTAATGGAGGGAAGAAGAGCCCCAATGATCCCTTCTGCTGTTCTCACCACCCTCCTCACGTTCTTCCAGTCAGAAGCTCTGCAGCCTCCACACCACACAGAGAGACAGCTGGTCAGAATGCTCTCTATGGTGCTTTTATAGAAAGTCGTGAGGATGGGCGAGGGCAAGTGGGCTCTCCTCATCCTCCGTAGAAAGAACAGACGCTTCTGTGCCCTCCTCACCAGTGATGAAGTGTTTTCAGACCAGGTGAGATTGTCTGTAATGTACACCCCGAGGAATTTGGTGCTTCTGACCACCTCCACAGCTGAGCTGTTGATAAGCAGTGGAGCGTGGTGAGGCCGGTTCTTCCTGAAGTCGACGACTATCTCTTAACATAGGGGGGTGTATACTTATGCCCCCTGTATTTTAACATAGGGGGGTGTATACTTATGCCCCTGTATTTTAACATAGGGGGGTGTATACTTATGCCCCCTGTATTTTAACATAGGGGGGTGTATACTTATGCCCCCTGTATTTTAACATAGGGGGGTGTATACTTATGCCCCTGTATTTTAACATAGGGGGGTGTATACTTATGCCCCTGTATTTTAACATAGGGGGGTGTATACTTATGCCACCTTTATTTTAACATAGGGGGGTGTATACTTATGCCCCTTGTATTTTAACATAGGGTGGTGTATACTTATGCCCCTGTATTTTAACATAGGGTGGTGTATACTTATGCCCCTGTATTTTAACATAGGGTGGTGTATACTTATGCCCCCTGTATTTTAACATAGGGGGGTGTATACTTATGCTCCCTGTATTTTAACATAGGGGGGTGTATACTGATGCCCCTGTATTTTAACATAGGGGGGTGTATACTTATGCCCCTGTATTTTAACATAGGGGGGTGTATACTGATGCCCCTGTATTTTAACATAGGGGGGTGTATACTTATGCCCCTGTATTTTAACATAGGGGGGTGTATACTTATGCCCCTGTATTTTAACATAGGGGGGTGTATACTTATGCCCCTGTATTTTAACATAGGGGGGTGTATACTTATGCCCCTGTATTTTAACATAGGGGGGTGTATACTGATACCCCTGTATTTTAACATAGGGGGGTGTATACTTATGCCCCTGTATTTTAACATAGGGGGGTGTATACTTATGCCCCTGTATTTTAACATAGGGGGGTGTATACTTATGCCCCTGTATTTTAACATAGGGGGGTGTATACTTATGCCCCTGTATTTTAACATAGGGGGGTGTATACTTATGCCCCTGTATTTTAACATAGGGGGGTGTATACTTATGCCCCTGTATTTTAACATAGGGGGGTGTATACACTTATGCCCCTGTATTTTAACATAGGGGGGTGTATACACTTATGCCCCTGTATTTTAACATAAGGGGTGTATACTGATGCCCCCTGTATTTTAACATAGGGGGGTGTATACACTTATGCCCCTGTATTTTAACATAGGGGGGTGTATACACTTATGCCCCTGTATTTTAACATAGGGGGGTGTATACACTTATACCCCCTGTATTTTAACATAGGGGGGTGTATACTTATGCCCCCTGTATTTTAACATAGGGGGTGTATACTTATGCCCCCTGTATTTTAACATAGGGGAGTGTATACTTATGCCCCCTGTATTTTAACATAGGGGGTGTATACTTACGCCCCCTGTATTTTAACATAGGGGAGTGTATACTTATGCCCCCTGTATTTTAACATAGGGGGTGTATACTTATGCCCCCTGTATTTTAACATAGGGGGGTGTATACTTATGCCCCTGTATTTTAACATAGGGGGGTGTATACTTATGCCCCCTGTATTTTAACATAGGGGGGTGTATACTTATGCCCCCTGTATTTTAACATAGGGGGGTGTATACTTATGCCCCCTGTATTTTAACATAGGGGGGTGTATACTTATGCCCCCTGTATTTTAAGGAAGAACATTTATTTATTTATGAGACATTATTCATTCACAAAGAAATTTGGTGTCCTTAAAGTTCGGATTTGACCTAATTTTTTAATTAAGGCATTAAGATAAATTTCCAAAACATGATTTTTTTTATTCCTCTTTTTAGTCAACTTAAGCATGGGCGTGTAAACTTATAAGCACCACAGTATTTAGCAAGACATGGATTCCTTAGATCGTCTACTTTCATATGAAACCAATCAGTCTGGCTTTAAAACGGAGCCTCTTACGATCAATCTCAAGAGGATGAATTTCAATCGGAAAATGTATTATTTTGAACCCAGCCCTAATGCTTTATATATTTGTATTTGGTATTTATTACCTTAGCTTGCTGTCTTTCATTCCCGCTCTGTTCTACCATCCATAAAGGTGAAGGACTTACACTTTCGTCCACAGCGTAGGTGTTAATGAAGTGAGCCAGGAGGTTACAGAACCACAGGAAGAGGACTTCTCCCGCCACGTGGGGTACGAGCCCGCTGCAAACACACAGAACTCTCAGACTGATGGAGGCCAAAGATCATAAACACGGCCTAAAAACTTCTATATACTAATATATCTATATACCGATATATCTACATACTAATATATCTATACGCTAATATACATATCTACATACTAATATCTACATACCGATATATCTACATACTAATATATCTATATACTAGTATATCTATACGCTAATATACATATCTACATACTAATATATCTATAAACTAGTATATCTATACACTAATATACATATCTACATACTAATATATCTATAAACTAGTATATCTATACACTAATATACATATCTACATACTAATATATCTATAAACTAGTATATCTATACACTAATATACATATCTACATACTAATATATCTATAAACTAGTATATCTATACACTAATATACATATCTACATACTAATATCTCTATATACTAGTATATCTATACACTAATATACATATCTACATACTAATATCTACATACTAATATATCTATAAACTAGTATATCTATACACTAATATACATATCTACATACTAATATATCTATATATACTAGTATATCTATACACTAATATACATATCTACATACTAATATCTATCTATATACTAGTATATCTATACACTAATATACATATCTACATACTAATATCTACATACTAATATATCTATAAACTAGTATATCTATACGCTAATATACATATCTACATACTAATATATCTACATATCTATATATATCTACATACTAATATATCTATATACTAATATATCTATATACTAAGCCTAGTATGGATGTGTTATTTAATCTGCTATAGATAGATGGTATAGAAAGAAGAAGAAGAAAGGGAAGAAAAGAAAGGTGTAAATGTGTGTGTGTATGTATGCATCTGTGTCGGTGATGTGTAAATAACTGAAGCAGAAGATTTACTAAAGGATAAAAGTAGACTACTCCTTTTGAACATGGGACATTTGTTGTTTGTTTGAATGACTTTCAATATGGAGGACTGTGCTGAGAAGTACACGGCCTTATTTATCTGTCATTTTAATTATATATATACAGTATATATATATATCCTTTCACACACACTGGGCGTGTGTGTGTCGGTGTGAACAGGAAGCAGATTGTCTGATTGAAAATCATGGATGTAGAAGTTTAATTCTCGTGTTGTCTTCCCGTCAAAATTAAAAATCAACACTTTTGTTTTAGCTTTTTATCAATGTTTTTAACTTTTTATTACGTTTTTGTCCCGTTTTTCAACACTTTTGACGCTTTTTTCAATGTTTGTCTTTTTTTTAGACGTTTTCAACACTACGTAACACTAACTTATTAACTTTAGTTTTACAGTTATTTTTGGAATTTATGGTCAATAAACCTCATTTATAGGAAATTATACCTAATGTTTGAGGTAGAAAAGCAGAAATTAGGAATCATTGAGACTAAAATTAAAGGAATGGATGTTGATGATAATCGCAGACTGGAATATGTCAACTTTTACTCAATACTATTTCAAAAACACTTCCATTTGTTTTACAATGCTATAAAATTGAAGAAGACGCCCCAAAATTAATGAAAGTAGAGATTTGTACTTGGCAAAGAGCGTTGGGTGGAATAAATCATGTTATTTTGGGGAATTAAAAAGAACATTGATATAGGACAACATGAGGACAACATGAGGACAACATGAGGACAACATGAAGACAACATGAAGACAACATGAGGGCAACATGAGGACAACATGAGGGCAACATGAGGGCAACATGAGGGCAACATGAGGACAACATGAGGACAACATGAGGACAACATGTGGACAACATGAGGGCAACATGAAGACAACATGAAGACAACATGAGGACAACATGAGGACAACATGAGGGCAACATGAGGGCAACATGAGGACAACATGAGGGCAACATGAGGGCAACATGAGGGCAACATGAGGGAAACATGTGGACAACATGAGGACAACATGAAGACAACATGAGGGCAAAATGAGGACAACATGAAGACAACATGAGGACAACATGAGGACAACATGAGGACAACATGAGGACAACATGAGGGCAACATGTGGACAACATGAAGACAACATGAGGACAACATGAGGACAACATGAGGACAACATGAGGACAACATGAGGACACCATGAGGGTTAAAATACAGAAACGGTGAAAAGTAAGAGCAAGGAGTTATTATCTTGCGACAACGAGGTGAAACTGTTACTGAAAGGTCTGTAAGCTATCTAACCGATAAGAGTTTCCTAAGGTCTCCGTCCAGACTACAAAACATCCCCGGAGTTTTCAAACCAAAACGGGGGCAGCAGTGTTTCCAAATGTCTCCATTTTAGGGGCTCACAAACGTCAGAGTATTGTATTATTGTAGCAAAAGATAATTGTTTTTAAACCAAAACGTGGTAGTGTAAATGTAGCTTAAGTATGACTTACACATAGAATCCAGCAACTCCTTCCTCCTTAAAAATCTTGACAATACAACTGAATATCCCACTGTAAATGTGACACAAACTGCATTAACATGTGCAAAATATCTGCAGTGTAAAAAAAGAAAAAGCTTTGTAAAATAACTCAAAGAAAAATGTCTTACCCATACTTCACCTCTCTGCCAACAAACTGGGCCATACACCGCACGGACATAACTGCCAAAGGAAAACAAAGCAGGTGATCAGCTAAACCAACGGTGTACTACTTTTTGAGATTTTTTTTATATTTTATTCCGCCGGTATCGACTGAATCACCGCGACATTGTGCACGTCCGGGTTAACAAATGGCAGATGATTTAAATTGGAGATATGTGAAACTGTGTGTTCCTTTGCTAGTAGTTTGGATCAACAGAAGTACACTTCCAGGATAAATGCCTGACATCTAATCTCATTTTCTTTCTCATCTCTGTGTGTTGCTGTTTTTAAAACTCTGTTCACTTCCAGAAACAATGAAAAACTTTGAGCCAGCGAGTTCCACGCTGAAAATGTCAAGTTTTGAAGAAAATGTGGACGGTGCAGCAAGGCAGGTCTGCTCCGTTCTTTCAGGGAATGATTGTCAAGATTTACAAAAGACTATGTTCAGGGCGTCTCCTCTCTAACTGGGACGTCTTGGGACCGATTGGTGGGATCGCTGTAGACGAAGTACACACAGAGCTCCACTGGTAAGAACCAATGAGGTGGTTATGCTGTAATAGTTTTAGACTGCTGGGGGACTTCCTGTGACACACCTAGTTCCTCTCTCCTCTATCTTTCCAATTATGTGCATCCATGTCCCAGAAATGCTTGTAACTAACCTAGCTCTGGGGAGTCATTCCCTGGAGTCCTCATGTTCTTTTTCCCCCAGCATGTTTCCTCGGATCAGGGAGGCTCCAAAATCAAGGTTGCAGCTGTCGCCATGGTCCCGCTACACGCTCTGCGATGCCATGTTCCTCCTGCTACACTCTGCTGTGCCGACTACAAAGGACTACTAACAACTACTATTTTTTTTTGGGACTGTTATTGCCACTTTTCATTCTAACCCCAACCGGCTCGTCAGACACCGCCTACCAAGAGCCTGGGTCTGGGTCTGGGTCTGGGTCTGGGTCTGTCCGAGGTTTCTGCCTAAAAGGAAGTTTTTCCTCGCCACTGTCGCACTGCTGCTTGCTCTGGAGGAAACTACTAGAACTGTTGGGTCCTTGTGAATTCTGGAGTGTGGTCTAGACCTACTCTATCTGTAAAGTGTCTTGAGATAACTCTTGTTGTGAATTGATACTATAAATAAATTGAAATTGAAATTGAAATTAACCATGTATCAGCTGATTTAAATAGCTCACGTTACTGTATTGTGTCAACAGTTAACTTCATGTAATGTTGGATGGGGTGGTTTCTTTTGCGGGGAGTAAATGTTCCACCAAAACAAGTTCTTTCCCGAGACTATTTAGCAGAGAAGCCGTCGCTGAGTCCGCAGTTTAGCGCTGCCCAAGACCACTGGGATTGGTTCAAAGAAATGTAACGAACCCAGAGTTTTTCTCTCCTATCCCAGAATGTATGCGTGGTGTAGCCAGACCTTTACTCCACAGAGATGTGGAGATAGATCTGGCAATGAGACGCTACTTTGCTAGCGTCTTTGATCAACCAAATCCAACGTTAGGAACAGCAACATCTCACCACTGGTCGGACTGACTGCTAGTTTGGGTGGTGTCATTTTTTTTTAGCCTGTGGCCCAACAGGTCAATTAGGTCTATTAAATTAAAGCATCAAACATGCATTTTAGATGAATGAGATCAGAGTATATCCAGCTGACCCTCATCCTGGTTTGCTCAGCGCAGTTACACTGTACATACACCATGCATGAGTTTATAACCGGAAATCAATGTAAGTATACATTGTGATTGGGTCTAAAAGTCAGCTTTAAGGGGACTGACAACACGGCACATACTGTAGGCAGCCCAAAATGCATACATGGTCATTTAAGAATGTGGTTTTTTTTTAAATCTTAAAGCTTTACTGGTTTCTCCAATGTGAGGATTGTCTGTTTTTGTCTGTTTGTTGTTATTGTTCTTATTCTTTGGGTTTTAGATTGGTCAGCAAATCAAGGTGTTTGGAGACGTCACCTTGGATATTTCATACATTAACATACATTTTTCAATATTGTACCCCCTTTGAATTGCTTTTTTAAGCCAAGAACCCTGACCAGCTCTAAACATTTTTGGTAAAAAAAATAAAAAAAATAAGGCTATATGAAGAAGTACAATACAGCGCCGGCAGTGATAGATTCACTAAACAACCTTTTTTTAAACAAAAACATTAAATGAAAATTTGATGTAAACCCTGCAGTACTCCAAAGTACCCCTAGGGGTACACGTACCCCCCCATTTGAGAAACACTGCATTAAAAGATTCATAGGAAAATATAACTTCACAACCAGTCAATAATGAAAATAATTTGTTGCATCCGTAGTTTTGGTCATGACATTGTTTTTGTAAATCAGGAGGAAGCTTCCAGAATAAAGCCACGTAATCAACAACACTTTTCTTTTTTTTTTTTTAAATGGTGGAATACACTTTGACAGCCTAAATGAGAACGTACCATGAAAAGGATGAGTGGCTACTCTGGACAGGCACTGGATGATCATCTCATGTGAGGTCTGGAGAGAGGAAAATATTTGAAGAGACAACCTGATATAAATTTAGGACTGGGTATCATTTAAATAAATGTACGCTACCAGTACCAATACCAGAAACCTTAAAGTGCTACAGATAGAGCTGTAAAGATGAGAAAAGAAGAGCACAGGTCCAACCACATAGTCAACTTGCTTTTCCCATACTGTGTGTCTTTAACATTGATGTGGTAGGCGTTTGAGAGATGTTTAAATAGATAAGAGGTGTGCAAAAAGAACTATTCATATTCGAGTCGCGATTCAAGCTCTGCCGATTCAAAATCGATTCATATTCTTTTTTTATCCTATGTCTACTGCAATCCCATGATACCTAGATATTTATTGAGCCCAAAGGAGAAATTCAAGGTCCCAGTAGCTTACAGACACGACATACACATACATCATAACAGGATGTTAAAATAACAAATAACAAACAAATACACATGCATGACATGGATATACATACAGACATACATACATACATACATACATACATACGAAAAGTAACTACGCTTACATACTGTGAGTTTTTTTTGACTCGAAAATCGATGTTGAATCAAATCATGAGCCTAAAAATTGGAATCGAATCGTGACATTTTTTTTAAAATTGTACTTGAATCGCGATTTTCACAATGGAATAATAAATAATAATAATGAATAATGGAATTTAAATACCATAATGACCAACAGAAAGTAGGCAGGAAGTACTAGCGTAGCGTTATACAGTAGCCGCAGCCAAGCTGGCGCGCGCAAATGTGACGACATGGGGTCGGCGTACCTATTTATAGCCGCGCTGGTGCTTGTGTCACTAGTTGCAGTCTTCTCCTGAACAGAGGTGGCGCTAATGAGGAAAGGCTACCGAATTACTGGTATATCTACATACAAGAAGAAGAAGAAGAAGAAAAAGGTAAACAACGGCATAACTGGCAGCAGCATTGACGTCAATGCTTTGATTTGATTGGATGACCTATTTGGTGGAAAAAATTGATGAAAAGAATAGCTCGGATGCGGCTACTGTTAAACACGCTTGACAAGACATTCCAATGATATGACTTCAGTTAGACTGAACTGCTCATATGTCATTCAGACCTCACCTCCTTCACCACTTTCCTAAGTGATGTCTGCAGCTCATCTCTCTTGGGTAGAAGCTCCACCTGCTGAATAAAGAACTCAAATTACCTTTTACTAACCTTCTCAATATGTGTGCAATATGACAACATTAAACTAGGGTGACCAGATGTCCCCGGTTTCCCGGGGACAGTCCCCGGTTTTGGTGAACTGTCCCCGGCTGGATCTGTCCCCGGAAATGTCCCCGGTTTTCACTGTGACTGACAGACCCGATACTGGAATGAAAGAAAGAAAACTCTGACCAAACGGAGCCGATCGAGCAGCGCTGCTCAGAGCTCAGAGATGTTTTAGAAAGCCGTATTTTACCATGCTAAAATCACTGATTATTTACATGGAGTCTGGTGGAGATATGCTGCTCTATACACGCTAAAATCACTGATTATTTACATGGAGTCTGGTGGAGATATGCTGCTCTATACACGCTAAAATCACTGATTATTTACATGGAGTCTGGTGGAGATATGCTGCTCTATACACGCTAAAATCACTGATTATTTACATGGAGTCTGGTGGAGATATGCTGCTCTATACACGCTAAAATCACTGATTATTTACATGGAGTCTGGTGGTGATATGCTGCTCTATACACGCTAAAATCACTGATTATTTACATGGAGTCTGGTGGAGATATGCTGCTCTATACACGCTAAAATCACTGATTATTTACATGGAGTCTGGTGGAGATATGCTGCTCTA
This sequence comes from Etheostoma nigrum, assembly GCA_029931835.1. Taxonomy (NCBI): domain Eukaryota; kingdom Metazoa; phylum Chordata; class Actinopteri; order Perciformes; family Percidae; genus Etheostoma; species Etheostoma nigrum. Next base: position 4,685,862 of record CM057243.1, on the reverse strand, counting down.
TACACGCTAAAATCACTGATTATTTACATGGAGTCTGGTGGAGATATGCTGCTCTATACACGCTAAAATCACTGATTATTTACATGGAGTCTGGTGGAGATATGCTGCTCTATACACGCTAAAATCACTGATTATTTACATGGAGTCTGGTGGAGATATGCTGCTCTATACACGCTAAAATCACTGATTATTTACATGGAGTCTGGTGGAGATATGCTGCTCTATACACGCTAAAATCACTGATTATTTACATGGAGTCTGGTGGAGATATGCTGCTCTATACACGCTAAAATCACTGATTATTTACATGGAGTCTGGTGGAGATATGCTGCTCTATACACGCTAAAATCACTGATTATTTACATGGAGTCTGGTGGAGATATGCTGCTCTATACACGCTAAAATCACTGATTATTTACATGGAGTCTGGTGGTGATATGCTGCTCTATACACGCTAAAATCACTGATTATTTACATGGAGTCTGGTGGAGATATGCTGCTCTATACACGCTAAAATCACTGATTATTTACATGGAGTCTGGTGGAGATATGCTGCTCTATACACGCTAAAATCACTGATTATTTACATGGAGTCTGGTGGAGATATGCTGCTCTATACACGCTAAAATCACTGATTATTTACATGGAGTCTGGTGGAGATATGCTGCTCTATACACGCTAAAATCACTGATTATTTACATGGAGTCTGGTGGACTTTTATGTTTTAAAAAATGATCTTAATCTTTAACAGAAAGGTCGACCTCCTTAGAAATCCTTTCCATAATGTTATCAGACACTTAGAATATTAATCTGAGTCTGTCAGCAGCAAAACGAGCACTTTATGAACGTAAATACAAGCTGGACAATTATCCCATTAACTTCCATTGTAGCTTGTTTCTCTGCTGCCGACTGCAGCGATCTCGTTTCATACTGCATCAATGTCAAAGGAAAATCTTTCCTCAATAGTTTATATTGTATCCGATACTCAGCTCTAGGTCTAGTGTCCCCGTTTTAAGTTTTACAAAAATTAAAAACATGACGTGTTTTGGAGGTATTTACGCTTCTGAGCTGAAAATGTCCCCGGATTTAGTCTGAGAGATCTGGTCACCTTACATTAGATCCTTTTGCGAAATGTGTTGATGACTGCAGAATATAAAAAAAAAAAAACACATGTTGGCGTCAGGCTCCATCTAACTATAAATGGAGGAACCTGTGTGCGCGTGTATACTTGTCTCGGGCGGGGAGATGCTACATCCCTAGACGGCGGCCCTTCACCGGCTCTGCTACCAACAGGGAGCCCAAGCATGAAATGAATTGCACACAAACACGTGGTTCTTGGGCTCTCCGGCATGTTGTTTTGTTGCCAGTGGTTGTGCACGTTCTCCGGCCGTTCTGTGCACTGTTACAGAGCAGTTCCCCCAGCAGGCTGAGCCGGGTTCCCTGATTCTAAAAGGGGACACACCGGATTTCTAGATAAGCCGCAGCCGAGCTGCGCCGGATTGAACCGTGCTTAGAAGTGAGATAAAACGGTGGGAAGAAGTACTGAGAACCAAGCAATCGAGCGGTTCCGAAATCTGCACATGCTCCAAATGGGCACTGCACTACAATTAGAAAATAACTTGTTAACCCTTGTGTTGTCCTCGGGTCAAATTTACCCGTTTCAAAGTGTTTTATATCAGAAATATAGATTTCTTTCAACCAAATTGCCCAAAAATAACATGGATGATTCCATACGTTGTTCAGGTAACATTAATGATTACTTTAATTGAAGTTTTTGGGTGTTTTATTTAATCTTATAGCGTTTGAATTTTTTGTTTTTTAATGGTTTCGAAACAGTATCCGGACTAAACTTTGACATCTACCCATCTGAGATCCACTCAACATCCTCTGATCTTAACTATTAGTCAAAATAATTCATAATTTCTGCCTTTTTAACTTAAAACTTATGTGTAATTTGATATAAATGAGCTTTGTTGATCATGAATTCCAAGAATAAATGTAAAACCTGTTATTAAACCAGCTCAGGTTTTAAAAAAAGCGCCATTTGCATGGAAAAAAAGTGACAAAAACATCGGAAAAGCACAAAAAAAATATGTTCATTTTCAATTTGGATAAGTTCATGGTTAACGGGAAGACAACACAAGGGTTAAACTGCATTGATATTATTATTATTATTATTATTATAATAAATGCTTACCTGTTTCACTTTGCTCCTGACCACAGTGGAGATGGCGCTGGACACGATACGGGGCGAGAGGCCGCGGAAGAGTCCTCTCTTTCCATCTACTTTCACAATGTGATGTGCTGAAAACAAATGAATTTCCTGTTGTTGTTGTTGACAACTTGTCCAGTGACACAATAAATAAGATGGTGATTAATCACGCCTCACTCACCGTAGGAGAAGAAGCCAGGCAAGTATAAGACTCTTCGTCCAAACATGGTTGTGCCCACAGTTGGGGGAAGAGGTTCATGTCCCACCTGGAAACAACAATTATACAGACAACCATTGTATTAAATGGCCCAAAACAACAACAACAACAACAGCGTTGTCCCAAAGTGGATCATGCTGAAGATGCCAGATGGTGTTTTAGTGCTGTAAAGAAGCACTGAAGAAGACAACTTCCTGTCCTCAAATTGTCTCTGTGATAAATCGGTTTTTGGGCTAGAACTGGGTATTAGTACATCGACTCAATATCATTATCGCAATATCATGTTGCGCAATATTATATCGAGGAGTGCAATATATATCAACTCAATATCGTTACTGCAATATATCGAAAGTATGCAATATTTTGTTAAAACATGTCCTGTTGTCTTTATTTATATATTTTATACTGTCCAACCAGTACATGTCCTGTTGTCTTTATATATTTTATACTGTCCAACCAGTAAAACATGTCCTGTTCTCTTTATATATTTTATACTGTCCAACCAGTAAAACATGTCCTGTTCTCTTTATATATTTTATACTGTCCAACCAGTAAAACATGTCCTGTTCTCTTTATATATTTTATACTGTCCAACCAGTAAAACATGTCCTGTTCTCTTTATATATTTTATACTGTCCAACCAGTAAAAGCATCTCCAGTAACTTACCGTACACCGGGAGAACAACACCCAGCAGTAGGACTCTTCTGCCTGGATAACCGCAGATGAAACGAGCTGGTCGTCGTAATAAATATAAATAAGTTGCATGGGAACGTAAAGTGACATTTATAGGACTCCATAAACAACAACGCAAAGTTTTACTAGTCATATAACGGCTGCTGTTAGACTAAGGGGACCAGATTTCTCAGACAAAATCCGGGGACATTTTCAGCTCAGAAGCGTAAATACCTCCAAAACACCGAAAAACAATTGTTTCTCTGCTGCCGACTGCAGCGATCTCGTTTCATACTGCATCAATGTCAAAGGAACATCTTTCCTCAATAGTTTATATTGTATCCGATACTCAGCTCTAGGTCTAGTGTCCCCGTTTTAAGTTTTACAAAAATTAAAAACATGACGTGTTTTGGAGGTATTTACGCTTCTGAGCTCCGGGAACCATCACCTTATCGTGGTGGAGAGGTTTGTGTGTCCCTATGAACCTGAGGGCTGTGTTGTCTGGAGCTGTGTGCTCCTGGTAGGGTCTCCCATGGCAAAGTGGTCTCAGGTGAGGGGCCAGACAAAGAATGGTTCAAAAACCTTATGCAAAATCGAGGAAGAGAGGGAGTGACCCTGCCCGGAGGAGGCCCCGGGCCCCCGTCTGGAGCCAGGCCCGGACGGAGGGCTCGTCAGCGAGCGCCTGGTGGCCGGGTTTGCCACGGAGCCCGGTCGGGCACAGCCCGAAGAAGCTACGTGGCCCCCCTATCTCCATCCCTTGGGCCCACCACCTGTGGGAGGAACCGCTGGGGTCGGGTGCGCAGCCACATGGGTGGCGGCGAAGGTCAGGGACCTCGACGGACAAGACCCGGGCGGCAGAGGCTGGCTCTGGGGACGTGGAACGTCACCTCTCTGTGGGGGAAGGAGCCGGAACTTGTGCGGGAGGTGGAGCGCTACCAGTTAGATCTGGTGGGGCTTACTTCTACTCACAGTCTCGGTTCTGGAACCGTACTCCTGGATAGGGGTTGGACTCTGTCCTACTCCGGAGTTGCCCAGGGTGTGAGGCGCCGGGCGGGTGTGGGGATACTCACAAGCCCCCGGCTGAGCGCCGCTGCGTTGGAGTTTACCCCGGTGGACGAGAGGGTCGCCTCCCTACGCCTACGGGTGATGGGGGGGAAAACTCTGTAGTCCTGTATGGGGCTCCAGTAGGGGACTCCATAGTTCTGCTGGGGGACTTCAACGCACACGTGGGCAATGATGGAGATACTTGGAGAGGCGTGATTGGGAGGAACGGCCTCCCTGATCTGAACCCGAGTGGTTGTCTGTTGTTGGACTTCTGTGCTTGTCATGGATTGTCCATAACAAACACCATGTTCGAACATAGGGATGCTCATAAGTGTACGTGGTACCAGAGCACCCTAGGCCAAAGATCAATGATCGATTTTATAATCGTTCCATCTGATCTGAGGCCGTATGTTTTGGACACTCGGGTGAAGAGAGGGGCAGAGCTGTCAACTGATCACCATCTGGTGGTGAGCTGGGTCAGGGGATGGGGGAGGACTCTGGACAGACCTGGTAAGCCCAAACGAGTAGTGCGGGTAAATTGGGAACGTCTGGAGGAGGCCCCTGTCCGACGGACTTTCAACTCACACCTCCGGCGGAGCTTTTTGTGCATCCCTGTGGAGGCTGGGGGCATTGAACCTGAGTGGACAATGTTCAAAGTTTCCATTGCTGAAGCTGCGGCGGCGAGCTGTGGTCTTAGGGTCTTAGGTGCCTCAAGGGGCGGTAACCCACGACCACCCTGGTGGACACCGGTGGTAGGGGAAGCCGTCCGACTGAAGAAGGAGTCCTTCCGAGATATGTTATCCCGGAGGACTCCGGAGGCAATTGCAAGGTACCGACGGGCCCGAAGGGCTGCAGCCTCTGCCGTGACAGAGGCAAAGCAGCGGGTGTGGGAGAAGTTCGGAGAAGACATGGAGAAGGACTTTCGGTCGGCACCAAGGTGCTTCTGGAAAACCGTTCGCCACACAAATCATCCAAGTTGTTTACAGTAAGGATGGGACGTTGTTGACCTCAACTGGGGAGGTAATAGAGCGGTGGAAGGAGCACTTTGAGGAACTCCTAAATCCAGCTGGCACGCCCTCTGTGGTAGAGGCAGAGCTGGAGGATGATGGGGGATTGTCGTCAATTTCCCTGGTGGAAGTCGCTGAGGTAGTAAAACAACTCCACAGCGGCAAAGCCCCGGGGATTGATGAGATCCGTCCAGAAATGCTGAAAGCTCTGGGTGTGGAGGGGATGTCTTGGTTGACACGCCTCTTCAACATTGCGTGGAAGTCTGGGACGGTGCCTAAGGAGTGGCAGACCGGGGTGGTGGTTCCGCTCTTTAAAAAGGGGGACCAGAGGGTGTGTGCCAATTACAGGGGTATCACACTTCTCAGCCTCCCTGGTAAAGTCTACTCCAAGGTACTGGAAAGGAGGGTTCGGCCGATAGTCGAACCTCGGATTGAAGAGGAACAATGCGGATTCCGTCCTGGCCGTGGAACAACGGATCAGATCTTCACTCTCGCAAGGATCTTGGAGGGGGCCTGGGAGTATGCCCAACCAGTCTGCATGTGTTTTGTGGATCTGGAGAAGGCGTATGACCGGGTCCCCCGGGAGAAATTGTGGGAGGTGCTGCGGGAGTATGGGGTGAGGAGGTTCCTTCTCAGAGCCATCCAATCTCTGTATGACCAAAGCGAGAGCTGTGTCCGGGTTCTCGGCAGTAAGTCGGACTCGTTCCAGGTGAGGGTTGGCCTCCGCCAGGGCTGCGCTTTGTCACCAATCCTGTTTGTAATATTTATGGACAGGATATCGAGGCGTAGTCGGGGCGGGGAGGGGTTGCAGTTCGGTGGGCTCGGGATCTCATCGCTGCTTTTTGCAGATGATGTGGTCCTGATGGCATCATTGGTCTGTGACCTTCAGCACTCACTGGATCGGTTCGCCGCCGAGTGTGAAGCGGCTGGGATGAGGATCAGCACCTCTAAATCTGAGGCCATGGTTCTCAGCAGGAAACCGATGGAGTGCTTTCTTCAGGTAGGGAGTGAGTCCTTACCCCAAGTGAAGGAGTTTAAGTACCTTGGGGTCTTGTTCGCGAGTGAGGGGACCATGGAGCGTGAGATTGGTCGGAGAATCGGAGCAGCTGGTGCGGTATTACATTCTGTTTATCGCACCGTTGTGACGAAAAGAGAGCTGAGCCAAAAGGCAAAGCTCTCGATCTACCGGGCAATTTTCGTTCCTACCCTCACCTATGGTCATGAAGGCTGGGTCATGACCGAAAGAACGAGATCCAAGGTACAAGCGGCCGAAATGGGTTTCCTCAGGAGGGTGGCTGGCGTCTCCCTTAGAGATAGGGTGAGAAGCTCAGTCATCCAAGAGGAGCTCGGAGTGGAGCCGCTGCTCCTTCGCGTCGAAAGGAGCCAGTTGAGGTGGTTCGGGCATCTGGTAAGGATGCCTCCTGGGCGCCTCCCTAGGGAGGTGTTCCAGGCACGTCCAGCTGGGAGGAGGCCTCGGGGAAGACCCAGGACTAGGTGGAGAGATTATATCTCCAATCTGGCCTGGGAACGCCTCGGGATCCCCCAGTCGGAGCTGGTTGATGTGGCTCGGGAAAGGGAAGTTTGGGGTCCCCTACTGGAGCTGCTGCCCCCGCGACCCGACTCCGGATAAGCGGATGAAGATGGATGGATGGATGGATGAGCTGAAAATGTCCCCGGATTTTGTCTGAGCTGAGTATCGGATACAATTTAAACTATTGAGGAAAGATTTTCCTTTGACATTGATGCAGTATGAAACGAGATCGCTGCAGTCGGCAGCAGAGAAACAAGCTACAATGGAAGTTAATGGGATAATTGTCCAGCTTGTATTTACGTTCATAAAGTGCTCGTTTTGCTGCTGACAGACTCAGATTAATATTCTAAGTGTCTGATAACATTATGGAAAGGATTTCTAAGGAGGCTGACCTTTCTGTTAAAGATTAAGATCCTTTTTTAAAACATAAAAGTCCACCAGACTCCATGTAAATAATCAGTGATTTTAGCGTGTATAGAGCAGCATATCTCCACCAGACTCCATGTAAATAATCAGTGATTTTAGCGTGTATAGAGCAGCATATCTCCACCAGACTCCATGCAAATAATCAGTGATTTTAGCGTGTATAAAGCAGCATATCTCCACCAGACTCCATGTAAATAATCAGTGATTTTAGCGTGTATAGAGCAGCATATCTCCACCAGACTCCATGTAAATAATCAGTGATTTTAGCGAGTATAGAGCAGCATATCTCCACCAGACTCCATGTAAATAATCAGTGATTTTAGCGTGTATAGAGCAGCATATCTCCACCAGACTCCATGTAAATAATCAGTGATTTTAGCATGGTAAAATACGGCTTTCTAAAACATCTCTGAGCTCTGAGCAGCGCTGCTCGATCGGCTCCGTTTGGTCAGAGTTTTCTTTCTTTAAGTCCAATTTTGGGTCTGTCAGTCACAGTGAAAACCGGGGACAGATCCAGCCGGGGACAGGTCACCAAAATCGGGGACTGTCCCCGGACACCGGGGACGTCTGGTCACCCTATGTTAGACGTTCAGGTCACCAACGGTTCCCGTTAGTCGTCGTGTAACGGTTAACGGTTGTTGTTGTTAGCTAGCGAGCTACAAGGTAACCTTACCTGTATTAGCAGCTTCACGTACAGCAGCGGGTGTGTGATGGCTGTTACGCCCGCTCCCAGTAGCAACAACGCGGCGTCCACATCCACGAGAGTCGGTGTAGCATCCTGCTCAACACCGACTTCCTGACCGGAGAGGTTTTCTGACGATTCCATCTTTAATTACCTCAAAGTTTGGATCCCCCCCAGTAACTGTAAAGAAAGAAAGCTACAAAAACGATTTCCTCTTTGAATTTTCAAAATAAAATGCTCTGCTTCAGAGGTCATTTTCGGTAGCGAACGAAATACAATTGTACTCAGTTATAAGCATAGACTGTATATTATTGTATACATTAATATTATTATTAATATTAACGGTCTATGGTTATAATGCATTTATTCAGGTTTTATTTATTATGATTGTTCTGGCAAAATCCATGTCACCTGTCATGCTCGTGCACATATGACTGTATATTGTGCTCGTGCATCACACACACGTGCACACGTTTGTTTTGTTGTTGTTGTTTTTTTTACAATTTTGCAAAAGTAGGTCTACATTCATTGGTCAAATAAGTTCAACTTGTCAATATGGTGACACAAGAAAATCAGGATTCACAAACAAGAAATAATAAGAAAAGTACAAGACATTAGTGCAGTAATACACAAACATAAAATAAGAAAGTATACACACATTTGGACATACACATCATCACACGGTTTACCAAATTGGATATGACATTTTAAAATTGCGTAAATGAATAGTTTTGGTTATTGTCTTCTTATTTATTTTTTTACTTATAACAGCTGCCTTGTCAAACGTGCTAACTGCTATATGTTAAAAATAGAAAAGAGTAGACTGGAACCAGAAATGCATCAAAAAACAGAAATCTTAAAGGCCCCATGGCATGAAAATTTCACTTCATGAGTTCTTTTAACATTAATATGAGTTCCCCCAGCCTGGTGGGGTCAAGTTTCCATCCGACTCCAGCCGCCTTCAGGCTGAACAGGAAGGGACAGAAACACTGTGGTCCGATTCCGATTTAATGAAATATAATCAGACCCACATATCAGCTGGTACACAGTCTCCAGTTGTTTTAATTATGACAGAGTAGCTGTCAAAATGCTCTACATGCAACCTCTTGCTGATTTTAATTAACAGACTGTAGATCTAAACATCACTACCAGGCCACGCAACATGTGTTACATCTGTACAGAATAAGCTTTTAAATCAGACAAATAGAAGTGAAAATCCCTCTGATTCAAAAACTATAAAAAGTTTATATAAAACGTCATCATGTGGAGTCGATTGTGAACCAATCAGCTGAGAGGCAGGTGTTTCCCAGCATGCTCTGGGTCCGCCTGGGTCTTGCAGTCGGCGAAAAGCAACTGCACCGCCTGCGTCTCAGAACTGCGTCCGCCGTGATCTCGTGAGGTTATCGTTGCCCACGTGTGCACGACATCAGAGCAAGAAGGGATCAAGTCGGACACAAACCTACCCAGCATGCAATGGCCGGCGATTCTGCACAGACCTGGCTCATCTCGAATGAGCCTAATGAAAGCTCAGATGGGCCGATATGGAATCTTTCTCCTTATGACCTCATAAGGGGAAAGAGACTTCAGATACAGTATTAGGGGACCACTAAGGTCTATATAAAAGAGACTTCAGATACAGTATTAGGGACCACTAAGGTCTATATAAAAGAGACTTCAGATACAGTATTAGGGGACCACTAAGGTCTATATAAAAGAGACTTCAGATACAGTATTAGGGGACCACTAAGGTCTATATAAAAGAGTCTTCAGATACAGTATTAGGGGACCACTAAGGTCTATATAAAAGAGACTTCAGATACAGCATTAGGGGACCACTAAGGTCTATATAAAAGAGACTTCAGATACAGTATTAGGGACCACTAAGGTCTATATAAAGAGACTTCAGATACAGCATTAGGGGACCACTAAGGTCTATATAAAAGAGACTTCAGATACAGTATTAGGGACCACTAAGGTCTATATAAAGAGACTTCAGATACAGTATTAGGGGACCACTAAGGTCTATATAAAAGAGACTTCAGATACAGAGTTAGAGTTTCTGAGGTCACAAAGACACCCAAATGCACATCTCCACTCTCAACATCAGGGATTATTTTCTGGATAAAATATCTACCCATATACAAGAATCAGAATCTGCAAGAAAAACCGACTCAAGTGCAACATTCAGCACTTAATAATTAGCATTTTATTTTCTCTGATGACATCTGTTTTTCCAACAGATGAATTTAACCCTCATGTTGTCCTCATGTTGTCCTCATGTTGTCCTCATGTTGTCCTATATCAATGTTCTTTTTAATTCCCCAAATTAACATGATCAAAGGTGATGGAAAAAAAGGACAAAAACGTAAGAAAAGTTAAAAACATCAATAAAAAGTGTTGATTTTTAATTTTGACGGGAAGACAACACGTGGGTTAAATTAAGGAGTAGATGTACTTTAATTGCAGCAGGTGGCGCTGTTAGCCTAACAATGGTCCTGGGTGTCTTCTCTTAGTGTAAGAGCAGCTGTTCTGTTACACATTTATTTATTAATTTTTTTATTTTTTATTTTATTAATTCAGGACAATGCACATTGATGAACAGCAGTACACGTAAATGTGCCACATTGTAGATATAAAATAAATTAAATAAAAAACAACCACAAACACCACATTTAATTATTTATTTTAAATAAAATAAAATAAATAGAAATAGAAAAACACAAACAATACATTTACATGGATGAAATAAACTTGACTTGAGCCAGGAGTGGAGATACAGTATGTGCCGTGTTCAATGTTTTTCTCTGGCGCTCCATTTCCGCGAGTTGTAGACATTTCCAAATATACAACATCCAAAAAAGAAAGAGTCCATGTAAGAACAGACACATCATGAGGTGGTTTCCAACGGGTTGCAATCATCTTCTTAGAAGCAAGCAAGATGATTTATGAAACATATAATTGCATAGAGTAAAATCCATACAACACCGATCCATCCAAACCCTGTAGGCTAAGACCACCGGCTAATAAAGCCCACAGGTACAGAAAAATTATATGGGATCAATAAAAGATGGAAGAAGCTTGTAATTAACTGAGCGGGAGGGGGTTACCCAGTGCTGATAGATATATGACTCCATATAAAATTGACTCCATCATTACAATTCATGATGAGCTGATTTGAGTAATGCAAACTCATACCTCTGCTTACCTCATAATGGGATTTACCATTCCTATTTGAAAGTGACTTCACCGAAGGCGTATCGTCTCATTAATGGCTGACGTCTCCAACCAGTCCTCCAAACCATGGGACAACATGGCTCATTTATTCCTACCGTCTCAGTGTGTTCTCTAGCTTTGTGGAAAGCTAGCTCATTTTTACTACCACTGCATCACAGACAGCAGCAGTATGAAATAACTGATGTGTCCATCTGTAGTGTGAGGGCTCGTGTCTGTCAGTATGAAGGGAAACAGTCAGCGGCATCTGCCACCATGACGATAAATCAAAAGACCCACAGTGTCACGTCTGTGAGGTGTGTGTGTGTGTGTGTGTGTGTGTTACAAATAACATTGTTTATCCAGAAACATCAGATCTGGCTTGATCTGGTGTTATAATATCTGGAACAGAGGCTGCAAGTGTGCATATGAACTGGTATTCAATACTTTGGAAAAGAAATCACATGCACAATTCAGGGCTCATTGAAACGCTCAAATAAAAAAAAACTTGGTACGCCTTTTATAAACAAATGTGACGCAAACACTCTAGATTAATGACCCTCCTCATCTCTACCCTCGCTCCCATTCTCTTTTTGCTCTTTTTTCTCACTCTCTTTTAGAAAATGTTTTTGCAAAATCACTAAATGTGCAAAACCTACTTTTTGCAACCCCTCGTTTGAATTCTTGCTCGTTTTCGTCAGATCTGCCAGAAATTTGGCACATAGCATCTCCAGATGGATTAGAGCCCGACCAATATAACGGGGGGGGGGGGCGATATTATCAGCCGATATTAGGCATTTCCTGATATATCGGTATTTATAATGGCTGATTAAAAAATGTTTAAAAAATAATTCATTCATCACAATCATCCATAATGACAAAGAAATGATTTAAAAAATGAATCTCTAAAAAATAAAAACGGATGGTCAACCATGTTATGAGTGTTGGTGTTGCATAGTCTGTCCACCAGAGGACGCTCTACAACGTCCCTGTTAGTGATGGCGTTGCATACAGCGTCCCTGTTAGTGATGGCGTTGCATAGTCTGTCCACCAGAGGACGCTCTACAACGTCCCTGTTAGTGATGGCGTTGCATACAACGTCCCTGTTAGTGATGGCGTTGCATAGTCTGTCCACCAGAGGATGCTCTACAACATCCCTGTTAGTGATGGCGTTGCATACAACGTCCCTGTTAGTGATGGCGTTGCATAGTCTGTCCACCAGAGGATGCTCTACAACATCCCTGTTAGTGATGGCGTTGCATAGTCTGTCCACCAGAGGACGCTCTACAACGTCCCTGTTAGTGATGGTGTTGCATAGTCTGTCCACCAGAGGACGCTCTACAACGTCCCTGTTAGTGATGGCGTTGCATAGTCTGTCCACCAGAGGACGCTCTACAACGTCCCTGTTAGTGATGGCGTTGCATAGTCTGTCCACCAGAGGACGCTCTACACCGTCCCTGTTAGTGATGGTGTTGCATAGTCTGTCCACCAGAGGACGCTCTACAACGTCCCTGTTAGTGATGGTGTTACATAGTCTGTCCACCAGAGGACGCTCTACAACGTCCCTGTTAGTGATGGTGTTGCATAGTCTGTCCACCAGAGGACGCTCTACAACGTCCCTGTTAGTGATGGCGTTGCATAGTCTGTCCACCAGAGGACGCTCTACAACGTCCCTGTTAGTGATGGTGTTGCATAGTCTGTCCACCAGAGGACGCTCTACAACGTCCCTTTTGGCAACACTCATTTTTTTTGTTAATGTGTTTTTGGTCGAAGGACTTTAAGTTTCATATCTTAAGTTTGTATTTTTATACATTTTATTTATCTGAACTTTAATATATTTTGATGTTCTGTTGTGACAATAAAAACAAATTATTATATTATTTTAGTGAGAACTCAAATAACTACAAATAGCTAATGTTAGAGAAATGTGTTTACATTTTGTAACGCGTTTCTGGATTTAAAAAAGTATATACGTATATCGGCCGATATATCAGCATATTGTTTTTTTTAAATAACCAAATATTCATATCGGTATCGGCCTTAATAAATAAAAATAATAAAGGCTATCTATCTTAAAAATCCTTTATCGGTGATAAAGGATGGACCTTACAAAAATAAAACAAATTTACTCCGATAAAAAAAGCCCAAATTGCAAACAAGTTTTTTGAGCTAGGGTAACAAACTTTTGCATATCTTAGTAAATGCTATCAACACGAAACTTACCATCTTTGTTAGCCGTGCCACTCTGAGGCTTGGGACCAAATTTGGCGAACATTGGTCACTAGGGGGCGCTACAAATACATATAAATTGCAGAACAAATAGGTTCTAAAGGTCATTAATTCCTGCTGCCATCAGCATCAGAATTTCTCACAATTTAACTGTTTTAATTATTTAGTTGAGCTTCTTTTTTTCTGCGTGTGCTGTCCATATAGCCTACTGCTTGCTTTAATCTAAATTGCCCTCTGGGGATAATAAAGAAACCTTGAACCTTGGAAATAATGCAAGACTCATGTGATTTTTACGACATTTAGAAGGTATGGCTACTATCTAGGTCCCCTAATGAAGCAACGCCTACATTTGTATGCCTTTTACAGCCCCATGAAATGAACAATTATCATAAAAAAGGTACCATCAAACAGAAAAGCAGTTATGTCGTCAGAGGTATCTGGGCTGCATCATGCCGTGAAATGAAAACGTCTGTAGTACAAATTGATATAAAGCAGCTTGAACAACCCACATCAAGACATGGCACTTAAGATGAAAAATATATCTTCACTATAAAGTGTCAATAGAAGTAGTGGAGAAGTTGATAGACAACATGCACAAAGTGATTGTAACTAAAAATAGAAAAACTGGGCCCCGCTGTATATGTTTAATGACACAAAACATAGTATATGCACTACACAATGTCACTTCTTGTACCAGAAGATGCTGTACTGAAGACAATGTGTTTGGAAGAGTCTGTTTAGAATCATTAAGGTAGTTTCAGTTCAGTGGATGCATTTAAAGGTGCACTGTGAGTTCCTGCATGGTTTCAGCGTGATCTAATTTTTGTCTCAAATCGTAGGCATCTCACCTTGATCCGCTAGCTGCCCGCCCCCTGAACACACTGAAAAAGCTAGCTGCCTGCCCCGTGAACACACTGTGAAAAAGCTAGCTGCCTGCCCCCTGAACACACTGTGAAAAAGCTAGCTGCCTGCCCCCTGAACACACTGTGAAAAAGCTAGCTGCCTGCCCCCTGAACACACTGTGAAAAAGCTAGCTGCCTGCCCCCTGAACACACTGTGAAAAAGCTAGCTGCCTGCCCCCTGAACACACTGTGAAAAAGCTAGCTGCCTGCCCCCTGAACACACTGTGAAAAAGCTAGCTGCCTGCCCCGTGAACACACTGTGAAAAAGCTAGCTGCCTGCCCCGTGAACACACTGTGAAAAAGCTAGCTGCCTGCCCCCTGAACACACTGTGAAAAAGCTAGCTGCCTGCCCCCTGAACACACTGTGAAAAAGCTAGCTGCCTGCCCCCTGAACACAAAGTGAAAAAGCTAGCTGCCTGCCCCTGAACACAAAGTGAAAAAGCTAGCTGCCTGCCCCTGAACACAAAGTGAAAAAGCTAGCTGCCTGCCCCCTGAACACACACATTCTCACTCCGATCTCGTAAAATACGGACGCTTGGTCAGGTGCCTTTGTCGTCGTTGTTGTTATAGAACACGCGCTTGGTCGGGACTATTGGCGTACCTGTTAGGCATTATCTATTAATTTATCATAAAGTTCATAAGTTTAATAGGCCATTACGTACAGTTAATTTAGTACAGCACAGATTATATAATATTTAAATGAGAGAATAGCATGCTGTTCAGTAAGTAGTTGTAATATTCAGAGACTCATATTTGGCTAAAAACGTCTTAAAAACACAAAGAAATGCGTTTTTTGTGTGCTATATATTCACCACCTTAAAGCTTCCCTTATTATTCCCAAGAAAATCTTCATGAAGATATATATAAATACTTCACATCCAGTTGCCTGGCTGTGTATTATGTTGAGATTTTAATGCCAAAACTGACAAGGAGAATGATGTTATTGATACAGATGGCAATAATAACAAACCCAATGTTACAAAACAAAAGGCAGAGTTATGATAATAAATAACTTTTACAAATGTGCAAAGCCCTGGGATTATAAATCATTAATGAACAGAGAAAAGTCTCACTGATAACACCAATGCATATTTTATTTAACCAGGTAGGCCGTGCGACCTGGCCAAGAAAAGCATAATAATACAGTACAGGAATACAGAATACAAAAGGCTACATAACGTGCAGATTAAGTAGGTATTACAAAACCGGTGCAAGATGAGGTGCAAGTAAGATCAAGGGTATGCAAAAGTTATTTAGTAATAACACAATATGCATGAATACACAATCTATAACATTGCTGAGATGCATTATACAGCCATACAAAACAAAACATGAACAGTTAGTGTGAATTATGATCTAGTTAGTAGTGTTGAGTCAGTTATAACGCAATATATAGTATTAGTATATGAATAGGCAGTCTATGTAAATGCAGTGAGGAGTCGCTATACAGTTGCAAATTGTGGTGTGGTTAGTGATATAACCAGGTCAGTAATAACAGTTAACCGGAGTAGACAGTCTGTGTAGATGGAGTGGACTAGGTGAACTTAACACTAACATCCAAAAAACATGGTAGATAACTTTCTATGTAACCAATAATAAAATGCCTTTTATGGTCATTATACACATGTACAACGAGATTGAAGCAAGTCCTTCTCCAGTGTCAACATGTACATAAGAGAAATGTAACAACATGGAATAAACTAGGCAATGCAACTGAAAAAGGGAGATAAGGTGCACAGTTCTGAGACTATACACGGTACGTATATTAAAAAAAGATAAATATGGCTTGCATACAGTGTGAAATAATGATATTGCACAGTAATGAAATTGCACAGACTTATCAGATAGCATAGCATAAATCAGGCCACTAAATATGTAATTATATATTTATGAAATTGGCAAAATAAAGACACCCCAAATAACCAATAACAAATAGTTTGACAGTGAATGCATTCGTTTAAACAAGAAGTACCTGATAAACTAGCAGTGGATCTATAGCACAACATCAGTAGCATGTGGCGAGAGGAAAACTACAGAGAATAAGAGGAAAACCAACTAATTCTGTTTCTTTTATGATCTCTAATTTACTGTCGTTCCTGACGAATAAAAACAAATTATAAACTTATCTGTACCATTATTGCATTCTCATTTCCTTTGTGTAGCTTACTTCATTTCCAGAGATCTTTTAGTGAGATCATCATTCAGTAGTCTCACGGTGATACTAAAAATGCCAATTTCCCCATCCAAGTCATTCATTAAAATCCCTGCAAACATAAAATAGATCCCCCACGGCGCTGCAGGACAACACACACAACCCAGATCCAAACAACAAACAATACACTGAGACAGAGAACGCGTCCCAGGGCCAGAAAGAAGAAATATTAAAAGTAAAATAAAATAGAACGTAGAGAGGAAAGACGGGAAAGAGGGAGACAAAAACAACACGCAGAAACAGACACACAAACAAATGGACATATACAAGACAAGGAATGGTCCATTTTATATTATTATACATTACGGGTGGCAGTAGCTCAGTTCGTAGGAAGTTGGGTTGGGAACCGGAGGGTCGCTGGTTCAAGTCCCAGTACAGACCAAAGTACAGCATGGGGGTCGGTAGCTGGAGAGATGCCAGTTCACCTCCTGGGCACTGCCAAGGTGCTCTTGTGCAAGGCCACATACCCCCCTCAACCACTTAGGGCACTTGTTCAGCAGTCGCAGCCCCCCCCACTCTGACATCTCTTCATTAGTGCATGTATAGGACCTGTGTGTAGTTCAGGCCTGTGTGTAATGACAACAGAGTGTAAATTGTAGTTTCCCCCATAGGGGATCAATAAAGAGTATACATTATTATTTTAATCACACAGTCGCTGGTGGGTTTTGGGGGGAGGCCTTTAATTTCCCGGTCTCCTTACAATATTAAAGTACGGTTAAACAAACCCAAATACAGGCGATGGATGTAGTTGTACCTTGTGTCCCTGTAGCTGGAGCCCGGTGTCATGTGACCAGCTGGAGGTCGCCTCATTACGTAGGATATCACACAAATTGGTGTGCATACATTTTCTTTTATTTTTAAAGATTTTTTGGAATTTTGGGCCTTTATTTTTAAAAGACAGCTGAAGACATGAAGGGGGAATGACATGCAACAAAGGGCCGAAGGGCGGAGTCGAACTTGCATCTGTGAATACATTTTTGTATGACATCGTACAAACTAGGGCCGGGCAATATATCAATGTTACAACAACGGCGAAATACGTATGAGACTAGATATCATTTTAAATTTTGGATATTGTAATATGACATAAGTGTTTTTTTTTTCCTAGTTTTAAAGGCTGTATAACATAAAAGTGATGTTATTTTCTGAACTCACCAGCATGTTCTAGTTGTTCTTGTAGTTGTCTTTACCCACTTAGTCATCATATCCAGTTTACTTATAATTATTTAACAAAAATCTCGTTGTGTAAATATTTTGTGGCCATTTGTCAACCGGACAATATCTCCATGTCGCCGAGCCCCAGTACGAACCTGTTCAAGATAGATATTTTCGGCAGAGGGTGCTGATCCCAATCCAAAATTCTCTTTTAAGACATTGCTAAGTAGCGCTGATAGATATAGTAGAAACTCATTCGTAATGTGTGTGTGTGTGTGTGTCTGTGAGTATGCGTGCATGCGATGCGTAGGCTGAATTACGGTGGCCAAGAGGGGCAAATGCCCTGCAGCTTCAGAAAACACATGCAAATAGACAAAACACAAGCTAATTAAGAAAACAACTTCATTAATTTGACAAACACGCTGCATATACACACAAAGAAATACATAAACACGCTGCATATTCCACTTAGAGCTCCCTCTAGAGGCCTGGAGAACTTCCGTTGTGTAATCTGGACGCAGCGTTTTTTGTGGCATTTGTTTTTTGTGGATTGTGTGCTTTTCTTTTTGCATCGTTTGTTATTTGCATTGTGTTTATGTATTTGGTTGTGTTGTGTGTATATGCAGCGCGTTTGCTGAATGCTGCACATGTGTTGTCAAATTAATGAAGTTGTTTTCTTAATTTCCTTGTGTGTTATCTATTTGCATGTGTTTGAAGTTGCAGGGCGTTTGCCTCTGTCGGCCACCGTACTGATACGAGTCAAGACAAATATGATTGGCCAATACACACGGAAGATAAAATACATAATTAAAAAAATAAATAAATAAATCCTACAATTATCCCTCTCTTCATCCCACACCCTAAACATGGCATACAAAATGTTGTTGAACAGATACAACAACCAGAGATATTTATAAGCTTTCATTTTATTGTGATTGTAGTTTTAAGGTTTCACCACCAGTGCCAGCGCCTATGTGCGTTGCACCCACTGACTAAGATAAGTATTAGCAGTCTGTGGTTGCACCCTGACACTTGTCTAAAAGAAGATCTTTGTTCGGCACAGCCACACAAACAGAAAGGGTTATTTGGATCAATTACTCACGGAGAAATAGCCCTCCTGACATATTTGTGACAGCTGTGTCTCTATCAGATCCAGACTCAGTGTACTGGACAGGGATGACGATCAACTCCAGAGACTTTTGACCACTTCCCCGTGTGTGTCTGCAGCTTTCAGTACAGCACGAGATAACACACGCCTTAGCTGCTGACGAGTTTGTCACATCTCACAGATGAGGGCACTTTTACTAATTAACTTCACCATCCTCGCCATTAACAGCTCTCAGGGACAGAGGGACATTTAAATTGTCTGATGTAACAGACTGCTAGAACAAAGGCATGCTGGGAGCGAGATGACTGCAGCTCAGAGGACAATAAAAGACAGATGATCATCTTGCGATTGAAAGCAAAGGGAAGATATTTAAGTGAATGAGGCCACTGATTAAGACTGCTGATGTTTTAATTGAAGTGGGCCGGATATAATTCGATTTTTTGTAGAGGAGTACAAGGTGAACCGAGTCACGACTCACATGAGCCGGGTTCTGTTCCATGGTGTAGATAGACTTTTCTCCATGTTGAGGGAACGTCCCTCGACAAAACATCTCCATACGCAGACTTCACTTCCACCGTAGTTCCACGTTGCCAGACTGGCTACACCACAGATCCATTCTGGGATAAGAGAAAAACACTCTGGCTTGGTTGCATTTCTTTAAACCAATCACAGTCTCGGGAAGGAACTGGTTCTGGTGGAACATTTGCACCCCGCTAAAGAAAAGGCCACCTCCAATATTAAATGAAGCTAACACAATACAGTAAGGTGAGCTATTTAAATTAGCTGATACATGGTTACTCTTTGGCTCTTACCAGTGTATCTCCGTGTACTTCATCCCCAGCGATCCCACCAGTCGGTCCCAAAACGTCCCAGTTAGAGAGGAAACACCCTGAACATATTCGGTTACACTTTATTTAAGGTATAGATAGATAGTGTTGTGGTTGGGGTCGGCTGGGATTTCTATTTCTCTGTTTTTTTTTGCTATCCGGCCTTGTTTTGTTCCTGCTGTTTTTTATTTTCCCCTGACTCCCTTGAAGCCAGCTGACTACACACACCTGCATCCCATCTCTGATCACTTGCTGCTGCCATTCACACCTGCCTGCCATCTGCAGTCAACAACTGTGTATCAACCCCGGCTCAGCAACCACTCTCCATATATCATCATCTTCATAGATCCTTGCTTCTGCTACATTGGTGAACCTCCTATAAGCTCTTTTATATTAAGTCTTTCCCCGAGTTGCATGTTTACTTACCTTCTTTTGGTTTTTTTCTCCTGTAGCCTTCACCACTACTCCTCATCTCGTCTCCGGTCAGCTGGCGTCCTCCCTCGGCCTCCCTGCCTCAGCCTGTCTCCGTACCAGCTTC
Organism: Etheostoma nigrum; assembly: GCA_029931835.1. Taxonomy (NCBI): domain Eukaryota; kingdom Metazoa; phylum Chordata; class Actinopteri; order Perciformes; family Percidae; genus Etheostoma; species Etheostoma nigrum. The sequence continues at coordinate 4,665,889 of CM057243.1, read as the reverse complement.
CAGTCCCGGTGTCTCCCCTCGGTTCCTTGCCACGGGTCTCCCACGCCTTTCACGAGTGCTCTCTGCCATTAGCCTCCCCAGCTTTCCTGTCAGAGCTTCCCTGTCCCTGGCGTCTACCTCACCACTTCCCATTCCACATAACAATAAACATGTTCATTATTGAGCCTTGCATTTGGGTCCTTCTGTTACAGTTGTCATAGATAGATAGACAGATAGATAGATAGATAGATAGATAGATAGATAGATAGATAGATAGATAGATAGATAGATAGATAGATAGATAGATAGATACTTTATTCATCCCGAAGGAAATCTTAGGCATCCAGTAGCAAGATAACCATAACACAACAAACACATATACACACACATATCACATATCACAGATACATAAAAATAAAAATAAAATCACTCACAGAAATGCAATGACCATGATACTATCTGTGAGATACTATGGTAGACTGGGTGCAATGGTGCAATGGTGCAATGGTGCAATGGTGCAAAAGTGAACAGTGCAGGGATTGAACAGTGCAGTAGATCATGATCAAATACTGACTATGAAATATAAACAAAATAACTATAAACTGACTGATTGAACAAGAACAATATGTAACAATTATCAGGTCACTACATAAAAGTGACATGACACTCTCATGAACATCTCATAAACATTATAAACAAGTCATAAATGTTTTTGACATAACGCTTCTTTTAGTAAGTGTCATTCGGTTTTGTTTTGACAAGTTTGGGTTAGGCTTAGGGTTCATGTGGCATGACAGTGTCATGTTTTCATCACAGTGTCATGACACTCTTATGTAGATACCTTGTAGAAATCTTCATAATCATTCCCTGAAAGAATCAAGAGGGCCTGCCTCTTTGCACCATCCAAATCTTCTTCCAAACTTGCCATTTTCAGCATATAGCATGCTAGCTCGAAGTTTGATTGTTTTTTCCTGAAGACAACGGACTTTGAGAACAGCAGCACACAGAGAGAGGAATGTGAGGGATATCCCGCATGTGGCGTAAGGCAATTACCCGAGAAATCACGCATGTTACGTTATCTCTTTAAATTAGCTGGATACATGGTTAAATGTAATTGTATCCAGCTAAAAGAAGAAATAAACCATTTTGCAGAACCACTGTCGGAGCTTAGCGCCGACCAGGATGATCGTATGCAACCTCATCCCATTAATGCATGTTACTAACTCGACTTCTTCCCTTTCCCTGAGTCTTGTGCTCTCTCGTCACAGAGTATGGTCTAGACCTGCTCTTTTCTGAAAAGCGCTGTGAGATAACTAAATAAATTGAATTGAATTGAATTGTGAGTGGTTTAATGAAATGCAAAGAACCCAGAGTGTTTTTTTCTCCTATCCCAGAATGCATCTGTGGGTGTAGCCAGACCCCACTCCACAGCCGTATATCGCTGGCAATGCGAGGCTATCTATATGTTGACCGATTAACTATTTACAGTTGTGCTCATAAGTTTACATGCCCATGGTAAAGTTGACTAAAAAGAGGAATAAAAAAATCCTCTTTTGAAAATTTATCTTAATGTGTTATTAAAAAATGAGGTAAAATCCAACTTTTAAGGACACCAATTTTCTTTGTGAATGAATAATGTATTGTTAATAAATAAATGTTCTTCCTTAAAATACAGGAGGCATAAGTATACCCCCCCTATATTAAAATACAGGAGGCATAAGCATAAGTATACACCCCCATGTTAAATTCCCATAGAGGCAGGCAGATTCTTATTATTAAAGGCCAGTTATTTCATGGATCAGGATACTATGCATCCTAATAAAGTTCCCTTGGCCCCCCCCCCCCTCCCCCTCATCATCACATACCTATCACCATACATAGAGATTGGCATGGGATACTTTCCATAAAATCATCTCTCAATGCAAATCAAACCAGCTGTTAGTCTAACTGAAATAAAACCTTGTATTTTAAGGAAGAACATTTATTTATTTACAATACATTATTCATTCACAAAGAAAATTGGTGTCTTTAAAAGGTTGGATTTTACCTCATTTTTTCATTAAGGCATTAAGATCAATTTCCAAAAGATGATTTTTTTTATTCCTCTTTTTAGTCAACTTAAGCATGGGCGTGTAAACTTATGAGCACCACTGTATTATCTCTTTGCAACCTGCAGCTGACTTGCAGCTTAACAATTAGCTGGAGCTGGGAGCTGTGTCCGTCCTTTTGGTTTTCTCCATCGATCTGTTTGTTTCTTAATCCTGCTGAACGCCTCCGTGCTGAAGTGGAAATGCAACTTCTTCCCAGGACATCACATGTTAACCAGACTGTGTCAAAGTGATGCAGCTGGAGCGTGACAATACAATATGGTGTAACATCCCATGAGGGAAGTAAAGGTTAGAATGGTTGCCAGTGTCACTGAGTGCATGAACTGTACAAGGCGTTGCCGTAACAAGCGATTACTTCACAATATGACCCACATGCCAAATTTTACACACGTGTTGATATAAAATACCTGAAATTCAAACCCTTACTTCCTTAACCCTCCCGTTGTCCCCGGGTCAAACTTTTGACGCATTTCCAAAGTTAATACTTTAAAAAATGAGGGTTTCTTTCAATCAAATTGTCCAAAAATACGCTCTTCACAAGTGAAATGAATGACCAGTTTGCTACTTTCAATGCACTCGGTTGTTTTGTTGAATTGTAGAAAATATAGAATAGATACAATATTAGTAATTTATAGAATATTAACTGCCTATGTGACTTTATTTGTCTGTTGTTTTTGTTGTATAGTATTTTTTGTTGCTGTTTTTAATGTATGTATACCCGGTACGGCGTCTTTGAGTGCCAAGAAAAGTGCCTTTAAATAAAATGTATTCTCAGCCCCGCAATTTTCTTTTATTTTTCACAATTTTTTCACTATATGATTATTATCGCAAACTATTTATTATTTAGTTTGTTTTTGCATTTTTTGTCTTTCATTTGTTATTTTAATGTTGTATTTTTCATGTATTTTTTGCCCCTGTAAAGCTCTTTGATGTCTGAATGGTGCTAGGCTATATTAATAAAATTGCCTTGCCTTGCCTGAATCCGATCCACTAAATCAAACCGGCTCACAGTCTCTCCAGATGGATCTAAAGAATCATTTTTATTCGCTCTGGAGATAAAGGACAACACATGCAGGATTAGAGCGGGAAGACACAGCTCTGTCCAATTTACACAGGCCTATAAAATATACGCTTTCCAATTCAACCTCCTGATCTGCACGCTATAAATCATGTCCACCGTCTGTTCACACACACTGCTCCTATACACGCTTCTCTTCCTCTTTGGTCTGCTTCAGTGGGAGATGTTAAAGCACCACCTCTAAAACTTTCATCTCAATAACAAATGCTTTCATGGTCGTTTCTCCCTGCCCTTAAATACAACCCACAAACACACAAACCTGCTCATTTTAGTTTAGTAAAAGATTGTGTTTTGGGTTAAAAATCTGAAGTTACTTCACGTCCGGGTTACCCACGTGACGCTGAACCTGACGATCGTAAAGTTAAAAATAAACTTGCAGATTGGTTATGTTAAGGCAAGAAAATGACTTATATGTCTTTTCCACCAAGGCTAACCAGGTGCTGGTTCTGGTTCTGGTGCTGTTGCCAGTTCGGTGCTGGTTCTTCTCGCCAATTATCTAAGAACCAGCTCGTTTTTCCACAGCCTGAGAGCCAGCAGACAGCTGGTTTCCTCCACAGACCACGGTGGTTCTGGTTTCCTCCACAGACCACGGTGGTTCTGGTTTCCTCCACAGACCACGGTGGTTCTGGTTTCCTCCACAGACCACGGTGGTTCTGGTTTCCTCCACAGACCACGGTGGTTCTGGTTTCCTCCACAGACCACGGTGGTTCTGGTTTCCTCCACAGACCACAGTTGTTTTGGTGTCCCATCCATGTCCAAAGCTAACATTAACAGCTCTCTATGGTTAACAGCTGACCGGTGTTTTAAAAATGGCGGCCAGAAGTTTTTGTTTTCAAACGTCATGATACACCTGACGTAACCGGTTCTTATCTCTAGACCAGCGCTACGTTGGTGCTGAGTTGGAACCTGTTTTTTTGTCCCAGAACCAGGTTTATTTGTGTGGAAAAGCAAAGAACCGGTTCGATATTTGGCCCTGACTCTGAACCAGCACCAGAACTGCCTTGGTGGAAAAGACATATTAGTTAAGTTTAGAAAAAGATTGTGTTTTGGTTTCAAATCCACAAGTTATGGCAACATATTCGCACTCCCATTGCGTCAAAAAGCGATGGGAGTGCGAACAGTTGTTCAGGAGCCTTTGGTATTTGTCATTGATGCAAAAAATGTCCTTTACGGTCATATATAGTCGGGACTTTGCGTCACTTTATGATGCTCTAGGTCAAGACTCTTGGTGTCGCTTTTTGACGCTAAGAGTCTTTTTTCAATGTTCTTTTATTAATAGAAACTTTTTTTTATTTGACCTGAGGACAACAGGACAGTTAAACGTCATGTATTTGGAGTCATTCGATATATTGATTTGGTTACGTGAAAGTATCTTGTATGCAACAAAATGTCAAAATCATTAAGAAACTTAAAGATGATAAGGTTACAATGAAGGTAAATATGGTTCTAAAGGTGAGAGCTTGCAGAATACGATGTGAGAACTTGCAGAACAAAAAAAAATCTGAACTTGTATGTTAAAATTTGCACTTGTAAAAATAAAATTTGCACGAAATATTCACACATGTGATCAGAACTTGAAGTCACACAAAGGAAAAAAACACAAGAGCTTGGAAAAAAATTTGAAATTTGCACTCGTAGAAAATATTGATATTAGATTGAAAACAATGACATCTTGCAAGCATGTAGTGCAACATTTACTCGTATACTTTTTTTTAAAATTTGGGTTAATTTTTCATCACAACCACAACTCAGTGATTACAACCTCTCGAATCTGTAGTCCAGTACCTAGGTAAGTAGTCCTTACCTAGGTACTGTCAGGACCCTCATACTATGCTTCTGACTGGCTAGTAGTCCTTACCTAGGTACTGTCAGGACCCTCATACTCTGCTTCTGACTGGCTAGTAGTCCTTACCTAGGTACTGTCAGGGCCCTCATACTCTGCTTCTGACTGGCTAGTAGTCCTTACCTAGGTACTGTCAGGGCCCTCATACTCTGCTTCTGACTGGCTAGTAGTCCTTACCTAGGTACTGTCAGGGCCCTCATACTCTGCTTCTGACTGGCTAGTAGTCCTTACCTAGGTACTGTCAGGGCCCTCATACTCTGCTTCTGACTGGCTAGTAGTCCTTACCTAGGTACTGTCAGGGCCCTCATACTCTGCTTCTGACTGGCTAGTAGTCCTTACCTAGGTACTGAGCATGTGCGACTTCCAACAAAGATGGAACAGAAGTGAGATGTCTCACTCTGTTGCTAAAACGAGAGATCAACACACAGGGTGAAAAGAGGAGCTGCAGCAATGTGCACCAAAAATATGATGTTTTTGAAAATTAAAACACGTAAACCTAATCTAATATAACATCTAAATATAATTATGAACCTGAACATGAACATAATATGAGCACTTTAAATAAATCTCAGAGGTGTTTGTCAGGTGTTCCTTCTCCACCAGGGGGCAGCCTGTAACTGTGATGAGACTCCTCATGCTTTCTACAGCTTTCACTGAGGCGTTCATTTCAATTCAATCAGACTCTACTGTCCCCTTGGAGAAACCTCCTGGACTTGAAAAATCAATAAATAGGAACAACACAGTCCACATGTAAAGAAAGTGCAAATCAACATTTCAAATCAGTATTTTTTGCTTTCACACTGAAAGCAAAAAATACATTTTATGAGAGAAAAAGAATATTTGAGATAATTTTTTTTCACACTGATAGCAAAAAATATACATTTGAGAGTTAAAAAAATATTTTGATATTTTTGCTTTTTGTATGAAAACTTTTTCTCTCAGATCTTTTTTCTCTCAGATCTTTTTCTCTCAGATCTTTTTTCTCAGATCTTTTTTTTTCTCAGATCTTTTTTTTTCTCAGATCTTTTTTTTTCTCAGATCTTTTTTTTCTCAGATCTTTTTTTCTCAGATCTTTTTTTTTCTCAGATCTTTTCTCTCAGATCTTTTTCTCTCAGATCGTTTTTTCTCTCAGATCTTTTTTTCTCTCAGATCTTTTTTCTCTCAGATCTTTTTTCTCTCAGATCTTTTTTTTTTTAGATCTTTTTTTCTCTCAGATCTTTTTTTTTTCTCAGATCTTTTTTTCTCGGATCTTTTTTCTCTCAGATATTTTTTTTTCTCAGATCTTTTTTCTCTCGTCTTTTTTTTCTAAGATCTTTTTTTCCCTCAGATCTTTTTTCTCTTAGATCTTTTTTTCTCTCACATCTTTTTTCTCTCAGATCTTTTTTTCTCAGATCTTTTTTCTCTCAGATCTTTTTTTTTCTCAGATCTTTTTCTCTCAGATCTTTTTACTCTCAGATCTTTTTTTTTCTCAGATCTTTTTACTCTCAGATCTTTTTTCTCTCGTCTTTTTTTTCTAAGATCTTTTTTTCCCTCAGATCTTTTTTCTCTTAGATCTTTTTTTCTCTCACATCTTTTTTCTCTCAGATCTTTTTTTTTCTCAGATCTTTTTTCTCTCAGATCTTTTTTTTCTCAGATCTTTTTCTCTCAGATCTTTTTACTCTCAGATCTTTTTTCTCTCAAGTCTTTTTTTTCTAAGATCTTTTTTTCCCTCAGATCTTTTTTCTCTTAGATCTTTTTTTTCTCAGATCTTTTTTTTTTAGATCTTTTTTTCTCTCAGATCTTTTTTTTTCTCAGATCTTTTTTTCTCAGATCTTTTTTCTCTCAGATCTTTTTTTTTCTCAGATCTTTTTACTCTCAGATCTTTTTTCTCTCGTCTTTTTTTTCTAAGATCTTTTTTTCCCTCAGATCTTTTTTCTCTTAGATCTTTTTCTCTCAGATCTTTTTTGCTCAGATCTTTTTTTTTCAGATCTTTTTATCTCAGATCTTTTTCTCTCAGATCTTTTTCTCTCAGATCTTTTTTTCTCCAGATCTTTTTTCTCTCAGATCTTTTTTTCTCAGATCTTTTTTTCTCTCAGATCTTTTTTATCTCAGATCTTTTTTTCTCTCAGATCTTTTTTCTTTCAGATCTTTTTTTCTCAGATCTTTTTTTCTCTCAGACAGACAGAGGGCAGCCCTGCTCTCTGCATCATTCCCTCTGTCTCCATCAGCGCAGACTACAAGAGACAGGGCTGTGAATTAGAGGATGGATACCCGACCCGAGCCCGACGGGACCCGACGGTACCCGACGGGTCGGGCCGGGTTCGGACAGATTTTTAGAAAGGATGCTCGGGTTCGGGTCGGGCTCGGTCACATCAGCGCGATAAGGCATTGAACATTTTGAATTTAAAACAGCTTAAAATAAATGTCAAATATTACCCTAACATCCGTCTTCCTGTGTGCTGTGACAACGAAAGACGTGCGTATTAAGCTCCATGTGGCAGCGCAACGATGGAAGATGTTAAAAAGAAGTTGGCCGCAGGAGATTTTAAAACTATTGAAAACGAAGGAAAGTCAGCTGTGCATTGATGCGCTCATCTGTTGACATTTCCCAATGCCTTCCTACAATTGCTTAATAAAAGCGGCTTTCCACACAAACAAACGGACATGTGTCATTAGTATGAGAAACAAATGCGATTTTAACTGTGTCGGGCTCGGGTCGGGCTCGGACAGAAATATCTTAATGCCTGTCGGGCTCGGGTCGGGTTCGGTTACTGCTCTGTCGGACGCGGGCCGGGCTCGGACAGAAAAATCCGGCCCGATCCGCACTCTAGTGTGAATGTGCTGGGACATTGTGTACTGAACGCTGTGTGCTGCTGTGCAAAACACACACACACACAAAATGCTGAAAAAAGGGTGAAACCCCTCTTTGTCTGCACTCCATTGATCCAGTCAAATATTACAGTTAGTCATTTACATTCAATAATAATGAGATAGATAGATAGATAGATAGATAGATAGATAGATACTGTAGATAGATAGATAGATAGATAGATAGATAGATAGATAGATAGATAGATAGATAGATAGAAATTACAGTGTTACAGCAGCAAAATCAGTCACACAGCACAGAATATAAATAAAAATGAAATACTAGGATACAATATACATACATACAATATACATTAAATAATAATAAGATAAAATTCAAGAACATATGTTTGAATATATACATATATATATATATATATATATATATATATATATATATAAGTTAAAATTGTGCAACTGCTTATAATAATAATAATAACAAACTATACCGTACAAACTCGTTAATGAGGATGTGTTGACCCCGTAAAAGATGGGTGGGGGTTAACTTCCAGATCGGCATATCATAGAAGAATGGACAATTAGCCGTGGCGGAGGTCTGCGTTCTCCGAGTGTCCTTCTAGTTATTTGTCTTGTCTTGGAGGAAAAGACCACAGAAGGATTAATAAGCCTGCTTTTTGACAGCATGATTTCATAAACACTAGTTTATATTAATGGAGTCATTTTACATGAAGCAGTATGATATATTTGAGGCCAAATGTGTATTTTTAGGCCACTATTAGAAACATGGGCGTCAGTTCCGAGACGCATTGGGACCGGGCTGTAGTACTCGAGTCCGGTCTTGGATTCAAGTCCGGACTCAAGACCATTTTTCTATGGTCTCGGACTTGTCTCATACTTGCTAGTATTTGGACTCGGACTTGTCTCGGTCTTGGCCACTTGGTCTTGGAAAGTGAAACCCAAAATAATTGTCTTGATACTGTCATGCAGACAGACCTTTTTTTCTGTCCTGGACTCGGTCTTGACTCGGACTCAAACCTTTTTGGACTCGGTCTTGACTTGGACTCGAACCTCTTTGGACTCGGTTTTGACTTGGACTCGACTAGTCCTGGTCTTGGATTTGTCTTGGACTCAACAAAGGTGGTCTTGACTACAGCCCTGCATTCAGAAGTTCTGGGTACGATGACCTGTTTTGAAAGACGCTGTCCTGTAGCTTACTGATGTAAATTAATACAAATGTACACACAATGTGACGATGTCCGACACGTTCTATGAGGAAGAAAGCCAGTATTAGACATACAGGCCGCTGTGTTCTGCTTCATGTATCCATGCACCATGTTGACAATGTGACATGACGGGACATCAGACTCAGAGAGAGGAGCTAGGAAAGGAAAGGAAAGAAGCGTGTCTGGGCCCTCCCTGTGGGGATAGAGACATTTTTGTGGATTTGTTGGCATGTGTCGCTCAAGAATTGCGTGTTATGGGCGCCCGGATAGCTCAGTTGGTAGAGCAGGCGCCCATATATAGAGGTTTCCTCCTCAACACAGCGGGTCAGGGCTCGACTCCACCTGCAGCCCTGTACTTTGTTATTCTCCCTTTTCATGTCTTCATCTCTCCTGTCAAATAAATGCCTAAAACGCCCAAAAAGTCATCTTTAACCCTTGTGTTGTCTTCCCGTCCACCATGAATTTTATGGAATCGAGTAACCAATCATTTTAATTAGAGTACATTGATTATTTTATGTGATCTGTGATTTTCTGATATTAGAATGCACTTGAACCTTGGATGATTTGTGTTAAATGTTATTGTCTTTTGTCCTGTAGGTCTTTGTTTTTAACGTGTGAAATGCTTTTAACACTATGTTGGAAATAAGTCTAAATGATCTAGTCCCATTAAATGAATTCAAGGCCATGTTATAATGCCATGTAATTCAAAAATGCAACCGCCACATGTGACATGTGAAAATATAGAAATTTTGAAAACGGGTCAAATTTGACCCGAAGACAACACAAAGGTTAAAAAAAAAAAAAGATTTATGTGTTCTGAACTTCATCTTTTAACTGATTTGAGCTTGAGGTTTTCAAAGAAAGTGGTGGGTATCAAACCGACGCCTATGATTAGATCCGCAGTTGAGATACACCTGATGGTGAGCCACGCTGCTGTATAGGAGATCAGCTGTTGGACTGACAAATGGGGTTATTTTTCCGTTGTAGTCCTGGTTTATCCTTGTCATATATATCTAGTAACATGAAACAGTGAAGAATATAACGCCAGAATTGTGATGTTGTGAAAAGAAAACACAAAGGAGAAGATAACGCGTAAGAAAGGACAGCAGTGACAACACAAAGAGAAATGAAGCCACGTTCAATAAAAGGTGAGTAGATAAACAGGCTGTGTAAGCTCAGCTGTCTCTGTCTGCTGACTCCACCTTCCTGCTGCGTCAACAGCCAGGCCATACCAGGCCAGGCGAGGCCAGGCCAGACCAGGCCAGGCCAGGCCAGGCCAGTTGCTGTTGAGTCACAGTGCGTCCACAGCTTGTTCTCACGGCGGATTACAAGCCTGTGGATTTGGATTAGTCAGATCTACGTATACCTTTGGGAAGCAGAGAGCTCAGGAAGCGATGAGTGGGTCGGAAATAAAGCAGTGACCCGGGGCTACTTCGTTAGTATGGGGGTGGGGGGGGGGGGCAGAACAGATCCTACAAGGCCAGAACAGATCCTACAAGGCCAGAACAGATCCTACAAGGCCAGAACAGATCCTACAAGGCCAGAACAGATCCTACAAGGCCAGAACAGATCCTACATTCATACAGTCATCACAGGCTTCTAATGTATGATTACACACACACACACACACAATCTGAAAATGTGTTGATGAAAAACAATACAGTACAATCACAACATAGGTTTATTTGAATCAAAGCTAAATTATTAGGATATAGAAAAGAAAAGACAGTACTGTAAAACATCAAATGCAGCGTTTCTCATGCAAAAGAAAGAAGTGATTGCTGTACTTCTACATCTTCAACAACCCTGTCATGCGGCTTTACATGGGGAATAATGTGGTACAAGTACATATATATATATATATATGTACAGTATGTGTGTCTCAATCATTAGTAATGGGTTGGCAGAATTGGACGGGCTGTATGCATACAGTGCAGTACTGTCAATACTGTAAATAGTCTTACAGTAAAGGGACAGTACACGGGACCATAGCAACAGTGTCTGATAAACAGGAGGACATTACAGTAAAGAATGATGATGAAATATTACATACATAGATAATGTAGTCTAATTGATTCATGCTCCATGTTAATTGGTGAATCTTAGTATATTGAAACTGTGATCTACACATGAAATATTGTTTCTGTTTCCATAGTAACAACTATGCATTACAAGTAACTGTAATGAAACGAATAGACAATCATCTGAAATGTAATGTGGGAGTTGCTTTTTGAAGTAGTAGTAGTACTTGGATGTTAAGTTGTGTCATATTGAACAGGTGATTTATGTTAAATGAACAAATGATCTGAGGTTTACGTGTATTGTATTCAAGTGTTAAGAGTTTTGCATGTTTTTGCATTTTGATCATTGGTTGTGAGTTTTGTGTCTAGAGTTTTGAAAAATGACGTCAAGGTTCTGAAATTAGTAACAAAGTGATTGTAAAAAAAACTATAAAAAGAGATAAACATGATGGCAGAGTATACAGATATGTATATATTGTATATGTGTATTAGTTTTATGAACAGCGTCATGATCTTAAAACAGTCCATCAGAGAGAGAGAGGGCGGGTAAGATGGAGCTCAGCTCAGCCATGATTCAGCAGATCTGTGTGTGTGTGTGTGTGTGTGTGTGTGTGTGTGTGTGTGTGTGTGTGTGTAAGCAGTGAAGAAGTGGGTCAGCCCGGTCTGAGAGAGACAGCAGCTTGTCTGTTTGGGTTTGACTCTCATGTCTGACATCTTTAGATTCAATTCATGTATTATATATATATATATATATATATATATATATATATATATATATATATATATATATATATATATATATATATATATAATATTTATTTGTTGCATGGTCTAGACTTAGCCACAATGAAGCTGGCTCTGACTTTGTGTACCTGTAGTTTCTAAGTCAATGTCTGTCAATATATATTCAACTACACTGTTATTGTTTTACTTTGTTTTATTGTGATTGCATTGTAATAATTAATAAATTATAAAAAATATGACAATAAATAAAAACACTTTTTTTACATTCACCCCTTTGTCTGTTTAGTTTGTTTCGTGATAGAAAGATTAGGATGAACTCGTGTGTGTAGCATGTGGCTAACCGCTAACAGTGCTAGCTTCTAGTAGCGCTGCGCAGTTCCTAGCTACTGAGCATGTGCGACTCCCAACAAAGACGGGATAGAGATTGCGAGGTCTCACTCTGGAGCTAAAACCAAGAGCTCAACACACAGGGTGAAAAGAGGAGCCGCAGCAATGTGCAGTACAACAGAAATATGGTGTTTCTATGAAAATGAAACCATGTAAACCTATTCTGATACAACCTCTAAATATAATTATGAACCAGAAAATTAGCATAATATGGGCACTTTAACCCTCTTGTTAAATTTGACCCTATTACAAAAACTTTCTATATCAGAACTATGAGAAAAGGACATTGAAAAAAAGTGACAAATGTTGACAAAAATCAACAAAAAAAATATTTTTGCAAACGCTGAAAGTGACCCAAAAAAATCTGAAAAAGCGACAAAAAAATTGTTAAAAAATTGACTAAAATATAATTTAAAAACTGTCAAAAAAGTGATTAAAAAAATTAATAAAATTGACATAAACGTCAAGAAAAATGTAGAAAATGTTGAAATTTCAACCCAGAAAAACACAAAGTTGCAGGTTGACGGGAAGACAACACGAGGGTTAAAACATATTAACATGTTGGATAGTTGGACTTTTGAATAAAAGGTCTCTATGTTCGGATTTTTGGTTTGACTTTGGGTTTTATAAAATATTACCATTCTTGGGCGGATGAAGCACTTTCGGCCAGTGCTGTAGTACTCGAGTCCGGTCTTGGACTCAAGTCCGGACTCGAGACCGTTGTTCTATGGTCTCGGACTTGACTCGGTCTCGGCCACTGGTCTTGCCCAATATGGCTTTTGGTCTCGACCGAGTCCAGGTGTCTTTATTATGTTCATAATAATATTGGAGGGAAAGTGAAACCCAAAATGATCTTCTTGATACTGTCATGCATAAGACCTTTTTTTTTATCCTGGACTCGGTCTTGACTTGGACTCGAACCTCTTTGGACTCGGTCTTGACTCGGACTCGAACCTCTTTGGACTCGGTCTTGACTTGGACTCGAACCTCTTTGGTCTCGGTCTTGTCTTGGACTCAACCTTTTTGGATTCGGTCTTGTCTTGGACTCGAACCTTTTTGGACTCGGTCTTGTCTTGGACTCGAACCTTTTTGGACTCGGTCTTGTCTTGGACTCAAACCATTTTGGATTCGGTCTTGTCTTGGACTCGAACCTTTTTGGACTCGGTCTTGACTCGGACTCGACTAGTCCTGGTCTTGGACTTGTCTTGGACTCGACTAAGGTGGTCTTGACTACAGCCCTGCTTTCAGAAATATAAAAAGCAAGTCTTACAAAGAGCCTTAAACAGAGACACTGAACTGAGATTCAGACCCAACAAACCAAACACTCAAAAGGTAGCAGTCACTTTCTGGTCTTCATTCATAAAATGAGTCATAAAAACGTGATGCCCTCATTAGAGTGCACGATGCTCTATTTGATCAATACTTCTTTTATGAGGAGATAAAGCCTGAACTGAAAGGGAGAAGCCATTAGGCCCATTCATTATAATGTCAACTATATGAAACAGCACATAAAAAAACATTTTTGGTTCTTAAGATGACCAGGCTGAGTGGAAAATCTGCTACAAAGTCTCTCTCTCTCGCTAATGGACATAAGGATAAAAAAAAGACAAAAAAGACACTTTCTCTAAACAATTTGACAACACTGATGAAAAACAACGGAAGATGTTTTGAAACTGTAATTCACATGAGCATCAGACGAAATGTTTGATAAGAAATCTGTCGATGGGGAATGGAAGGAAGGGTTACCACCCACCATAGATCGTCTGATTACCTATAGAACCGATAATGATACATGTTTTAGTCATGGCTTTATCATACACTCTTTCTTTTGTGACCTGGACCCTATTTTTCCAGGCATTTGTGCGTCTTGGACACACTAATTTGGACAAAAATCTTTAAAGCTGGTCCAGTATTGAGCGAAAACGCTGTAGCCGCCGGGCTGCAACGCCATAGAGCAAATGTCCATCATCAATTTATGTCCAATAAAAGTGCTATTTTTTACCACAGATAGGCTCAGGTTATTATTCTAAGTGTCCGACAACATTATGGAAAGGATTCCTACAGAGATAGATCTTTTTTCTTTAACCAGAAACAGCTCACAAATCTCTATCACTAAACCCACCAGACTCCATTTAAAATATCAGTACTTTTAGCGTGCATAGAGCCAGCATGTTTTCACATGTAAATGGGTGACTTAAAGGTTTATTTCAACCAAACCAGAGTGGTGAATAATGGCACAGTGGAAAGATGGACCAAGACGGCTTTTGGTAGTTTTATTTTGTTTCTGACAACCTTGAATGAAGTGTGTTTTACGATAGTAAAATTACTGTTTATTTAAATGGAGTCTGGGGGGTTTGGAGATCAGGGATGTTTCATGTTCAAACAAAAATGATCTTACTCTTTAACAAAATGGTCTATCTCTGTTGAGATCCTTTCCACACACACACACTATTTAGCCCCATTGTACCAAATTTGGTTGCAGTTTCACCAGAGTTCCACCGGGGGTGATCGAATGGGACTCTATGGCGCTAGACGGCTACATTCGTCTCTTTTGCCTGATTACTGTTGAGAAATATCAGATTTGATTGTATTTTTTGCAAGAGTACTTACAGGTTGAGTCGTTGTTGCCCATAACACGCTAGCATTCTGCTAATGAATGCTGATTGGTCGGTGAAGGACTGGTTACGACCAGAGATCCCAGGATGTCAGACTGAATGTTTCGGAGTGGTCTTTACAACATTAACAAACCTATGTATGATGTCAGTGAGATTTTAAAAAGCTTTTTACAACAAAATAAAACAACTTTAAAAAATCTTACACCCAGCCGTATGTATTTTCTTAGCCTCCCCTTTTGAATGCAACATTCAAATTACTAGACAAAAAATGATATCCTGAGAAAAGGATATAATTTTGAGGGGTATTGTTCCGTAGACCTCCATTCATTCTGCACTGGCCTGTGAGCGCCCCAAGTGGAACTCTGGTGGAACTGCAACCAGTTGAAGTACAGAGAAAGTGGGACTTCTTCCTTTAATAGAAATTATTTGGCAGAGCGGAGAAAGAACTGCAATTTTACTTCCTGTCTCAAACTTAAAGAGGATAATTGTAAACCCATGTCTTGCTATGAATTTGAAATATTAACTTAAGCCACGTAACGTTAGCAGGACTTTGTTAGCATAACTTTACTAGCCTAACGCAACGTTTTCTCAACAGCATGCGTAAGATCAGCTCCACACAACTCTCTCTGTATGACTCTGTTCAGAGGATTGTGACTTTCCCGCGCAGAGATTTGAGTGAAGATAACGACCTTTTCTAAAGGGTCCATAGTGTTTTTTTAATCCTCTGTGTCCTCCTTGGCTACTAGCGTGGAGGGGAGGGAGGGTGCGCGGTCACGGAGGCTTGCTTTATGTGGACGCGCTGTTTTGTTGTCATTATTTACTATGTAATGGAGGCGACAGAAACTACGCACTACATACTATATATACTATAACTGGATGGCTACAGTAATCTTATTTTAACAAATAGGCCAATCTATCTTGTGTTAGATTCTTTTTAGACAAATTTTAATTTTTGAAAAAATAAACTTTCAAAACATTATTTTTTATCCATAATTTGGCGGCCCCCGTGCACTAACTCCGAGGACCCCCGAAGGGTCATGGACCCCCTGTTGAACACCTTTGGTTTAGTAGGTTGCGTAGATCTTTTTCGCTCCTTTTTCAAAGCCCATAAGTTATTTATTGCAGTCGGGGTATAAAGACCTTTTCAAACAATAAAAAAAAAAAAAAAGTGTATTTTGGAAATAATTACCAACCCTGACTTTAAAACACAAATTTGAACTATACCCCCCCCTCCCCAGTATTACATTACAATATGATAACACACATGTGTTCATGTAAGTGTTGCTGCCTTCAGTCTGTGCAGCACAGTAACACATGTCACAGTGACGGTTTACTGTCTGTACATAGACAAGATCTCCCCATGCTGTGTGTGTGTGTGTGTGTGTGTGTGTGTGTGTGTGTGTGTGTTGAGCCCCGCCCTGTAGTTCTATATGTTCTGGAATATGTTGTTCTCTGGCAGCCGGCCTGATAACACCCACTCCATGCGTCTTATCCTCACACTGCAGCACATGCCTCCTACATGTCTCACAATGCAACTCAAGTGACTTTAATCAGCAAACTGTACAGTCTGAGGGTGTAGGCCTACATGTGTGTGTGTGTGTGTGTGTGTGTGTGGTGGGGGGGGGATCTTAGATGTTGTTTGATTTTTTATTGTCAGAAGGGTCGGTAGGAAATTGGTGTTATTGCAAAGAAAGCATCAAAATGAGCCAAACTGACATAAAGTCAACTTTGAATGGATGCAGATAATATCCCATAATAATATCCCACAACTCTCCTTTCTCTCTGTGCAATCTGATGATGGGATGGAGCCGACATTTTCATGTCTTTTTTCTCTTTTTAAGAAAAGAGACGACAACAAATGTATTGTTGTTGTCAAAGGCGTAACTTTGGGTTCAACATGGGGGCGTTAGATTATAACTGGGGTGTCTGGGTTGTGTCTGGTGAATTTTTCTGCAACATTTTGTGCCTTTTCTACATGCAAATATCTTAATTTATGTAAATATTATAATTAGTAATTCATGAATCTACTGTACTGTTCAAAACTTTCAGCAAATTCAAAACATTACACGTGTTTCAGGATGTTTTTTTTTTTTAGGAATTATGCACATCTTAACAACAAAGCATTTAAACTCTTTGACTCCATTACCCCGGCAACATGTTTGATTATTGGGGGCGGGGGGGTTGTAACCCCCGCATACCCGAACATCTGTTACATTCAAGCCATTCCCGCGCAGAAACTCAAGTGAAGAAAATGAGCTCTTCTGAAGAGTCCAACATGTTATTTTAATCCTCCGTGTCCTCCTTGGCTACTAGCAACTGTGTGGAGGAGGGGGGCTGGGGGGGGGGGGGTCACGTGGACAGTTTTGTTGTCATTACTTAGAATTCCTACGCACTGTCGCTTTAATACGATTTATGTATTGTTCGTAAATAAAGGATTTTGGATCTTGAATCTGAATCAACATTTCTCTTAAAAAAAGATACAAATTCAAACAAAAGTCAGACAGAGCAGCGATAGTTTGCAGTCTTATCGAGACAGATCGGTCAGAACTACTCAAACAAAGGAAGAAGCAAGCAAGAGTGTTAAAACAAACCGATGAAAAATGGGAAAAAAAAAAAACTACGACAAACAACAAAGAAAAGCTTTAGAAAAATCAGCCAAACAAACAAAAAGAAAAGTAATAATATCTCTTCAAAATAATGACTTCATCTGATTCAATATAATCTTGGATCTTAAATCTTTTCTGGCAAAATGTCTCTTCAAAACACTGATGATGATGATGATGATGATAATGATGATGATGATGATGATAATTGCACAACTAAATAATAAAGACCCCCCCCCCTCATAAAAACACATAAATAATTGATTCTTGATTCTTCACGTCTGATTTGTTTTGTCTGGGATATTAAAGGATTCTCCCGTTCTCATTGGCTGCTTGCTGCTGGTGTCACAGCTGTTTCTGTCTTCCCCGACTTAGCAACGTAACCCCCCCCTCACCTCCACCCCCCCCGCCAGCCTTTCAGCTCCTCCTCGCCTCCTTCTCTCCTCTGTTGACAGCAAACATAACAAAACAAGATATTTGAGGACGTCCTCCTTTTGGGAAACACTGATCATCATTTTTCACCATTTTGGGACATGTTAATAACAATTTATCAATTAAAAAAGGAATAATCCAGAGATTAATTGACTGTGAATGGTTGCAGCCCTGAGTTACACAGCAGGCCCACTATGGCCACGCTTAGACCCGCCTTTCAATAGCATTCATTGGCCAATCGGCTATCCTAACCTTAACTAACCGAGGTCAAACGCCTAACCTCGACCAATCGAGCTGCTTCGTAGGGCGGGGGTAGGCGTGACCATAGTGGGATTCGTTATTTCACCTCCTGCGGAGTTGGTTTATAACTCCTGACTTACTCATGGCAGGGGGTATACTTATAACCCCTGTACTTTAAGAAAGAACATTTATTTATTTATGATACATTATTCATTCACAAAGAACATTGGTGTAATTAAATGGTTGGATTTTTATTAAGGCATTAAGATCAATTTCCAAAAGATGTTTTGATATATATATATATATATATATAGTATGTATATACATACACAGTATATATATATACTCTTTATTTACATACACTGTATACATGTCAATAAAAAAGAATATATATACTCTTTTATTTACATATCTGGTATATACTCATGTACAGTATATATACTCTTTTATGTACATGTATACTCACATATATGAGTATATATATGCAAATAAGAGTATATATATATGAGTATATATATGCAAATAAGAGTATATATTTGAGTATATATATGCAAATAAGAGTATATATATATGAGTATATATATGCAAATAAGAGTATATATATGAGTATATATATGCAAATAAGAGTATATATATATGAGTATATATATGCAAATAAGAGTATATATATATGTGAGTACCAGTACTAAATCATGTTTTGCAGAGGGGTCAATTTCTGGATTTTCTTGTTATCCTGTTCAAATAAATCTACCATTAAAATTATAGACTGATCATTTCTTTGTCAGTGGGCAAAAGTACAAAATCAGCAGGGGATCAAATACTTATTTCCCTCCCTGTATATATATATATATAAATATATGAAAGAGTATATGAGTGGATCCTGTCTGGTGTTTCTGGGCTGATAAAACAAGCCCTGTGGGGTAATCCAGAGAGGATTAGGGACCACTGTGGGAACAACCTCCTCCATTTTGGTGCCGTGTGTCTAAATAAACAGTGGCGCGACATAGACGCTGTAAAACAAACGGATATTCATTTTTGCAACGCGGCAAAGTAGCCGGATAACCACACACTGGAATATGTCAACTTTTACTCAATACTATTTCAAAAACACTTCCATTTGTTTTACAATGCTATAAAATTGAATAAGACGCCCCAAAATTAATGAAAGTAGAGATTTGTACTTGGCAAAGAGCGTTGGGTGGAATCAATCATGTTATTTTGGGGAATTAAAAAGAACATTGATATAGGACAACATGAGGACAACATGGGGACAACATGAAGACAACATGAAGACAACATGAAGACAACATGAGGACAACATGAGGACAACATGAGGGCAACATGAAGACAACATGAGGACAACATGAAGACAACATGAGGACAACATGAAGACAACATGAGGACAACATGAAGACAACATGAGGACAACATGGGGACAACATGAGGGCAACATGGGGACAACATGAGGGCAACATGGGGACAACATGAAGACAACATGAAGACAACATGAGGGCAACATGGGGACAACATGAGGGCAACATGGGGACAACATGAGGGCAACATGGGGACAACATGAAGACAACATGAGGACAACATGAGGGCAACATGGGGACAACATGAGGGCAACATGGGGACAACATGAAGACAACATGAGGACAACATGGGGACAACATGAGGGCAACATGGGGACAACATGGGGACAACATGAGGACAACTGAAAACTTAAAAAATTTGGAATCCACAATGTCATAGTTTTGTTTGTTTATTTCAAGAAAAGTTGTCAAATATATTTACAGCAACAAAAAAACAACACAATGCTTTCTCAAACATCTAATGGCTCCTGTCCACATCATTAAAAAGCAGTTCTTATTAAAACATACATTTCT
This sequence comes from Etheostoma nigrum, assembly GCA_029931835.1. Taxonomy (NCBI): domain Eukaryota; kingdom Metazoa; phylum Chordata; class Actinopteri; order Perciformes; family Percidae; genus Etheostoma; species Etheostoma nigrum. The sequence goes on along the minus strand of CM057243.1, from coordinate 4,645,922 downwards.
GTTTTGTACACACTGGAAATATGCACTAAAAGAAAGAAAAAAAAAAAAGATATTACACACAAATGTTTGAGAACGGTGTGGCTCTGTACGGTGTCTGCAGTGAGGCAGTGAAACATTTTGCATAGTGTAAAAGTGTTTTCAAGTGGAATCATTACGAGGCTTAAGAGAGAGGAGAAATGAACCGGCTCATACGAAAAGTCCATTGACAGTGGACAGTCTTTAGACAGTAGTGATGATTTATTCTTAAAGATCCTCCGTTAGCAGGTCAGAGACCGAACATCTCAGCATGACGAGGGAATAACAGATGTTAGACATGTCCCGTTGCAAAAAGTGAAAAAATGAAAGTCTCATCACAAAGTGGAACATTTTTCATGTTATAACAGCAGCAATGTGTTAGCATTCAACAGCTACTCGCTCCTGATATCGCTGTTCGTTCACAGAGTCCCTTCAATTCAAAAGTTTTCCTTTTCTTTTATAGGAAGTTTCAAAAGGAAGCACTTCTACAGAGCCCCTAAACAGACATGGGGATTGGTTTTTTTTTCTTGTGATTGTTGTCGCGTGCTCGCAAAAAAACAATACTTGTGCAATATTCATCTTTCTGAAAACGCAACTAAGGCCACATCCACATGTACCAAGAATCAATCAATCAAGAATGCGCAAGAATGTGCATCCAAACGGATCCATTTATCCAATGACAACACGCTACTTCCTATTCCAGGCCTATAGGTGGTGCTGTTTCTGCGACAGAAATTCACCAAAAAACGGGAAGAAGAGGCGGAGCATGCGCGCTGTATACAAACAGACAGAATATTTTGCCCTATAGTAACCCTAATAGGCTCAATATCTTCTCCAGGAGGAACACAAGCAAAGTCCGCCATTGTTGTTGTTATGAGACGTCGTTGCGGGATAATAGGTCAAAGGCTAGAGGTCGAGGGGTGTGGCGATGACATCATCAATACGTAACTATGCATCTTCGTCGTCCAAACGAAGACACAAGGGCGGACATTTCGATTTTTTTTTTTTTAATCCTGGGACCAGGATTCAAATAAGTGCGTTTTCAGGCGGTGCGTTTGCAGGATTTGTTGGGTTGTCGGCCAAAAACGATGCAAAACGTGTGCGTTTACACCAAAAAGCGTTTCCGAGGTGATGGCCCCTAAATGTCCCTGATGGTATCAACAGATAATTTCATGCTGTGAATATGAAATATTAACTGCAGCCACGTGACGTTAGCTGGACTTTGTTAGCATCATGTTGTCAGCCTTAGATTGGTTTCTCGTGAGCACGAGATACTTCCACATCCACATTAAGCCGCCTACACATAATCCACAGTGACACCGCCATTGTTTTCTTCTAAAAACGACCCTTATATAAGGTGACCAGATTTCTCAGACAAAATCCGGGGACATTTTAAGCTCAGAAGCGTAAATACCTCCAAAACACGTCATGTTTTTAAGTTTTGCAGTCGGCAGCAGAGAAACAAGCTACAATGGAAGTTAATGGGATAACTGTCCAGCTTGTATTTACGTTCATAAAGTGCTCGTTTTGCTGCTGACAGACTCAGATTAATATTCTAAGTGTCTGATAACATTATGGAAAGGATTTCTAAGGAGGCTGACCTTTCTGTTAAAGATTAAGATCATTTTCATAAAATCATAAACGTCCACCAGACTCCATGTAAATAATCAGTGATTTTAGCGTGTATAGAGCAGCATATCTCCACCAGACTCCATGTAAATAATCAGTGATTTTAGCGTGTATAGAGCAGCATATCTCCACCAGACTCCATGTAAATAATCAGTGATTTTAGCATGGTAAAACACGGCTTTCTAAAACATCTCTGAGCTCTGAGCAGCGCTGCTCGATCGGCTCCGTTTGGTCAGAGTTTTCTTTCTTTCATTCCAGTTTCGGGTCTGTCAGTCACAGTGAAAACCGGGGACAGGTCACCAAAATCGGGGACTGTCCCCGGAAACGTCTGGTCACCCTAGCCTTATCTATCACACCAACGCATTTGTTTGAAACACACAAAGGCCGTCTGGCGTAGACACCTTCGGGCACTAATACAGCCTTATGGGAGCTGTAGTTGTTGAATGCAAACGACACTGTTGTGCTCGACTATCTCTGTGATTCAGCCGCTAAGAGGGAAGAGGCAACAGGTTGCAGATGTTGTATCATAAAGGGAAAAGCTAGGTGTTACTTGTAGAAAAGTGAAACCCCACACAGAGAAGTCAGTCCAAAGGTTAAAGAGAGACAGAAAAAATCTAGCAAAGTTCTCCATGTATCAGAAACTAAGACAAAGTTGAGGACAGTGTCAATATAGATCAGATGTTTCAAAGTGCTGAGAATGAGGTAGGACCTTGAAAATCGACGACGACTTCTGATTTCAAAACGCTACGCAGTGCTATGAAACCAACAGGAGGTTTTGGCCATTCCTCTAGTCTGTGTTGAGTGAAGGCTAGCAGAGCTTTTAGGGGTCTGGTACACACACACACCCACACACAGTCGTGTCTCACTATCTTTATGGGGACCAGTCATTGACATAATGCATTCCCTAGCCCCTTACCCTAACCTTAACCATCAAACCTAAATGCCTAACCTTAACCCTTACCCTAACCCTAACCCTAACCTAATTCTAACCCTGATCCTAAAACCAAGTCTTATTCCTCAAACAGCCCTTTAACGTTGTGGGGACCAGCATTTTGTCCCCACAAAGCTGTCAGGACCCCATAAGTATACTGTATTTCCAGTTTTTGGTCCCCACAAATGTAGTCAAACCTGGTCCACACACACACACACACACACACACACACACACACCCAAACCACTCTCTTCTTGTTTGCTTTTATCTGCGTCTCATTTATTCTGTGCAGTTAAACTTTAGCATTTTGTTCTATTTTCCTGAACATTGTAGTTGCTTCAAGTAACATCTCACATGTGGATCAGCCTACATTTACACGGCTACATGTTGGTGTTATAATGAATGTCTTTTGCTAGGTTTACGCCTCGCATCCACACTACTCCGGAGTGTCTGGTGCTCTTAAAGCGGGGAACATTTGGAAACACCGCTGCGCCCGTTGTGTTGTCTGGACGGGCACAAACAGAGACAGACTCCTCAGTCAGTGTTATCGGTCAGGTAGCTCACAGACCTTTCAGTAACAGTTCCACCTCGCCGTCGCTCCAAGATAATAAATCCCTGCTCTTACTTTCCGCCGCTGATGCTCTTTCTCCAAAGTATTTTCCTGTATGTTATACAGCCATGAGAGTAACGTCAGACAGACTCCCAGGCGGTGTTTGCTGGTGCTGTGGCCACGTGTTACTTTCAGTAACAGCTGATCCAAACAAGATCAAGAAAGAGAAAACTCTCGTCTAACTCCGCAGTTTCTGTAGCAACTACTGCCAACCGCCCAGTAATCATGACTGGTCATGAGATATGCTAGTTTAAACCTACTACTGGAGCTGGAAAATCTCTTTTTGAGATCGTTTTTGGCTCAAAATGCCGCTTAAAAACCAAAAGGTACTGCAGTAGTGTAAATCTAGCATGGGTCATGTGGCTAAATATTGTTTTGCTTAACATTCAAGACGCGTGAATCACAGCACAAAGTAGCCATGATTTTCAACACAGATAGAAGACACTGCAGAGTTTTAAAAACACTTCAGTCAAGAGAGGAAGGAAGAAAAGGATTGTCCAGTCAGGATGTTGCTTTTGGGGATTATTTCCAGATGGGAAATCTTCAAATTTCCGGTGAGAGTCTCCAAATCAGACAAAGGTTCGGCCACAGATGTCTCAAAACTGCTCGGGCGACCAGTGTCTCTTAATGATTGAAGGTTACCCATTGACCTGATATCTTGACCTGTAGTGAAATTAGTATTCAGCTCCTAAAATGCCAGCAGAGAGACAGGGATGAAGATGCTCTCCATGTTCCTCCTGGACCTCCTGATCCATCCCATTAGCTCAATTTAGGTTGTTTCTTTTCCCAAAACTAGACAGTGGAAAATTTGCTAACACACATTTATTTATTACTCAACCTCAATGTAAAAAACATTCAGTACAAAGTTTTCCAAACAACCTGTGAGCAGTTTCCTGTTTCTTGCGATCAGCGCGGTGAGGACGGCGACTGATCGCTGCGCACCTCCAAACATTTTGTAACAACGCGGACGCGTTTGCACAGAACGATTGGCTACAGGAGAGAGGAAGTCCGTTCTTTGAGTTGCTCTGACCTCAATCAGTGTGAAAGCGACCGTGTGCACCGACCACGCTGAACGCAAGAATCATGAATCGGCTTCAAATTCCACTAAAATGATCATGATTGGTTCTTGGTCATACGTTAACTTATGTTCATACTGAGCTTTGCAATGATGATAAACGCAGTTTTTCCAACAGCTGCTCTTTGGATTGAACAGGAACTAATCAGATCCGAATTGTTTGGCTGCAATAGCCCAGTATTGTATGGCGTTGACACAGGCCTGCTTACTTCTAAGGAGAAATCTGTAAAGCGCCTTCATAACAACGTGAAAACCGTCCACCTTCACAGTTGTTGTGTTTCTGGAGAGTGGCACAGACATGTGAAATATCCTCGTAAACCTAGACATGAGCGTGCATGTGACACTCCTAGAAAATCCTTGATGCCGATATCATTTAAGTTTTGTGTATTTCAGCTTCAGCATCGTGACTACACTTGAGCTTTTGAGTAGAGCAGAGCCACCGAATGATCCCGTTCTCACTTGGCATTATTGAGAAATTGTTAAATTGTGACATTTCATATCATTGAAAGCAAAATATTCCTTTGGTCAATTTAAAGAAACCTGCACGAGACCAACGTGGTTCCAGCCTCGTGACGTTCCTGCCTCGGTGTGCGAGTCTCCTCTGTAACCCACAACATTGTTTTCATCTCATGATGCAATCGCACTTAATGTGAATCATCGTTAAGGCACGAGGTTGTACATGACAGCGTAGCAAAGACAAACTGTTGCTCATAGTAATCCACTACATCATTAAATGATGCTTTGACCTTAAGATACTGGTTCAGTCCAGTGTGTTACCTGTGCCACAGACATGTCATTACAAACAGGGCTGGGTTTAAAAAAAAGAAATCATTTTTATGATTCAAATCGATCTTCATTTGAGTGATCCGATATCGATTAATAAAATCCTGAGATTGATCTTTTAAGGGGCTTCGCTTCAAAGCCAGACTGAAATGAAACTAGATGATCAAAGGGAATTGTTCTCGTGCTCAAGAACGCTCCGAAGTTTGCCTGCTGGCATGGCCGTTTTCACAAGATGTGGCTTTAGGTCCACATCTCTGTGGACCTAAGGTCTCTGCATCACACCCTCTGCATTAAGACAGCACTTCTGTCTCTATGTAACTGCTTTGGGGTCAATTCCTAACGACAGCATTCATGTTTTTAATACTGCAGCAGGTTAGAGGGTCCCTTGTACAAATTACAACATTTGTTCTCTGAGAATTGCTGTCATATCCAAGCAAAGCTTGCATTGTAACTGAAACATCCCCAATCAACTCGCTATAGACTCTCAAATCGAAATGGGACATTGTGAATGGGAATCGATTTAGGAAATCTGTGGCGATACCCAGTTCTTATTATAAATGTTAAGGAAGAGCGGGCCTTCGCTGGGGCTGCTGGGAACAAAACACCCAACAGATGTCAAACTGACCACTGATGTGGTCTGGTTTGTTTGCATACTGCTCCTGTCCCAGAGTTTTGGAATCATTAGCCAGTTCATCGCTTCCCCGCTCGAATCATGACTTGTGGATCCTTCACAGTTCAGTTTGCCAGAGCTCCTTTTTGTCCATCGTAGTCCACGTCCATGAAGTAAACAAAGCTGCAAAGACACAAAGTGTGTACAGGTCAGAACGGGGGCAACAAGAACGAAAAGGGATGGGCATCATTCCCTAAGCTTTTGATAACATTAGTACATTAGTACATTAGTACATCACAGTACATTAGTGAGTTAGGGCACATTCACACCTGTAGTTCGGTAGCGATTCGGCGGTGAATTTGCAACATCTTTCATTTCAAAAGTCAAACACTGAATTTTGTAGACGAATGTCACACGCTGGAAACGGTTGATCGTCTATCTATTGGACAGAATATCTGAATGAAACTCGCCGACACTTCTGGTCTCAGAAATAATGGAGCAACACCAGACTTATAATGTCTCGGGTTTTCTGGTTTTTGCTTTAGTGTTTCTAATATTTTAGAAGAAGGCGGAAGAATGTGATCAGCTGACATGATGACGATGTCACACAGACGACAAGTAACATGTTTTTGGTTCACTTCCTGTATTTGGGTCAGATTGCGTTCTCACCTAAAGTGAACCGAACTCTATTTCGGGAACCAAAATAGAGTGGAAGCTCATTTGAACTCAGAGAGTTCAAATGAGCTTCCACATGGCCGGGTTGGCTCAGTGGGTAGAGCAGGCGCACATACTGCATACGTGGGAGGATTATGCCTCGACGCAGAGGTCCAGGGTCTATGATGATTTCCTGCATGTCTTCCCCCTCTCTCTCCCCCTTTCTGACCTAGCTGTCCCATCTAATAAAAGGTGGGAAAAAAAAATAATCTTTAAATGAGCTTCCATTTCCGAGCCGGACTATCCCACTGAATGCTCCAGTGTTCAGATTAAACTTCCAGGTATGAATGTAGGTCAGGTAGGGCGTTCCTGCAAAAAGAGAGAGGCTTCCTGTCAGCAAACCTTCCCTGAACACATTTTTTAAAAAGCTGCTCAGGTGTGAACGCAACCTCACACACAACCAGGTCAGACACGCCTATTCAGAAGAGAGAATAAAGTTGTGATGAACTGCGATAAATAAAAACCTGCTACATGTACATTATCGTATGGTTAGCTGCTCGCTAACTCTGGTGCTATTACTTTTACATGTGCTCTGTATCTGCAACAATGTAATTAACCTTAAATTTGACATCACTGTAGACACAAAGCCCCAGAATGGTGCTTCTACATCTACCTACAGCAAAACGCCAACCAGCTGACCCCCGAGTGTGTGTGCTGCCTGTAGATGTAGATGTAGCTGTGCCTAGGAGGACAGGTTTAGTGCAGAGCTGGGATCTAATTATAGCCCAGCGGCTGACATGCCACAGCTTGGGCTAGCAGCGGTTTGTTCCTCCCCTCCCAGGTTGCGTAACCTTGCAACACATGGTGTGAACATAAAGTGGGTCAGCTTAGGAGAACGCACGCATGTTTTTGGGTTGGTGAATGAGGGATGATGGGCAAAATGGAGACATGTCGCTGCTGAGGTTGAGCACTTTAAACTCAAAAGATTCACAATATCCTTTCGGGTCCAGATCCTAATTAAGCAACTGTAGACAGTGCATATATTTACAGTAACATGTACTGTATATGTCTCCATTCATTTGGGTTCAACTTATCCAATATCTGATTCAAAGCTAGGGCTGCACAATATCAGGAAAATATGAGATAACAGAATATCTCCATAACAATATTACTTGAGATAAATGAACAGATATTAAACTGTACTCAGTACTGCTGCTTTCAATATTCTGATAAAAGACAACCAATTGATTATGTCCAACGTTGTTTTATTTTTATTTACATGAATTGAAAGTAAAACGCACCACTAGAAAAAAGATTGACTGTTACATTTTAAAGTGCAGTTTTCTGATGTTGTGTTTCAACTAACTATCGATATGTCGCAGCCTTCGAGGTGATTATTGTGAGCTGATATCGCGATGACGATTAGGAATTATCCTGAGAAAAATCCTGAGATTGAGCTTTTAAAAGGCTCTGTTTCAAAGTCAGACTGAAGATATTGGTACGGTCTCTGCATCACACCCTCTGCATTAAGACAGCACTTAAAGGGGGTTAAAGGGTTCCTTGTACAATTCACAGCATAATATCTCCGAGAATCTTTTTCATATCCAAGCTAAATTGGTAAAGTGGTAACTGAAATATCCATAATGGTATTGCTATAGAATCAAATGATATCGGTAACTTGTGAATCAGAATCAATTTAGGAGATCTGGAGCCATACCCGGCCCTAGTGTGCATTATAGCAAGTGTCAAATTCATTCAGATACTGAATATGAAAACATAGAAATCATAATAGCCGCTTTCCAACCGGAGGGATTTTTGCAGTTCCTCTTGTGTTCTGACTGGACCAATTTGGGGATTATTAAGTTCATCTGGCCACAGTTCCTCTAACACCTCCTACTTCAGGGCAGGGTCCGTTCCCTTTTCCACATAGTAGTGGTTATATGACTGTTATAATAACAAGTCATAGGTCAGTTCCTATGGCCACTTGGCCAGTGTGAATGCAAATGGTAAAACCGGTTTTGGGGGAGAGTAGTTAGTAGAACTGTTAAGAAGTGAACTGCTCCTTTAACTACGTTTCTGTAACTACTAGTTATAGAGTTCAGTCCACAGGATTCATCATCTTTCCGGTTCCTGTGGGGCTGTGTTATTAATCGATTTGATTGCAATTTCCACGTCTTATGATCACAAAAACAATGCAATCAAGAAAACAGTATTTTGCAAATAAACGTATTTCTTATTGCGATCTGATGGGGAATTCGAAAAGTATGAAGGGAAATTAACCAGTTCAAATTGTTTTCCCTGTCGATTGGTTTCACTTTATCTTCAATAAAAGCAACATCTTTCCCAAACTCAAGGGGTAATCGTTAAAAGTTAAAGCTTTAATTTATTTATTCACTGAGAAGAAGCCTCTCTTTTGCAGGAACGCCCTGATTACATTCACACAGGTGCACATTCGTACCTGGAGTCTGATCTGCTGCCACTGAGCAGCTCCACTGGAGCGGTTGGGGGTTAGGTGCCTTGCTCAAGGGCACCTCAGCGGCAGTAATGAGGGAGGGACAAGCGCTGCTCTGTCACTTTCCCCACCCAGATTGTATGCTGTCGGTTGGGGATTAAATCACCGACCTCCCGGTCACAATCTCTCTCACTGTTAGGCCACCACTGCCCCAAAATAAAGAACCCTGATTTCAATATAGACCAAAATATTTGTGACTATGATTACTTTTCTATAATCGAGCAGCCCTGGGATCCTCTCAGATTACTCCAAACGACACTGCATGGCTGTCAGGCCATAACGTATCCTCCTGACGCACTAAAAGCCAGGCACTATCGACCGGTTTTCTGGTCGGGGGGGTTGACAGAGGTCACTGACTTAATATCCTTTGGGGGTGTTTTTGCTTTGCTTTTGGACACGCAGAAGCATTCCAGTCATTTCTGAACCTGAACCCTGTTTTTCCCTTTGTTCACAATCCTCCACGACCCAAATCTGTTCTTTAAAAACCGTGTTGTTAAAAATTACATATATATAATAAAAAAGAACAGCTGATGAAGTCAGCCCTGAGGCTCGAATTTCTTCCGCATTCAGCAGTTTCTGGTTTCTAACCTTGAGAGGGAATGTTGTGTGTGAACTTTACGAGTATGCCTCCCAAACCTGAGTATAAGACTGTCCTGGTATGTATATATATACACTCCAATAATGCTTTTTATGCTCGGCAATACATTGTGTTTAATTGGAGTGCTGTCCAAATTACCTTTTTATATATCATTGTTCGCTGTTGTGTTGACAGATTTACCAAAGCTGATGACAGGGTTCATATATTATTTTTTGAGGCATTTTAGGCCTTTAATTCCACAGGACAGATGAAGCAATGACATTCAGCAAAGGGCCGCAGGTCGGAGTCGAACCTGCAGCTGCTGCGTCGAGGAGTAAACACACACACACACATACATACATACATACATACATACATACATACATATATATATGTTTCTAGTGGCGAGAGTAAAAGAAGAAGTAATGTGACGAAATATAAGCGCGCCAAACAAACACAGGACTTTCACCCAAGAGAGTGGTGTGTTTGAGTCGCGTTTCAAAATAAAAATTGCCGTATATGTTTTATTTTCAGACGGGCCTCGAACACATCGCTCTCTTGGGTGAGAGTCCTTTATGGTGGCTCAGACACGGCCCATAGATGTTGGAAGCACTGTAACACAAGTGGAAAGAAAATAGATTTGAGGTGTAAAAATAAGCGGAAAGACTTTGTTAAGCAGCCAAATAACTTCCTGGGAAGAGTCCTGAAATTGTCCTGTCATTTTGTTCTGATTGTAGAAGAAGTAGTGCTAAAGAACTCAACTAAAACTAACATGGTGTAACACGATGTCGTGTGTAGCTACAGCAAAAAACAAATCTGTTATTTCAAAATCTCTAACAAAACTGCTGCTGAGTAAGTAAACGCTAAAAAAAGAACTTTACAAACGTCCAAAAAAAGCAAATAAACATCGGCAATAAATTCAATAATGTCGACACAAAGCGTCAAGCGTAAAAAAAACAAAACAACAAAAAATAAAGTTAATTTCTGTTTAAATATACATAAAACTGTTAATGCACCGATATTTCTTGTGGGAAGTGTCCTGCAAAGAACTATGTAATAATGTAACTTATAGAAACATAAAGGAAAAGCTAAACTAACTCAAACATAACATCATTTGAAACCCTCCTCTGTTCAAACCCTTGCTGCATGTCGTCAGTCTATCATCTCTGTTGGAGATGTTACTGCTGCATAAATAAGCCAAAGACGAGGGAAACAAGGTGGATGTTGTAGCCCAAACTGAGCTCAGCTGCCAACTCAGCCACTTCTTGTTGCATAACCCAAAAGCAGACTAGTACCTTGTTAAAAACCGGCAGAGACCGGTACATTGTGGGAGACGGTGGGGGCTGGTTTCTTCTTGTGAGTGCAGGACACCGTGGCAGCTCTCTGTAACCAGTTTGAGAGAGTTTTCACAAGCTCGGGGCGGTTTTGTGGCCGTGAGGCATGCAAAGCAACACATTCCTCTTGGCTGGCATTCAGGAAAACTGTTCATTGTGTAAGTTTAGGTGTGTGCCTCCAAGTTTCGCTTGGTGCAAAACTGGCAAAGCATTCTGTTGAGTTATAAAAAATGTAAACAATGTTGTGAAAATAATGTATATCTGTTTTATGTATGATGCAGCCAGGATGGGATAATATCAATTTTGGTCTGTAAAGAGGTCAGGACGGCCCTTTTTGTGTCTCACCTACCCCCTCTGTCTCTGCCAGATCAATTAGAACTGAATCAACTATCTTAACATATAGAAAGAACCCGATTGTTTCACACCAGGAAGTGACCTTCTGTCTCCTGTCCCCTGGGGTCCTAGTCCAGGCTAAGACAATACAATGCTGATTAAACTAGTTTCACATTTACACGACAGACCCTTTTGCTCTGTGACCAAAAACGACCCCCAAAGGTGCAGAGTTTGAAGGCAGGTCCTTCTCCGTTGGACAGCAAAGATGCGCCGGCATGTTGCCATGCCAACGACGGACCAATGAGAATGGATTTGAATGCACCAGGTGAAAAGGAACAGCCCCCATTTGCAGGGGATAAATGTGTGTGATTTAGGAATATTCAGGACTGGTCTCACGTGACTCCATCATGGGGTAAGCATGGAGCCAGTCCGCTGTCAGCTGCAGTGTTATCATGTTGTTGTTTTGTGTCTTATATTGTCTTTGTCTCATCATCTTCATCATTTTGTAGCATTAAACCTTTTCTTAATTCTCAACTGGACCCAGAGCCTCCTTCCTCAGAGATCCAACGAACACGAAGTTAGTTACAAAATTCTAACAATTCCCAGCAATAAGGGCAATATGATGATCACCTTTCATAACCCAGTGGACAAAACCAACTGTATCATTTCAAAAGGTTACAGGGCTTTCTAATAAAACAGAGCTGCCACTAAAAGAGATGTCATTCTGTCGGGATCAGTCATTTAGATTAACACAAATATTTCATCTGTCTATACTGAAAACGTCTTGTCAATAAAGTCTTGAAACAAATAAGAGACGTTGGACGCACCAGAGGGGAAATCTGGTTCAAAGAATTAAGGACAAATGTATTCCAAGGCCAAGCGGTGGACAGTTTGTTTCACCATCTGCGTCCTCTGGGTAATCCTGCCATCTTGAAGTTCTCATGTTCTCATTTAGTGCCGGGACGGAGCGCACAGTCGATAACAGCAGTGACAAAGTGAATTCAACAACCATAAAGTAATATCAGAGACAGAAAACCCATCTCTGCTTTCAATCTCTGCGACAGATGCAGACCACGTCTCTCTTCATCTATTATTTACAGGTCAAAATGAACCCGGTGGTCGGGTAAGCTCAGTCGGTATAGCATATTATATATATATATATATATATATATGTGTGTGTGTTTACTCCTCGACATAGCAGCTGCGGGTTCAACTCCGACCTGCGGCCGGATGTCATCCCCCCTCTTTCACGTCTTCATCTGTCCTGTGGAATTAAAGGCCTAAAATGCCTTAAAAAATAATCTTTAAAAAAAAAAAAAATGAACCCTGTCATCAGCTTTGGTAAATCTGTCAACACAACAGTGGACAACTACATATATAAAAAGGTAATTTGGACAGCACTCCAATTAAAAACAATGTATTGCCGAGCATAAAAAGCATTATTGGAGTGCTGTCCAAACATTAGCTTTATGTGTTATTATTAGCATTTAGGATAGAGAAGCCAATCACTGTGAGTTGTGAGGCTGTGATGGAGGGCATACCTGCAGACATTCCCGATTTACACGGGAGTCTCCCTACTTTTAGCCCTTTCTCCTGCCCTGCTCCCAATTTAATTTGTCCCGTTGACCTCCCGATTTCATAGCGATATGACTCAAATGTGTGTTTCACAGTTTCTGTGATATGTCCAGACTCTACCCGGCAACCAGCGCTTTCACTTTTTATAATCACCAGCCAACATTGTTAGGTCATTTTTAAAGCTACAAGCCAATTACGGCTGCAAAATATACATATTTATATAATATATATATTTTTATATATATTATCGCAATATCAACTGGCGCAATATACACATTGCAAAAGGCTACGACGTATTGCGATAGGAATAGGAAGATAGGAAGATTTTTTTGTATTAGTTTAAAGAAAATATCAGTAGAAAATTACAGTTTAAATTCTTTTTTTAGTTCTGTTTGTTTTAAATTCAACAAGCAATTTGTTGTATTTTAGCAGAATACCGAAAGCTGCAAAATGCAGAATTTAGTACACTTTAATGTTTATTTTTTGGAAAAAATATCGTTATTGCGATCTTCAACAACCTTATTGCATAGAGCATATTTTCCTCATATCGTGCAGCCTTACAGCCAATCAGATTGTCTACAAATAAAACAGATTATGAGTGCCGCTGAATACATTTAGACATCCATGTTTCTTTAAAAATATTTATGGGTTTATGGCTGGCAGAAATTTCTTGGCGGTGTTACGGCTCCTGCCTTTCAGGATAGTTTAGGTTGTGTGTTTAATTATGTAAATCTGTCTGTGTGGTTGCCCGGAGAGGATTGGCCTGCGTGATGGCTCCGCCCACTTCCCCTGTTCCAGGCCTTGGTGTTGATTGGCGCGGACTGCTGTGGATCCTGCCAATCAACATCCTTCACTCAACCCCGTGAGAGTTCAAAAAGCGCTTGGATTCATCAGTCTGGGCGGCTGAATGTTCCGATCAGTCTGCCATGCGGTCCGGTGTGTTAGAGATTGTTGTATTAGAAACTATTATGCTAGAAAGCTGTTGTGTTAGAAAGCTTTTGTTAAACACTAGTAAGAGCGACCACTTTAAAGTCTGATTTGTTTAAAGCCTTTGTTCTTGGGTTCTTGTTACATGTATTATAATTTGGTAAGCTAATGGGTGCTGTGCTCCTTTAGTTCTGTTTGGATATTCTTTGTTTATTAGGCAGCACCCATTAGCTCTCTTTGTGTTAAGTATTTAGCTATTGTATTAATTAAACATCTCTTTTCTCCGTGACCTCGTCCACCTTTTTGTATTGGTTCCTCCACCTTCATCCTTTTTACGTTACGCCCATCATAACAACGGGCCAGGTCGTAACAGCGGAAAACAGAACAATCTGCAAACACTGACTTGTCGGATTGTTTCTGCAGCCGGCTGATTGAAAACAGACGCTTTGCTTCATTCATCACCGGACAAATTGGCTCGTAACTTTACAATGTTATACCAGCCAAAGTTAATTTTAACCGGAATTTGGCGGGTTGGTCGGTTGTCAACTTAAAGCCCTGCTGACAACCCAACCCAAAGAAAGCTTCACCTGACGTGTCGTGCGTTCAAGTTCAAGCCCACGTTTGAGTCACTCAACCGAACTGAAAAAATGATTAAACAGCTCCTAAAAAGAAGAAGTAAGCGTCAAAATGTCTGTCCTCTCGGAGCGAGACCGTCCCACTTTCTAGCTGCTAGCCACATCCGCAAACACCGTGCGTTTCGCAAAGTAACGTTGTGCCGGGCGAACATTAGCGTAGGACACAGTGGGGGAAAATGACGTTAGCAAAAATGCTAATTATAGCAAACATACATGATGTAGAGGCCCAGAGGGGGAACTGCGGGTCGATCCTCGGTGCGTCGGCGGCCAATAAAGTCCCAAAGGCAGAGGCAACACACACAGTACGTTTTACATGTCGGTACATTTTGGATTTCTCTGGATTTAAGGCTCATTAAAAACCATTTAGTTTACATTTGTGGTGTTGGGTTATATGGTGGCTGGGAGGTTGCGACTAACGTTGAGCCACTCCAACCAATAACCCAGAACATCGGACTTTTTTCACAGCCCGATGTTGCCGTGGATGAGATGGTACGCAGACTGTAAGATTAACAGGTTGTAAAGATCTTACAGCCCATTAGATCCAACACAGCCACCATGAATGGGGCCAGCGGAGTGGAAAAGATGTGGATCCATAGGATGACATGGACTGCAATAGGTGCCGAAATGTGCATCATGAATTGTAGAAGGAAGGGGTCAGATTACTGACATGGCTTCAGCTTTTCAGCCAGACTTCTCCTCTTCCTCTCCAAGATTTTAACATTGGAATAAACAAAAGGACACAAAGAGGAGCTCCACCTGAGGCTGGGCGATATTACTATAGTATATATAGTATAGTATATATAGTACTTTTGTTTGTCAAGTATTTAATTCACACAGGAGTTTACAAAAACAGACTTTAGCGTGTGGTTATTTCATATTGACTATTTATTTACTGAATCATCAAAAAGCATGATATACTGATATGTCAGTATCAGGATATGATATCGCCCCACCAGAATTATTTGTGTAGGGACTCATTTTTTTTGCAGTTTTTTCTCTGAACCCTGAGGGGCCCCTAGGAAATATTTACAACCTTCTCAGCCACTGAATGCTCACTTATACAACTATGTTACATAAGAACACTAATGAACTCATCACTCCCAAAATCTCATAAAGGTTGCCTTCCTCTGGCATTTCTCGTCCCCTCCGTAATGCCCCCCAGTGACTGAGCCAACAGAACATAGTGTACTATACCCTGCGTTCAAACCGCTGTCCAAACAACCATCATTTCCTTTAGAGGAGGGGGATCTGCGTTCTCTCAGACCCTACTGGCTGTCTTCCTTTCAAAATGCATGCTGCTTTTCAATATTCTGATAGGATGAAAAACATTCAGAGAGAAACTGCTTGAGGGCATCAGCGAGTTTATTACAACACCCTGGAAGTGCCTCAACTTGTAAAATGCCAGTTCATGCTGTCAGGGAAAACAAAAAAAGATTCCCAAAGTCTGGTCTGCTCTGAAATTCGTGGCCGGGACATTCGGTTCATCTGGTCTGGTTCAGATGGAGTCGGTGCACATTTCAGCAACAGGGCAATTCAAAGTGCTTTACACAAAAACCCATGTAAAAAAAACAAAAAAAACAGATAAAACACAAGTATAAACAACATTAAGACATATAAAACCCTAAATCTAACCCAGTTGAGACTACCTTCACACTAATTCGTCAGTGTTAGTGCTGCCTTTCGTGATCACCCCCAGTGTCACTACCCTTCACGACTCTATTTTTAGAGACGTTACCTGTCGTCTCCTTGGACTCTTCTTCACACTAATTAAGCCAATCTAGTGCTGTCTTTCGTGTCTACTTAACGACCGTCTTTGCGCAATTTTCAGATCTTTCGACACTACAAATTCACACTTTTTCTGTAAAGTGTTACCGTTCGAGTCTGTCTTTCTCTGTATTACACAACCTTTATACTTATTCCTTTCCCTCAACAAAATTCATCATAAGAAATTAAACATTAAAGAAATGAACATCATCATTTAAGGAAAGGCAACATCAAAAAGAAAGGTCTTCACCCTTGATTTAAAAGAACGCCTCGGGTTACGTATGTAACCCTTGTTCCCCGAGACAGGGGAACGAGACACTGCGTCGGTTACGACACTATGGGAGCGCCTATAGTGTCGTAACCGACGCAGTTCGAGTTCCCCTCGAAGGGGAACTGAGAGTAGCAGCGGATCTGCAGTTTTTTGGGAGTTTGTTCCAGATATGAGGAAAAAAACAGTTAAAAAGAGAAAAAGGAGGGAGGATAGACACGAGGGATGTCGCACAAAAACTTAGGTTTATGTCCACCTAGGTCAGTGAGGTCTGTCGACCAGTAGTCTGGATCAACGGAAGTACATTTGGAGGATAAGTGCCTGACATCCAGTGCAATGTCCCTCACCTTCCTCTCTCTGTGTGTTTTCAAACTCGCTCGGGAAACCACGACAGAGAAGAGAATTTGGCTCTTGCAACGAGGCAGGCCTGCTGGGTTCTTTCGGGGAATGATTGTAAAGACTTACAAAGAATACGTTTAGGGTGTTTCCTCTCTAACTGGGACGTTTTGGGACCGATTGGTGGGATTGCTGTAAGTACAACAAAGATACACTGGTAAGAGATAATGAGGTGTAACCATGTTGACCAAAAGCAATATAAGCCCCATACGTCCTTCCATCAGATGGGAGTATCATCGCGGTAGTGTTGTTAGCGGTCCCATCAGCTTTTGACATAAATATACTCTCCCCCCCCCACAATGTTTACAGCCACTAATCCCTCTCTCCAACAGATGACAGTTTCCATTGAAGCCGTGCACGACTGTGAGCCTGTTACATAACATCCCATCCCATAATGCCACTAGAGAACGAGGCCAAGCAGCAAACTAGCACGCAACAACACTTTCAGAGTCCCTTCTGCTGACAACTGGAAGCCGGAGAGGTATTACGACACGAAGCAAGCGGGCGGGCGGGTGGGCTGTGGGGATAAGGGATTATTGGAGAGCTAATTGTTAAACAATCGTCGACTTAGTCCTGGTCAATGGAGGGTTCAAATTCAAACAAACAGACGCACAGTTCGGGTCATTGAACATCCACTCAGCGGCTGATCGACGTGTGAAAAGGAGTTTCCACTCTAGAAAGCAAACTGAGACTATTAACATCTTACAGGGACACTTTTCTTCCACTGTCACTACAGAAGAAAACGTTACTTCCTGCTGAGTGTGCAGTTTATTTAGGGAGGGGGAGGGGGAGATTGGAGGGTTCTTACCCGATATCCAAAATAAGCCCCTTCTTAGAAAGTACCGGGTGAGATTAGATTAGATTAGATGATTAAGTAAAAGTATTTCCTATAAAAAGTCAAGTGACTTTCTGTTGTAGCAAGTGTGAAAGCTGCAAGACCTATGAAAAAAAATGGAAAATATATCACTACTACAAAATCTGTTGTGTGTTTAAAAGCACTTTTTAGTGGGTAAATACTCCTTTTCTTCTTGTTGTTACTTAGTAGGGACGGCGTGATGTCTCCAAAAACGTGCCATCGTATTGGAAGTATTGCAACACATGCTTGCAGTAATGCTTTGACACGGCAACCTGAAACCGACTGACAGCTGCACTCTTTTCTTCTTAAACGTTAGTTTGTTTCTGCACGAGCCTTTCTGACTGAAATCTGTGAGGCCAAGATGAAAGATGAATCGATTAATCAACTAGTTGTCAACTTTTAAATGAATCGGCAACTGTTTTCATAATCGATTAGTCGGTTTGAGTCATTTTTTTAAGACAAAAGTAATGAAATCTTTGGTGTCAGCTTGTTAAATGTGAATATGTTCTAGTTTCTTCTCTCCTCTGTGACAGGAAACTGAATGTCTTTGAGTTGTAGGGTCGGGCATCGAGAAGGTTTAAAAAGTGTGAGTGCCGTAAAATTTCTAGGATTTGGTTTCAAACCTGATCATCGGATCCAAATTAGCATGCGCAGGTTTTGGTTTCCGTGGCGCCAGGCGCTTGCAGCCGTGGAGCGCGGTAAGCGGTGCTCTAACTGGGGGGGGGGGCAGTAGCTCAGACCGTAGGGAGTCTGGTTGGGAACAGGAGGGTCGTCGGTTCAAGTCCCTATACGGACCAAAGTACAGAGTGTGCACAAGTAATTCACTTCCAGGTGCAAATAAGAACCAGAAAAAATGTATTTTCCCGGAAATTAACTCATAATTTTTTGTTTGACTCTCACACGCACGCACGCACGCACGCACGCGCACACGCACACACACACACACACACACACACACACACACACACACACACACCCTGTTTGTATTTTATTCAAAGCCAGGCTGTATGCACTCAGGCCCAGGGTTTACCATGCTTTGGGTTTTTTTAAGTTGTCCTCTCTCCTGCTTACATAGCTTTGTTCTCACCCCCCCCTCTCCACCATCTCCACCCCACTCCCTGACCCCCCCCCCAGGTCATACACACACCTCTTGACCTCTTCCTAGCTACCTTCAACTTTGCGCACTCTGTTAACATCCGCCACCTCGTTAACTGCATCAACAGCCCAGTCAACGTATTGATTAACTCCTGTTAATCCGGTTTCCTCGACAGTGACGTGGGAAGCTTTGGCAAAAATCAGGAGCAGCAGGCGAGCTTAGGAACTATATCGGAAGTGAAGAAATTAGGCCAACACGCCGACTTATGTCCTGTGTTTAGAACTGTTAAAAAAGGTACAATATGCCGGATTTTACTAAAAAAACAATATATAGATTAATACAAAAAGTAACCCCTTTCAATCATCACTTATGACTAACTACAAGTCTCTCTCTCTCTCTCTCTCTCTAATTGGGAAGTGGAAACACACTGGGGCTGTACAATTATCGAAATTTAATGGCGATTATGATTTTGATTTACAGAATAATCGAGGAAAAACTATTATTTAGCTCATTACGTTTTGCAAGTAAACTCTTATTTTCTCTTGTGTTCTGAATGAAAAAATAAAGTTTAAATAGGAAAAGTATTAAGGCAAATTTCACAGTTGTATGTGTTTTTTTTTTACTGTTGATTTATTTAACTTTTCCCACTGCTTTAAATTCAATAATTGCAACATCTTTCCAGAAGTCAACGAGCAATCGTGTTAAATTATCGGGATTTCAATATTGACCAAAATTATTTTAAATTTCTTTTTTTTCCATATTCGAGCAGCGCTAAAACAAACCAAAGGTGACTGTCCGTTGTAATCACAGTTTACAGACCCACTTCCTGCTTCAACTTCAGTTTAACCGCCAAATAAAGCTGCCGTTACATTTGGAGACAGACGCCGGCAGAGCGGAGCGAAGTCTGGGTGAGCAGAGCAGACGTAGTAACAACGTCTGGAAAATTACTTAAAATAAGGAGCTGGTTTGACCCTGGAGACGTCCAGAACACAGGACCTCCCTCTTGTCTTTACTTTCCTGCTCCATCCGACCCATATGCGTGGTTTGTAGTGACGCTTGGATGTTTCCAGGTGTGAAACCAATCCGAACCAAGGGGGAAACGCTCCAAATCTACAAACTCCCTATGTTGCATTTGGTGTATTTGTGTATACTAGGGCTCCACGATATTAGGAAAATATCTAATTGGGATTATTTTGACTGATGTTGCCATTGCAATATATGATTCACAATATTGAGGGAATGATCATTTTTGTATCATTATTCTCGTTTTCATTGAAAAGTACGTTGAAAAGATGTTTTCTTTAGTCTGCAGGATACAATTTGTATGCGAGGACGTCTCTGCAGCGCCACAATATTGATTCCCAATGGTTTGACACATATTTTGCCTCTAACAAACATTGCGCCCCCCTGCGATTTGGACATCGCACTAGTTCATATTGCAATTCTGATACAATTGCGATTAATTGTGCAGCCCTTGTGTATACCTATGTGTAGATTTGTGTACATTTTTGTGTTAGCACCGTGGGAAACAACATTTTGTTTACTGTATGTGGAAATGACAAATAAACTCAAACTTGATCATGAATTAACTTAAAAACATTCCTAAAAAGGTAGAAAGATAAAAACACTACCAAGTTATCAAGAATGTTGAGCTTACCTGGGGAGGAGAGTGGTCCCTTCTTTGACTAGTTAGGTTAAAAAAGGAGAGGTTTCAGGAAGTTGTGGGGCTGTCACGCAGCACACGTGACTTGGTCCATCCGCACCTCCAGCTGGAAGGCGTCTGGTCGGTCCTGAGGGTTGACCGCCAGCATGTCCTGGAGGAGTTTCTTCACCCCCTCGGACATGGAGCTCCTGGCCTTCTGAGGGATGTGGAGAACCATCTTGGGGTTCTCCAAAAGAGCCTCCCCGACAGGTACAATCTCTGTACCTTGCCGTATGTAGGTGCCCAGCAGTTCGCGCTTGGACTCCGCGTCGATGAAAGTGATCCGCTCGATCATCGCCCAGATGATGATGCCC
Source organism: Etheostoma nigrum (assembly GCA_029931835.1). Classification (NCBI taxonomy): domain Eukaryota; kingdom Metazoa; phylum Chordata; class Actinopteri; order Perciformes; family Percidae; genus Etheostoma; species Etheostoma nigrum. Next base: position 4,625,326 of record CM057243.1, on the reverse strand, counting down.
AGGGCGAAGATGTCCGCTTTGGCCGTGTAGTGGCCCTCCCACACCTCGGGAGCCATGTAGAAGTCCGAGCCGCAGGCCGACGACAACCAGAACTTGTTTATGTTGATGATGTTGTTCTGGTTGCTGCCTCTGCCGCCCGCTGCAGGGTGTTCTTCGCTGTTCTTGGAGTGCAGGCCGGCACAAACTTTACTGAGGCCGAAGTCGGCCACTTTGAGGACAGGTGAACCCGATTTTTGTGAGATGAGAATGTTGTCGGGCTTCAGATCACGGTGAACGATGTTGTTCTTGTGTAGGAAAGCCACGGCGCTCGTCAGCTGGCGCATAAAGCTCCTATTGGTCTGGGGGTCGGGCCGGCGGGACAAGATGTACTGGTTAAGGTCCCCGCCCTCGCAAAACTCCATGACGAACCAGAGGTAACAGGGCTCCTCAGGGTGACCCAGTATGCGCTCCCCTGCAGCATGCAGATGGACAGATATGACCTGATTAGTGAGATAACAGCAGTCAAACTGTGGCATTCAGTCTGGTCACTAGAGCTAAAACCCTGTGTAAAAATACTGGAATCAGAGTTTGAAAAAGTTGTTTTGTAAATAAACCCTTTCTTTGATTTCGTCAACCAGTTTCACATGATGTTTAAGTGATTAATGTGAACAAAAATATTTTAAATTGGTCCAGTATTGAGCGAGGACGCTGTAACCAGATAGGGGAAATGGCCATTTTCAATTTTATCCATTAAAGTTGCTGTTTCTGCCACTGATAGGTTCAGATTATTCTATTCTATTCTAATAGCGCTTACGGGTTAGGGTTAGGCCGTTCAGTTCAGCATCCTGTGGAAATTTTGTGTAATCGAGTCGTGTAATTACGACTTTATGTCTTTTCCTAAACAGCTGAAGGGGGCGCGGTGCGCGGTGTACATAGCGGGGAACCCTGTTGTGCGTCTGCCCTACACCATGGCGCCGCCATCAGCATATCAACAGAGGAAACACTGCCATGTAATGGAAAAAAACGCCATAAGTGTCTGACAACATTATGGAAAGGATCCCTACTGAGACAGACCTTTTTGTGAAAGTGGAAAACCTTTTTTGTTTCACCAGAAACAGCTCAGAAATCGCCATCACTGTGGGCGGGTTGGCTCAGTCGGTAGAGCAGGCGCACATATAAGTAGAGGTTTATGCCTCGATGCAGAAGTCCAGGGTTCGAGTCCGACCTGTGACAACTTCCTGCATGTCTTCCCCCCCTCTCTCTCACCCCTTTCTCACCTACTGTAGCTGTCCTGTCTATTAAAGGCGGAAAAGCCCCTTAAAAAGAATCGGCATCCATTTAATTTAATTAAACCGGCGTATTTCCACATGTAAATGGGTAAATTATGCGTTTATCTTCACCAAACCAGAGTGGTGACTGTTGGAACAGTGGAAAGACAAACCAAGACAACTTGGATAGTTTTATTTTGTCTGTGAGTGTGTTTTACGATGATAAAATGACTTTATTTATTTAGATGGAGTCTGGTGGGTTTGGAGATAGCGATTTCTGAGCTGGTTCGTGTTAAACAAAAAAAAAAAAAATCTCACTCTTTAACAAAGAGTATATTATATTATATTAAATTATATTATATTTAATAAAGGTCTATCTCTGGAGGGATCCTTTCCACAGTGTTATCAGACATGAATAATAATCTTCAGAAACAACGCAACATGGACCAAGACAAAGGATAAGAGGGCATATAAATCAAAGGGAAGTCCTTTTAATTGTTATCTGAATCCTAAAAACTTTGTGTTGTCCGAAAGATGTCAGATTGAGATTAATATTTCATTTCAAGAGCCTGAATGGTGACACTTATGTAACAGCCAGGCTATTAAAAGAAAACACTGTGTACACTGGTTCACTCACAACTCTGGGTTTTAACAGCACAGGTCAGCTAAATTTCACTTTTATGTAGAAGATGTACAGTATTCACCAACTTATATCTCAATCAACACTCCTGCTGAACAATAACAAAAGGGAGTAAGAAGTAGGTCAAACTGGATTGATGTCATCAATGACACAAACATAATAAAAATGTATATTTTGTTGGATTATGCTACGTAACGTTTCGTTATCATATCCAAGATTACACTCTAACATCATTGTGTAGTGTCTGAGATTTCAGTCAACAGGCAACGGGTTAACATGCTGCCAAATAGTACACTGTGTTCTTTTGTGGGCTGAGGGAAACATTGTGTACTCTCTGTGCATACTATAGGTTATGTATAGTACATTTTACATCTAATTCACAATATCAGTCTTCTGTAAATGAGCCTTAATACCACAGATACATGCATCTAATTTATAGTTAGGTCCATATTGCCCACATGGTTTTGTTTGAGTAAAGATATAGGAACCATACGTCATTAAAGTGGACCAGTGAAGCTTCTTAAAACATTCACCCTCTTCGTCCTTAATGTTCAACAGCTATTATGCATATATTTGTTTCTGTGTTTATTGTTTGTAACATATTATTTTTTTAATAGGTTTATGTATGCACCAAGGCAAATTCCTCAAAAATGTTACTTACTTGGCAATAAATCCTTTTCTGGTTCTAATGTTTGATTCCTTCAAACCATAGCATTAAGGTAAATACTATTTTGTAACTGTTAATCTGTGGCTGCTGAGCGTGGTTCACAAAATCCCAACAACTGTGGTTACACTTACTGCAGCTGCAGACCCATAGTGCACGTTTACATGAGCTGAAAGGACATTTAACTATCAAGCGTGCTTGTATTAAAGCATGAGACAACTGAGTCTTTAATAGGCTACAGGTTTAGAGCTCATCCGAATCAGTATACTGTATGGATCCCCTCAAGGAAACTGTTCAGTGACAGCTGCTCATAGTCAAATTAAATAATGTAGACAATGTATTTGGAGTAAGGTTACTTTAAGAAATGATTGGAGCTTCCTTTATGCACACATTCTTTCTTACATTATTAATAGCATGGGTGTTATTGTTATGTGAATGGGAAATAATCAGGACAGTAGCGTGTCTGTGTTTTGTCTTGTATTTTTCGGGCTTTTTCTATGTTTTGTATTGGGCTATGGACCTATTTTTTGTGTAATTACCATTTCACAGTTACACATTATAAAGGCTGTTGCCAGGCTGTTGCCTAGCAATGGAATTCCATTTTAAAAAAGCCATACCTTTTAGTGACGTCTCCACCAGGCGCAGGTACTGCTTGGACCTCTTATTGCCATGGCTCATCTTCTGGGCCAGGCCGTTCCTCTGCAGGACACACTCCTCCAGCTGGACCACATTCTGGTGTCGGTTCTCCAGGCTCGTCAGAGCCCAGAATTCGGCCAGAGCGAGCTCTACGTTTTCCGGGGCGTCACATTGGAGCCTCTTCACCGCCACCCTGGCCCCTGTTTTCCGGGCTATGGCCTCGTACACGACCCCGTAGCTTCCCCGCCCGACCTCCCGTAGCAGGCTGTACCGCGGAGAAAGCGCCTCGGCGGGCTCCAGTCGGCCATTCCGCAGGAAGCTAACGGAGAAGCAGTTGTCGTCCTCGTCCTCCTCCATGGGCTCCGTGTGGTTGTTGTCCCCCACCGTGAGGGAGCGGAGGACCTTACCCACGTCGCGCTTCATGTGTACGGCCACGCTGCGCCTGCAGCCCCGCACACCGCCGCTTACCTGTCTCCTCTTCTTCCCGTCGCAAAAATCCATAACTTCTTTTTTGTTGAAAGTAAGCATGAAGGGAGGACGTGTTTATCTCTCATTACTCAAACTCTAAACTAATAAAGTTTGACGTCCTTACGTCTGCCCGGTTGACGTTAGGGGAGCTTAAACGCCAGCCTGTCAACAGCGTGGAGCTGGATTGCTGTTGATAATAACAAAGCTAGTAATAAAGTGCCACTGGCTGTCAGGGACTTACTGTATTTACCTTCAGAAACAAAATGTTCCAGCTTCCCAGTACACACAGAGAACAGAGGGCGGGCTGTGCTCTGCAACCACACGCAGTGATTGGCGGAGAGAGGAAACCGCACGCGGAGATCCCGCCTTGATCAAAGGGGTGGAGAACACAGCGAGCACGCTACGTTTGTTTTTATTTTGACAAAGGCTCCTATAGTCTTGATACGAGCACGTTATTAAATAGATAAGGACGCATATATATGGCAGTTCTCATTTCCATATAGCAAATGTAATACAGGCCTAGTTGTAGTGCGCATGTCAGCTACGGGTAGGTTTTATAGAAAACGAGCCATTAAACACCTGAAATAATTCTCATTGTAAAAGGTATGATGCCCGACACGGTTCAATAACACATGCAAAAGTCACAACACAAATGTTGTTCGGGTATGAGCACATTGTCAATCATAAGTGGTTATTATATAGGCAATAAGCTATATATTTGATGAAATATTTGAACATTAATGAAATAATAGTAGGTCCTTCCCTCATTTATGATCCCACATGTGTTGAAGAGGCACGTCCAGACCATAGACCCTTATTAATATACAGTCTATGGTCCAGACTAATACTAGTCCAAGGACCAACAGTGTAGTTTAGGGCTTTTATTAGGCTACGTAATTAAAAACCTATGCTCACCAAACTACAAGTTGATTAAAAGAGAAACTTATTCCCCCCTGAAAATGCTTTTTTTTGTAACACCTATAGCTGCAATGCTTTAATAACAATGTCCTCCATGACATCACTGTTGGATGTGGTTACGTGCAACAGAGCACATATATCTGACCGCCCCCCCCCCAGCAGCTACAATGCTATCCCCAACCAGTTGCCTTTATAACATTGCGTGGAAACTCGTTGCCTTAAACCATGACCCATTTTCAAAAAGTGTCTAGATCAGAAATTTGTCTTTCTTTCAACCGAATTTCCTAAAATGAACATGGATGGTTCTATAAAACTCTCTTCTCGAGTAAAATGAAGGATCAGCTCACTACTTTCATTGAATTGTGGGTGTTTTATTCAATTTTATAGCATATTTATTATTCTTAAACTCCAAAATTAGTGATATTTAAAGAAAACCACAAAAAGCAACAAGGCGTCAAAATTCACGTCAAAAATGTTGAAAAAAAGCGACAAAACTAAAACAAATTCAAGCAATTTTGTTTTCGTAGATAAATGTGCAGGAGACAAATTCTGTTAAATATGCAAATACACATAACAAATATTAAACTTAAGGAACCAGAAAGGAAAACACAAAACATTTCAAAGGGGGATTTCAAAGGTGGTGGCGGGGGGGGGGGTGGGGGGGCACAGTTGCAAATCCTCAAAAGAGCTTTAATTCTCAGATACCTGCCTGAGGAAGAACATCACGACCATGTTTGTCATCATTTTGATATGCAACCTTCAAGAAAAGAATGGTTGTAACTGGCTGGATCGATAGCATACGGCAGGGATAAGCAACCTTTAATATCAAGAGAAACGTTTTTGGCAAAACAGTAAAAAAATAAAATACTACAAGTGTCTGTCTCACGCCTCGGCATTTGCATACAGCTTGAAAATCCAAATGACAAAAGGCCAGATGGAAAAAGATGACATGACTTATGACAGATGGAAATTTGGAAACAGAATATGGCTGTGGTATCTTCACCTCTCCGGTTACACCTGTTTCATTTCTTATATCTGGTGTTATGCTATGTTTAAAAATAAATAAAAACTATCTAGCAGAAATGTGATAACTTGATGTGTTATGTGAGGACATTGCTGGTGGACATGCACTGACAGTGGTGGAGAAAGTATTCAGATCCTTCGCTTTAAAAAGTAGTAATGCCATTCACTTTTACAAGTTAAAGTCCTGCATTGATTAAGTTACTTAAGTGAAAGTATGCAAGTATCACCAGGAAATGGTACCTGCAAAAGAGTATTTTTTTTCCAGTACAATTAAAAGCAAAAGTAGTCGATGCAGAGAAATCCTCACGTTGTAGAAAAACTGGAAAGAATCCCAACAGCTGTGTGTTTTTAATGGTCTAATGAGTTCAGCTGGACATGCAGCCCGTTATTTTATAATAAAGCATCAGATTTTATAAGCTACATGTGTTGGGAGTGTAAACGGGCGGCTGTGGTAGAGCGGTCGCCGACCAATCAGAAGAATGGGGATTCAATCCCGGGCCCTGCAGTCCCAGGCCAGAGTGTGTGGATGTGTGTGTCTGGTGTCTGTAATATGTGAAAGCGTCTGTAAATACTGTAAAGGAGGGTTCAGTTTCCGAGGTTGGCTGCGATTGTCATGGAGCATCGGTCTGAATGCATGGAGCATCGGTCTGAATGCATGGAGCATCGGTCTGAATGCATGGAGCATCGGTCTGAATGCATGGAGCATCGGTCTGAATGCATGGGGCATCGGTCTGAATGCATGGAGCATCGGTCTGAATGCATGGAGCATCGGTCTGAATGCATGGGGCATCGGTCTGAATGCATGGAGCATCGGTCTGAATGCATGGGGCATCGGTCTGAATGCATGGAGCATCGGTCTGAATGCATGGAGCATCGGTCTGAATGCATGAGACACAGAGACGTTTTTAAATGTGGTGTGTGAGCAACGCTGGATGATGTGTTGACAGGAATCCGCTTGACACTGTTTCTTGATGTTTTTTTGGAAATTCTTTATTAGGAATAGCCCCTTGAGATGTGTAATAAATACCTGGTCACTTTAACACTTGACTCAACACTGACACTTGTGACTGATAATTTATGGTGAATGTCTTTTTATAGCCAACATTTCTTATTGTTATTATTGTTATTTTTATTATTACTGTTATTATTGTTAACTTTATACTGTCTTCTATACTGTATTCTTGCTAAAACGGATGCTGGAAATTTCAATTTCGTTGCGGGAGTCATCCCAAAAAGGATTAATAGAGAGAAATCTAAGTCTAAGTCTATTCCTTAAACCCAAACAAGCCCCGAGGGCCCTTTGCTTTTGCCAGCCAGGCTGATAAAAACCATGTGGTATAGTACACAGTATTGTACTGTGCCATCCCATTGTGGCATTCATTGCCTTGCATACCCTGCTGGCTGTAGAGATCAGACTGTATTGTCCCAGCTCAGTGGCCAGTAAAGCTTTATTTGCGGCTTTAATCAAAAGGGGAATTTACTGAGGCTTAGGCCACTGAATCAGCAGGAATCTCACCGAGGGCACAGCAGCATAAACTCTGCCCTCTGCAGGACGCTGCATACTTACACTTTATTTCTCAATCCTAAATTTGCTTTCACACCTGAGCTGTTTGGTACATGGGCTGCATTTATATAGCCTTAAAGCTACAGTGCGTCGTTTCTGTCGCACCCACGAGGAATTCTAAGCAATGACAACAAAACTGTCGGCGCGTCCACATGATACAAGTCTTCCGTGATCGCGAAACTTAAAACGGGGACACTAGACCTAGAGCTGAGTATCGGATACAATATAAACTATTGAGGAAAGATTTTCCTTTGACATTGATGCAGTATGAAACAAGATCGCTGCAGTCGGCAGCAGAGAAACAAGCTACAATGGAAGTTAATGGGATAATTGTCCAGCTTGTATTTACGTTCATAGAGTGCTCGTTTTGCTGCTGACAGACTCAGATTAATATTCTAAGTGTCTGATAACATTATGGAAAGGATTTCTAAGGAGGTCGACCTTTCTGTTAAAGATTAAGATCCTTTTTTAAAACATAAAAGTCCACCAGACTCCATGTAAATAATCAGTGATTTTAGCATGTATAGAGCAGCATATCTCCACCAGACTCCATGTAAATAATCAGTGATTTTAGCATGTATAGAGCAGCATATCTCCACCAGACTCCATGTAAATAATCAGTGATTTTAGCGTGTATAGAGCAGCATATCTCCACCAGACTCCATGTAAATAATCAGTGATTTTAGCGTGTATAGAGCAGCATATCTCCACCAGACTCCATGTAAATAATCAGTGATTTTAGCGTGTATAGAGCAGCATATCTCCACCAGACTCCATGTAAATAATCAGTGATTTTAGCATGGTAAAATACGGCTTTCTAAAACATCTCTGAGCTCTGAGCAGCGCTGCTCGATCGGCTCCGTTTGGTCAGAGTTTTCTTTCTTTCAGTCCAGTATCGGGTCTGTCAGTCACAGTGAAAACCGGGGACAGATCCAGCGGGGGACAGGTCACCAAAATTGGGGACTGTTCCCGGAAACCGGGGACTTCTGGTCACCCTACCATAGATATATGTATCTATGGATGAAATATGAAATATTATGACTAAATGTCCTGTCGACAAATTAAATGCCTTCCGGCTATAATGGCAAGTTTAAAGCGGGAATGTTCCATCTATAAAAAGACTTCAGAGGTATTGTCAAGTCACAAGATAAGAGCAATGTTTTTGGATTTAAAAGTATTTATTTCTCCATAGGGGTCACAAAATGTTTGAGATAAAATGCCAAACATATCAGATATATACAGAAATACGATGTCCTGAAGCATTACCGCCATCTTGAATGATTTTCTTCAATTCAAGCAACCAACGCGCATACGTCGCGCTGTGACAGCACGTCTGCTCAACGTGAGGCGAGGACAGATGTGAGTTGCGCGCTTAGCGACAAGTAGCATACAAGATGCTAACGAGAGACTTCTGTGATGTCAACACAGTAAAAATGGACCTACTTAACCAAGTTGGTTCACTGCTAGCTTAGCTACAAGTTAGCATCAAACACAACAAAGACAAAGTTCAATGGTGTTTTGAGCTAACATTAGCAACCAAACTATCATAGATAGCTACAACGTTTTTGAAATGATTCCCATCTTCTGTTATTGTTTGTAATGAGAAAAGTTTATTATTTCATGGATTTCACAAATTTCAGTATGACAGTTATGACCGTGAACCGTTTAAATCTGAGCATGCGCAGCTCACATCTGCGCCGCTTTGTCGCATCGCTCAGCATTTGTATAAAATAGACTTCTTGTCTCGTGGAAGCGGCGAGCTCCTCGCTGGCAAACGGCCACTCCCATTGAAAATTGAAAATGAATTTTTGGGTATTTTGGACCGCCTAGTTACAGTATGTGGCAAACCAAAAAATAATTGCAGTTTGAAAATGTTTTTATGTGACACTCAAAGCAGAATTTGCCAACTTTGAGATTTAGAAATTCCCCCAGAAGAAGTTTTCAGATTCAGGTTGTGGAAGAGGTTGTTGGTTTTTCTTAATTTTCAAAATTCTATGATGGCTAAGGAGCTTTTTTGCTGACTTTGGTAGGGCTTCATGTTGACAAACAATGTGACAAAAAGCATAAAGAATGTTGAAAAAAAGAGAGAAATCTTTCAAAAAGTGGCAAAAACATCTGAGAAAGGCACAAAAAGTCGGTGAAAACAACAAAGAATTACGTAGCTCAGAGATGTTTTAGAAAGCCGTATTTTACCATGCTAAAATCACTGATTATTTACATGGAGTCTGGTGGAGATATGCTGCTCTATACACGCTAAAATCACTGATTATTTACATGGAGTCTGGTGGAGATATGCTGCTCTATACACGCTAAAATCACTGATTATTTACATGGAGTCTGGTGGAGATATGCTGCTCTATACACGCTAAAATCACTGATTATTTACATGGAGTCTGGTGGAGATATGCTGCTCTATACACGCTAAAATCACTGATTATTTACATGGAGTCTGGTGGACTTTTATGTCTTAAAAAAGGATCTTAATCTTTAACAGAAAGGTCAGCCTCCTTAGAAATCCTTTCCATAATGTTATCAGACACTTAGAATATTAATCTGAGTCTGTCAGCAGCAAAACGAGCACTTTATGAACGTAAATACAAGCTGGACAGTTATCCCATTAACTTCCATTGTAGCTTGTTTCTCTGCTGCCGACTGCAGCGATCTCGTTTCATACTGCATCAATGTCAAAGGAACATCTTTCCTCAAT
>CM057243.1:4412959-4610459 GCA_029931835.1 Etheostoma nigrum | reverse complement strand
CCTGTTTGAAGGAAATCCTGCATCTGTTTGCCTTTGTTGACATAGAGGAGCCTCTAAGCTGTCAGGTTGTTCAAATTGCAGATGACACAGCGCTCATTGGGTTAATCTAATCAAAGATGATGACTATAGCTACTATCAAAATGAGATAAAAGCCTTTGTTGATTATTGCGATACTCATTTCCTGGAACTCAACGTTAAGAAAACTAAACAATTAGTCATAACTTACAGGAGAAATAAGATCACAGCTGAGGTGGTGGAAATCAAAAGGTGTAGCAATAGAAAGAGTGAACACATACAAGTATTTGGGCGTTGATTTTAATGACTAACATGGTCTGATCATGTCATTGACTCACTGACTCACTCTTTGAAATTAAGTCCACGGGTCTACTGTATGATGAAGTCGCAGTCCTTTAAAGGTGAACACGGACGGAGTGAGAATGTTTTTTAGGTCAGTCATATGTAGGGTTTGGAATTACTGTGTGGTGGGTTGGGGATGGGGGGCGGGGGGGGGGGGTAACTGAGAAGGCCAGGATTGATAGAGTGACTAAAAGGGGACAATGGTGGGAGAGTTAAACACAGTGGATCAGGTACATGACGATCGTCTGGTAAAAATGACAGAAAATGATGAGGAACCTGGGTCCCTCATCATTTTCTGTCACCCTCTTCACGGTAATCTGACTGGCCGGGTGATGGAGCGTGGTGGTAGACTACTAGAGCGGTATGCTCTCTCTTTTATACCTCAGACTATCAGACAGCACTTGTACATTTTTATAAGTTTTTACTTTACTGTATTTATGTATAGTATTGTACTGTATAGTGTATTTATTGTATTGTATTTTTGCTCTAGTTTTTTAATGGGTATTATTATTTTTGTGTGTTGATTCCAAATTTTGAAGTAATGTATTTCAATGGGAAGCCTATTTTGTGATCACAGAACATCGAAAAGGCAAGGCAGCTTTATTTGTATAGCACATTTCAGCAACAGGGCAATTCAAAGTGCTTTACATAAAATCAGTAAAAAATCGTAAGCATTAAAAACCGATAAAACACATGATTAGATAGTTAAAAACAAAATAGAAACATTAGGACACATAAAACACAAGAATAAAAGTTACAGTGCAGCATAAGAAATTTAAAGAAATGAGCAGTCATTTAGAGAAAGGCAGCATCAAAAAGAAAGGTCTTCAGCCTTGATTTAAAAGAACTGAGAGTAGCAGCGGATCTGCAGGTTTCTGGGAGTTTGTTCCAGATATGAGGAGCATAGAAACTGAAAGCTGCTTCAGAAAAGGCAAAAATCCACGCAAGGAGGTTGGTTATTCTCTTCCTAACCACTACCGTCCCGTTGCTGTCGGCGTGTCCTGCGCGGGGCGTTTCATTTCCCCGTTGTTGCGTCCCCCAGAGACCGAGGATCGTGTCCCGGTGCGAGTTGTTGTCCCCGTCCCGCGTGTCGCAGGACAGTGTCATGGCTGTTTTTTGAAATGTTCAGGTCTCACATAATGGTGTGGACTAACAAATTTGAACTTTAGAACAATGACATCTGATTGTGATATCGTTCCAAACACAATCTGGACGTTACTTGACGGTGCAACAGTGTGAACATGTTAAAGAGCTAGTCGAAATATCAGAAATATCGTAAAGTTGCTGGCTCAATCGGCTAGAACATGTACGACTGACGGCACATGCACATTTTATTTTAATTCACATAACTAATAACTTGACTTTTCCATGGTGTTTTTAATTGTTTTAATCTGTGCTGTATTCTTTTAAGCTGTGAACTTTTGCACATAATTTCATACTACAGTGTACTGTGGTATGACAATAAAGAAATCTTAAATCTTGAGGATAACCTTTGAGATATCTGCAGCGTTTTAGGATGTCACTGCACAGAATGCTTTCTCTTACTCTGTGACACACTGGAAGAAAATGAAGGAAGATACAGCCCGTGTGCTGTATTTTCGTTCGGAAAATCGTGACCTGTACACGAAATAGATGAGAAAGTCGTGACCTGTACATTAATCAATAATACAAAATTACATGACCATTTCACAAACTGCCGTGAGACCGGGTTGTGGAGGCTGATGGTCCAACATCAACACCAACAACAGTTGCCTTCACCTTAACAGGGCAGAATGTGTTTGACAGTGACCTGTGTCATGAGACATAGCATGCCCCAGAAGTCCTGCTGGTCGGCATCCGGCAAGGATTTCTGCGTGCAGGGGAAGAAGAGCCCATGTTGCAGGACAAGAAATGACAAAATGCTTTTAGGCACCTTGCAGGACGTCTGAACGACACGCTGCGTCAGAGCCACACAAAGGAAACGTGGGAAGTCAAGCAGGTGGCTGTCTGATGCATCATTTATTAGTGAGTCTCACAATAATGGAAACTCACTGTTATTTTCCTCAAATATACAACAGGACAAACAGGGGAGGCAGATGTGTCAGCCATCATCATTATAGTGCTCATCAGCATCAATGATCACAGTAGTGGAGTCATTGCCTGTTCGGACCAGGCAGAGTGTCTGGTTTCCAGTATTTTTGTTTTCTTTATCTATCTATAAGCGTGTGTTACTCCCTCCCTGTTTTGGGCTCCCAGACCGTTGTCTTGAACACAGTGGGAACGTTCCCCCCAGGGCCGATGCTCTTTCAGGGGTAACACCCTTCACTTTACCCGCAGTATTCATGCCGGTAAGACAGTCATTGTGACAACTGTCATTATGCAGAATGAAATAATAATGACAGTGAACGTAATCAGGCCACTCTGTTGTTTAGGAAATCAAGAAGAGATGCAGCAGTAACCCATCCAAAGCCGTACAGGTAGGGCTGGGCAATATATATATATTGATATATCATTATATGATGCTAGGTATCGTCTCAGATTTTGGATATTGTAATATGACACAAGTCTTTTTTCTGATTTTACAGGCTGCATTACAGTAAAGTGAGTTTGACTTACTAGCTGCAGATTACATTACTTTACCTCAAACTGTGTCAAAATTTTGTGAAAGCACCAATAGTAAACCCTACAATATCGCCGCAATGTTGCTGTATTTGATCTTTTTCGTATTGCCTAGCTCTACGTTCAGGATGCGGCCCTGCCTCTTCAGAGCGTAGACCACGTCCAAGGTGTCTTCCTCTTGGTGTGCTCTGTGTTAGCTGTCACCTTCAGCACATCACGGGTCTCCTCGTATATCGCGTGCCGGCGGGTTGGTTGTGAATGCGGAGTGCAGTCAGTAGAGAGAAAAATGAAACCAATCGGTGCCATCTACGCAGTGTTATCCTCCTGCTAGCGTTAGCACCCAACAGGCTTAACCAGGACAAGTTTTAAACATGTTTTTAGCCTCTAAACATGCTCGAAATGTCATTACAAGTGCCTTCCCATGTGCAGTTATTAGTTATTATTATAAGGAATCACTGCACATGGGACGGCACTTGTAATGACATTTCGAGCATGTTTAGAGCAGGGGTCTTCAACGTTTTCCAGGCCAAGGACCCCCAAACTGATGGCAAGATGGAGCGGGACTCCCTAATTATATATATTGTATAAAATTGTGTTATATCAAACTGGTCCTATAGTGCCATGTGTAAATGTACCTTGTTATTGTGCATTCAATACTAAGATACTCAAATAATACACAGGTTCATATATTCATGTTTTTATTTTAAACATGTGCGAGGCACAGTGAGTAGGGTGGCCATGCCACTGCCATTTATAAACATAACATAACACAATAAACTGATACCTGCCAAGATCAACAATGTCTGTCAATTGCATGTAATCATGCATAAAAGCTATTCAAATGGACATTTTTAAAACATAAATGTGAAAAGGAAAATAAGTGATGCTTGTTAGTGCCACTGGCATGCATAAACATACCTGTTATATTGCATACAATACTGAACTATTAACATAACTGACAGTCTCTGATTGAAAATTGCAGGGGGGGGGGGAATATAAAAAAAAGTCTAATCAACCAAAACTTTCGCGACCCCCATGCAGTACCTCCGCGGACCCCCTGTTGAAGACCCCTGGTTTAGAGGGTAAAAACATGTTTATAACTTGCCCTGTTGAAGCCTGTTGGGTGCTAACTCTAGCAGGAGGATAACTCGGTGTAGGCAGGACCGATTGGTTTCATTTTTCTCTCTACTGACAGACCTCCACATTCACACACAACACAGCTACGTATTGAAATTGACTGGAATTCCCCTTTAAGCTGCTTTCTGCATCGCTTCAGGCTTTCACAAACTACGATGTGGCCCAAGGCCCAAATCCCAGAATGTGCGTGCATTGGAATTTGCATTTGACTTAATACTTATCGCGTTAGTGCTGTCAAAATGAACGCAATTTCCTTTTAACGGCAGTCATTTTTTTGGATGCATGATTGCATTGCATGCCTGATGATTCCCATCCTGTGATTTGGGCCTTCTGCTGCTCCGTAGTTTGGGAAATCAGGAAGCGGTGCAGTTACATGTGCATGGCTAGCAGAAAGAAGAAGATGAAGATTTACAAAGTTGAGTAATACATTTATTCTTTAGCACAGTATCTCTCCATAATGTGTGTTTTTGAGAGCAGCATATTGGATTTCTGATAGCAGCGTCAGTATTATTGCATAAGGGGTCTGTTATCACCGGCATCTTTTTTATCAGGCCGCCTTTTCACTCACCTTTTCAGTCCCATTCAAGGCTGCATTGGTTTGAAGCACAATCGCTTTGAGTTGCTCGGATGCTGATCTACATCCACGACCTTCCACTTCCGGGACTGCTTAGTTGCAGCTGGAAATTCTGTCACTCTTTTCCGGCCCGGATGTCCGTTACCTTACGCTTTATTTATGTTGTAATTGTAAGCTCTGGTGGATTTCGGAGGACTATGGTCTATATCTATATCTGTCCAATCTGAGTTTTCTCTCGAATGACCAACACAACCTTTAAACACACACGTGTTACACCAAAACAAGTTCCTTCCTGAGGCTTTTTTGCAGCGGCACCCTGGCTCTGAAAGGTGCTAGTACCGCCCAAGATTAAAGAATGCCAATTCATACTTTGCACGTGACGTCCCAACTACTAGCTGGCGGGCAAGAACATCAGTCTCCTAGCAACGAAACCTAGTAAGATAATCATCTTGCCAGGACGTCGCCAGTTTTACTTTACGAAAGTCTGTGTTTTGAGGTGGAAAAGACATACCAGATAGGGCCACAAACAATCTTCTCAGTGCTGAGTTCATGTGTAGAGCCTCTGGTGATGCTACGAGCAAAGTCTCATGTTGTGTCGAGCCTTCTTAGTCATTTAAAAACAGTGATTTTGATGCTATCATAGTAGCGCCCCCAGCTCTCCCATTGAAAAGGCCAAAAAACGATCTTAAAAGTGTCTTTTCCATCCTAATTATGATTTTAAGCAAAAGTTTGACTCACAAAAAGAACCTAGGTTGCATTTTGACGCAAATTACGCTTCAAAATCACCTTTTGTTAGCTAAACTCAACTTCCAAAGGTCGCCTTATATCGTAAGCAGAGGTGGGCAGTAACAAGTTACATTTACTTGAGTAAGTTTTTTGAAAAAAATTGTACTTCTAGGAGTAGTTTTAAATCACTATACTTGTACTTGTACTTGAGTAGATTAGTGAAGAAGAAGCTGTACTCTTACTCCGCTACATCAGGCTACAATCAGCTCCTTACTTTTCTTTTTACCTCTTTGGTATTCTACGCCTCATCGTTTTTACCCCCATTGTTTTTGCTGTGGATAGGCGAATGTTTGTCTTTTACACATATTTTGAACATTTCCTAAATATATATATATAGTATCCATCAAAATTTGATGTTTAAGTCTCTCAATTAAGCTATTTTGTAATTAATAAATTCATTTTAATTTATTCTATTGATTGGATGAACTATAATTTGCCTAAAGATGATTATTTTGTATTCTTGTCGGTCTGATTGATGCTTGCGTTAAGAAATAAATCAGACGTTACTCAACAGTTACTCACTACTTGAGTAGTTTTTTCATCAAGCACTTTTTTACTCTTACTCAAGTAATTATTTGGATGACTACTTTTACTTTTACTTGAGTCAAATTATTCTGAAGTAACAGTACTTTTACTTTCATTCAAAACATTTCAAAACATTCAGAGATTCCTATCGGCATCGCCGCCGCCGCCTTTGTAAGTCACTTCATCTACTCAACAAGGTGAAAATGTATACAATCTTCCTCCTCTTATCGAGGTTTATTTATGGTGGTGATGGCAGCTTTTCTCAACGGCTGCTATGGTTACCTTCACACCAGATACAGTGTAGAGCTTAAAGGTTGGCGGTGTTGTTGTCGCGTGTACGCTCACCTCACTTTTGGCTCCTAACAGATCTTTTTCATTGGCGGACGTGAAAGGCGTCACGAGGAGTCGGTGGGTGTGGGGGGGTGGGGGGGTATCGAAGCGGTGTCGGTTGGCGTGTGTGTGTGTGTGTGATGACGATGATGATGCATGGAAAGGACTAAGGAGGGTTTACCTATCAGGCACTTTGTCATTCACTCTGTCATGATGTGATTGTGTTTGTTTGTTTTAGACATACAGGAGCTCGTTGCTGAATGAGAGCCACGACATGGAAAAACAACGAGGATGTTCTGATTATTTCATGGCCATTGAACACAAGACAAACAATACGAGGTTACTATCTGTGTTTCTGTGTGATGGTGCCGTAAATCATAACACATGAGATAACACCAGGCCGTGTGTGTGTGTGTGTGTGTGTGTGTGTGTGTGTGTGTGTGTGTGTGTGTGTGTGTGTGTGTGTGTGTGTGTGTGTGTGTGTGTGTGTGTGTGTGTGTGTGTGTGTGTGTGTGTGTGTGTGTGTGTGTGTGTGTGTGTGTGTGTGAGTGTGTGTGTGTGTGTGTGAGAGTGTGTGTGTGTGTGTGTGTGTGTGTGTGTGTGTGTGTGTGTGTGTGTGTGTGAGAGAGAGTATTAAGCTTGAGATGCAGGTGTCTCCAGGTTACTGGGGAATGTAAATGCAAACATGGCTGCTCAAACAGGAAAGGAGAGCGTTTATGAAACCCAGGGTGACACACATCCTTGTGTGTGTGAGTGTGTGTGTGTGTGTGTGTGTGTGTAAGAGAGAACGATGTCTCATTGGCCGACTTATGGCCAATGCTGGAATGTTTTTCATGTAAATATTTACTTCCTTACGGGGTTATAGTTATATGAATGATGTCCATCCATACATACTGCTAAGGTACCGACCACATTCAGATGCCTGTGCAGATATGGTACTCAAATATAAGGGCATAAATATAAAAGCTATTATATTTATCAGTCAAATGTTTGTCAAATGTCTTTCATCCGATGGTCTAAGAGTGGGATTATGGCAATTATGTCTGCACAGTGGGACGCTGTACCTTCTCCCCGAGTTCATCAAAACACATTCAGAGTGCGATATACTGTACAGTATCAGACAAAATGCTATCGGCCGGCCTGATAGGTCAAAGAGATAAGGTTATCATAGGGTTGTTGATCAGTAAGGATCATTAAAATAAATACCCTTTCTTTTTCACGGAGGCCATTATACAGGATGGCCTGGGACTGTTTCAGGGACACACCGTGGTCTTGGACTTGTTTTAGACTTTTACAAACGGCATCCTTTTCTACTGTATTTGAATGAGGTTCTTCAGTGTTTAGCTGTGGTCTTCCAGTCAGATGACACAGTGAAGAGGAGGCTCTCTGAGCAACAGCAGCTTCCGGTCCTGCAAACCAAATAAGACACTCATGTTTCTGCTCAACTCCTGAAGGACACGGCTGTGTTTGTCTCTGCTGTGTTTTCAATAAATGATTAATCCACTCCTTAGGCTATTCACCTCTCTCTCTCTCTCTCTCTCTCTCTCTCTCTCTCTGTATTTATTAAGATAGACATGTTTAACCCTTGTGTTGTCCTCCCGGGTCAAAAACGGACACAAATTTGTCAATTTTGTCCCTTTTTCAGACTTTTTTTTTTAGTTTTCACTAACACCACCTTCATTCTTGGTCAATAACCCTCATTTATATAGAATTATACCTAATATTTGAGTTAAAAAAGCAGAAATTATGAATTATTTTGACTAATAGTTAAGATCAGAGGAATGAAAGTGATCAGTTGTATTCACAGAGCATTGTAAGGAATCCAGTCTATTTTTTGTGGTAATTTGGATAAAAAAGAAACCCATATTTCAGATATAGACATTTTTTAAAAGGGTCTAATTTTACCAAACTAGTTCCTTTTACCAATTTTGCCTCTCCAATGGTGCGGCCCCTGTCCATGTCACCTTAAGGAGATTCTCATAGACAATTCTACAATAATGTAGCTTAGAGTAAAGTCTTTCAGGAAGATGTAACTATTAATTGATGCACCCCTAAATCAATTCAGCTGATATCCAAATAAATGTACATTATATCATGCGTGTATAACTGCTAGACTCCATCGGGGGGGTCTGATGGTTCTCTACCCCGATATTGATGGAGTCAATTCGCCAGAGACATTTTATTTGAGCTGTACAATAAATCTTACTGTATTTGCATATCTTCAAACATATCTTTCCTGATTGAAATGATAATATGATCTTCATTTGTATAGCACCTCTAAAACAGCAGTTTACAAAGTGCTTTGACAGAGGAAACAAAAGCACAGACAAATCAATACACATGTATACACATCATTGTAGTGAAAACAGAAGATGCAGCAGCTTTAAAGGACAGAAACAAATAACTATTCAATAAACTAATTGAAAACAACAGGTGAAATGGTAAAAAAAGACAATCAGAAAGATGATAAAAAGACGGCATCATATCAATGCGGATCTATAAAGATGTGTTTTAAGAAGCGATTTAAAAGAAGTCACTGATTCAGCAAACATTATGTCCTCGGGCAGGTCGTTCCGAAGCCGAGTTGCTCTGATGGAGACGATCACCTCTGGTTATGAGAGCTGGAAGAAGTATTCAGGACACTGTACAAATACTATGTTACAAGTAAAAGTCCTGCATTGAAAATGTTACTTAGCACTCATGTTGTCCTCGGGTCGAATTCGACCCATTTTCAGTTTTTTCATCACAAAAAAATGGGCCTTCAAAATAAGCTGAAAATGTCAACATTAGAAATATAAAATAACTTTGGAAAAAAACATCAAAAAAAGACCCCTAACACTGAAAAAGTGACAAAAATGTCAGAAAAAGCGGTAACTTTTTTTCATGGTTGACGGGAAGACAACACAAGGGTTAAATAAAAGTATGTAAGTATCATCAGGGAAATACACTTAAAGTATTAAAAGTATGGTAACCTCCCTTATCTCTGATATTTAAAAAAAACTTTGAAAACGGGTCAAATTTGACCCCAGGCCAACATGAGGGTTAAAAACTGCCCCCCTTTGGCAGTAATCCTCACCAACAAGGCTCCGGACCCCCACTGGCATGTTACATGTGCAATATCTGTTATTTATTCACTGCTACTACTGATATTCACACTGTACTTTATTTATGTTGACACTGCACTACGGTAGCATTTGTACAATCCGTTGTTTCATCTTACTTTTTAACCTAATCTACTTCTACTTAAGCTTTTTATTTCTTGTACTGTAGCTGTGTCACTTTATGTTACTTTATTCACTCGTTGACTCGTTCTTTTCTCTTATTTCAACCTTGAATTTGATTGTGAGCAACTGCAATTTCCCCGAGGGGATCAATAAAGTATTCTGATTCTGATAATATATATAACTGTCTCTCATCGGTCACAGTACATGCAGATGAATGTAATATATGAATGACTGTTTAACGGATGATAAAAGGAGCAGTGTGTAAGGTTTCGAGTCTGAGACAGTAAGAGATCAATAATCGCACAGCCAAGGTTACACTGAGCAACAGACCAAGACAAGGACGGAAGAAAAGAAAAGAGGAGGTCCACAAAGAGAAGTCCCACTCCAGGTTGCTTAGGAACCTTTATGCAAAGTGACAAAAGCTCAAGGAGAAAACGTGATGCTCAAACACTTAAACAAGAGAGCTTCCCCATAACAAAGGAAACAGGGAGCATGGTTTGTCGCTGCATATAAAATATGTCCTTAAACATAAAGTCAACAGCAACAAGCTCTGTGATTACCTTTCTTATTATTTCTTATGAGTCTAGATAATCGGGATTTCAACACAACTGGGGCCTCGCAGTGAATAAATCTATATGACATCATTACGATCAGTGAAGCCGCTTATGCTACTGTTTTTATTTAAGATAGGCACCTTGATATGAGTCATCCGAGGTGCGAATTTGTGTGTAATAGGGCAAATATTTTTGTATCATCGTTCACATTTCCACTGAAAACTATTAAAATGAGTGAAGTGTGATTTTTGCGAGGATCTGTACCAGACAAAAAACATGTCTGAGTCTGCAGTGTCCTGCTACACCCTGCTATACCCTGCTA
This sequence comes from Etheostoma nigrum, assembly GCA_029931835.1. NCBI lineage: Eukaryota > Metazoa > Chordata > Actinopteri > Perciformes > Percidae > Etheostoma > Etheostoma nigrum. The sequence continues at coordinate 4,600,052 of CM057243.1, read as the reverse complement.
CGTCCTGCTATGTCCTGCAGTGTCCTGCTATACCCTGCTACGTCCTGCAGTGTCCTGCTATGCCCTGCTATGTCCTGCTATGTCCTGCTACGTCCTGCTATGTCCTGCAGTGTCCTGCTATGCCCTGCAGTGTCCTGCTATGCCCTGCTACGTCCTGCTATGCCTTGCAGTGTTCTGCTATGCCCTGTGACGCCCTGCTACGCAATGCTATACCCTGTAACACCCTGCAGTGCCCTGCTACGTCCTGTGATGCCCTGCTACGCCATACCCTGTAACACCCTGCAGTGTCCTGCTACGTCCTGTGATGCCCTGCTACGCCATGCCATACTCTGTAACACCCTGCAGTGTCCTGATACGTCCTGTGATGCCCTGCTACGCCATGCCATACTCTGTAACACCCTGCAGTGTCCTGATACGTCCTGCTATGCTGTACAGTGTCCTGCTACGTCCTGTGATGCCCTGCTACGCCATACTCTGTAACACCCTGCAGTGCCCTGCTACGTCCTGCTATGCTGTACAGTGTCCTGCTATGTCCTGCTATGCCCTGCTACGCCATACTCTGTAACACCCTGCAGTGCCCTGCTACGTCCTGCTATGCTGTACAGTGTCCTGCTATGTCCTGCTATGCCCTGCTACGCCATACTCTGTAACACCCTGCAGTGCCCTGCTACACCATGAAATACTACAACTACTATTTCTAGACCTAGTCCCATTATCTTTATTGGGACTATTATTGCCACTATTCATCACACCCCCAAACGGCACCGTCGGACACCACCTACCAAGAGCCTCGGGCTGTCCGAGGTTTCTCCCTAAAGGGAAGGTTTTCCTAGCCACCGTCGCACTAAATGCTTGCTCTCATACTATAAATAAAATTAAATTTATTTGAGTCTGCAACATAATATTTGTAGGCCGGGACATAACAGCACCACAATATTTAATTCAGAATGGTTTGACACATAATTTGCCTTTAACAAAGGCCTCCTCCTGCGATTCACAATTATGAGTCAACATATTTTTGTATCCCAGAATGAAGTCCAGTGTTCAGCTACATCATCTGTGTCAGGATGACCTGCTGGTGAAAAGAAAGAGAAGAAGAGCTACAGTATATTTCCATCTAGGACCAATCTTCTGATTTCAGCTGAAAAGGTATACCATGGTAACCATGGTAACTATTTTGTTCTACCCGCCATATTTCTGGCAACAACATGCAGTCGCTTTTAGACAGTTTGAAAGAAATTAAAAGATGGATGGCTAACACTTTTTCCTTCAGTTAAATGATAACAAAACTGAAGTTATTGTCTTTGGTCCTTTAAAATCTGAAAACTCCATCCCTGCCAGCCTTGGTCCCCTTGCCCCCCCTACGTTAAACCCCATGCACGTAACCTGGGTGTTATGTTAGACTCCCTTCTTAACCTGGACAAACAAATAGCATCCGTTGTAAAGACCAGTTTTTATCAATTAACAATAATTTCCAAACTCAAGTCTGTTCTGTCCTACATCTGGAAAAAGGTATCCAAGCCTTCATAACCTCCCGCCTAGACTATGGTCAATTGACCAAAGTGCTGAACAGGGTCGATGTCAAATACATAAATAACCAAAGTGAATCACAGGGAGACAAACAACAACAACAAACACTTTAAAACATCAGAATCCAGGTTAACGAGGGTTAAAAGCTAATTTTAACTATATGGGGAGGTTGTTCCATAGGGTGGGGGCGCCCACTGCATGGTAAGGGTTGTTCCATAGGGTGGGGGCGCCCACTGCATGGGGAGGTTGTTCCATAGGGTGGGGGCGCCCACTGCATGGGGAGGTTGTTCCATAGGGTGGGGGCGCCCACTGCATGGGGAGGTTGTTCCAAAGGGTGGGGGCGCCCACTGCATGGGGAGGTTGTTCCATAGGGTGGGGGCGCCCACTGCATGGGGAGGTGGTTCTATAGGGTGGGGGGCGCCCACTGCATGGGGAGGTTGTTCCATAGGGTGGGGGCGCCCACTGCATGGGGAGGTTGTTCCATAGGGTGGGGGCGCCCACTGCATGGGGAGGTTGTTCCATAGGGTGGGGGCGCCCACTGCATGGGGAGGTTGTTCCATAGGGTGGGGGCGCCCACTGCATGGGAAGGTGGTTCCATAGGGTGGAGGCGCACACTGCATGGGGAGGTTGTTCCATAGGGTGGAGGCGCACATTGCATGGGGAGGTTGTTCCACAGGGTGGGGGCGCCCACTGCATGGGGAGGTTGTTCCATAGGGTGGGGGCGCCCACTGCATGGGGAGGTTGTTTCATAGGGTGGGGGCGCCCACTGCATGGGGAGGTTGTTTCATAGGGTGGGGGCGCCCACTGCATGGGGAGGTCGTTCCATAGGGTGGGGGAGCCCACTGCATGGGGAGGTCGTTCCATAGGGTGGAGGCGCCCACTGCATGGTAAGGGTTGTTCCATAGGGTGGGGGCGCCCACTGCATGGGGAGGTTGTTCCATAGGGTGGGGGCGCCCACTGCATGGGGAGGTTGTTCCATAGGGTGGGGGCGCCCACTGCATGGGGAGGTTGTTCCAAAGGGTGGGGGCGCCCACTGCATGGGGAGGTTGTTCCATAGGGTGGGGGCGCCCACTGCATGGGGAGGTGGTTCTATAGGGTGGGGGGCGCCCACTGCATGGGGAGGTTGTTCTATAGGGTGGGGGGCGCCCACTGCATGGGGAGGTTGTTCCATAGGGTGGGGGCGCCCACTGCATGGGGAGGTTGTTCTATAGGGTGGGGGCGCCCACTGCATGGGGAGGTTGTTCCATAGGGTGGGGGCGCCCACTGCATGGGGAGGTGGTTCTATAGGGTGGGGGGCGCCCACTGCATGGGGAGGTTGTTCTATAGGGTGGGGGGCGCCCACTGCATGGGGAGGTTGTTCCATAGGGTGGGGGCGCCCACTGCATGGGGAGGTTGTTCTATAGGGTGGGGGGCGCCCACTGCATGGGGAGGTTGTTCCATAGGGTGGGGGCGCCCACTGCATGGGGAGGTTGTTCCATAGGGTGGGGGCGCCCACTGCATGGGGAGGTTGTTCCATAGGGTGGGGGCGCCCACTGCATGGGGAGGTTGTTCCATAGGGTGGGGGCGCCCACTGCATGGGAAGGTGGTTCCATAGGGTGGAGGCGCACACTGCATGGGGAGGTTGTTCCATAGGGTGGAGGCGCACATTGCATGGGGAGGTTGTTCCACAGGGTGGGGGCGCCCACTGCATGGGGAGGTTGTTCCATAGGGTGGGGGCGCCCACTGCATGGGGAGGTTGTTTCATAGGGTGGGGGCGCCCACTGCATGGGGAGGTTGTTTCATAGGGTGGGGGCGCCCACTGCATGGGGAGGTCGTTCCATAGGGTGGGGGAGCCCACTGCATGGGGAGGTCGTTCCATAGGGTGGGGGAGCCCACTGCATGGGGAGGTTGTTCCATAGGGTGGGGGCGCCCACTGCATGGGGAGGTTGTTCCATAGGGTGGGGGCGCCCACTGCATGGGGAGGTTGTTCCATAGGGTGGGGGGCGCCCACTGCAAAGGCTCCATCGCCCTTATTTTTTAGCTTTGATCTAGGGACATCCAAGAGCAGCTGACTGGTTGACCTCAGCGTTCTGACTGGAGAATGGTGGTGATAAGGTGGCGCCAGACCATTTAACCATTGTAACTCTCTCTGCGTTGCTCTCCCTCCGACACGGACGGCACGGCTGCAGATGCTCCAAAATGCAGCAGCTAGGTTGCTCACAAACACGTTACACCTGTCCTGGCCTCCTTGCACTGGCTTCCAGTCCAGTCTAGGACACAATTTAAAATACTGAGGATGGTGTTTAAGAAGGTTTTGGATTTAGAAGTCAGATTTGTGATCATTTTTAATTCCTGGTCATTTTTATTGTTGTTATCACTGTTGATCTGTTGCTAACATGTTGGATGTCTTGCCCTGTGTCAAATAGGCCAAATAGAGCCTGCTCAGCACTACCTGGGTATGTATGAAAAATTAAATTGTATTTTAACTTTTATACCATCTTATTAGTGCAGCTATGGCTTACAAAAAAAAGGGAAGTATTTCAGATCTGGCCGTGTATGTGTGGTGTCTTTTTGATTGTTATGTGTATGTTTTAACCTGTATTAATGTTTTAACCTGTATTAATGTTTTAACCTGTAGTAATGTTTTACCCTGTATTAACCTGTATTTATGTTTGTTTTTTTGTTTTTTTCTCGTGTGCTTCTTCCTGCCTTGGTCTGGAATCATCAGGCCAAAGGACTACGGTTGAAAATTAGCCAACTGGCTAACACTGGCACATTTATAGAAATGTTGATTAATGTGTGTTGTCCTTTATAAATAAAAAAAAAATAAAGCTCTTCACGCCCTGGCCCCCCAGCTATAGCTGGTATCATCCCCTGTGTTTTATGACCCAACCTCCTCTCTACACGGTCCAGAACGCTCTTATACAGCAGCAGTCGATGTGTCGCACACAGCAATAAATACGTAGAATACATACAAATTACAGTGCTTTACTTTTCATATCTATACGTACAAATGCTTCATGAGAACAGCCTGGTTTATTGCACCTGCCACAAACAAGAGGAACACAGCCCAGTTGACGTAAGTGATGTCGAACACAGTCGTCATGGTGAAAAATGTACTTGTATCTGAAATGAAATAAAATGTGCAAATAGTTCAAAGTACAACAGGTTGCCAACAGGAGTGACATCTACTATTCATAAAAAGCCACTACAGCAAACCAAGTAATCAGTTCTTATTTTTTAAATAAGAACTGATTTCATTTTTCATCAACTGGAGGGAGAGACTGACACTGTTCACTCGGTTGCATGCCCAAGGTTTCTCATTATTCCTCCGGTAAGACAGAGATAAGAAGGGTTGAAGTGTAGCCTTGGCCCATCAATGAGCTTGGAAAAGGATTCAACCTTGAAGTGGGATGAGGCCTGATTGTCATGTGCGGATCTTTTTTACCGGGCCCTCCCACTCTACAACAACTTTGCCTCGCTGCTGCTTACCTCACACACACACACAAAGCACCCGGAAGGCATTTATCGACCATGAGAACCACAGAAATGTGAACACATTCCACTTGGTAAAAATGTACTCAGTGTATTTTCTGTAGTATGCATCATATACTGTAGACTGCTGCTGTGACCGTGTAGGGAGATCAGAGCCGGGGATTTGGAGTTTGCCTCCCAGGGAAAAACAAAACACTTTCACCCAGGAAATGTGTGTTTGTTCCGTGGGAGTGTAGACATCCAAACCATGACTTTTTCCCATTTTGATTTCCAAATAAGAGGACAGTCGGCCTCAATCACAGACACAAATTCAGACCGGCTTCTCAGAGGTTAATGCACATGCTTTATTATGCCTCACTGGTATAAAAATAACTTATGTAATAAAATATAATCTGTAAGAACCTGTAACAAAATAATAGCTCTTTTCAAATAAATGAATAAATATGAAATAATGACCTATAATATATGACCTATTCTGTGTCAGCTTCAACTAATTATCTCTTAAAACCTTTTCAGTGTAATAAGATCAGGTTTTTCGTGTCCATGTGAGCTTTGAGATCTCCAGCACCTTTATTAGACACTGAAACAAATGTGCTAGCATAATATATAATAAAATGTTATACATATAAGGCAGCCTCTCGGGACTTACATCACGCAACAAAGTACCGTAGTATTGTGTGCAAAGCGCCAGTCAATTTAAGTACACGCTTAATGCTAATGGTCCCATGAAAAACAGTGAAAACCGGACATTTTCAAGAATTAACAACCCCCCCGGACGCCCCGGACAGTGTAGAAAAAGTGGACATGTCCGGGCAAAAGAGAACATTTGGTCACCTTAAATTAATTGGTCGTTTTGGTGCTTAAATTTAACAGTCGTCGCCACATGACGCTCACTCATGTCGGCTTAACTAAACCACGGCCACTGATAGGGTCCTCTGGGGGGGCTCTGGACCCGGCTTTGTCAGCTAAAATCAACGACCAACTGCCCCTGATGCAACCGACGGCACACAGAGCTCTGTAACTAGCGCCAAGTGACCAGCTGCCATATTTCTTAGGATATCTTATGAATTCAGAGTCTGGGAAACAACAGACTATTACCCACGCTGTAACAAATTTAACATAAAATTTACAGTAACTTCCTGACAATTGGCCAGCAAGATACTGTGAATTATTTTTACAGTAAAGGTACGATACATCCATTTACAGCATTTTATGTATTCATTGCAAAATACTAAACAATTAAACACAACATAAGATAAAAAAGTAAAAATACAGTAGTTCACTTTACTATTTACAGTACTATAGTGGCTATATTGTGAGTTTTTTACAGTAATGCTTTGACTACTATGATTTCAACTGTAATACTTAGACTACTGTAATTTTGTCAAGTTGACAAGGTTGTAATGTAACTTTACAGCATTCTACTTTTAAAATTATATACAGTAATGTTACTGTTAAATCTAAAGGAAATAACCGGATTTCACAGCCAATATTTACAGTGCAGGAAATGCGATCGTTCGTTAATGGAAGTGTTTTAAATCCAAACCTCAATCTTTTTCCTAAACGTAACCAGTTGTTTTTGTGCCTAAACTTAACTGTTCTCATAGCATGGCGCTCACTTTTTATCGGCTAAACTCAACAACCAACTGCAGCTGATATTGTAGCTAGCGTCATGTGACCAGCCGGACGGGGGGAGTCTAATTTTGTAGGATATTATAGGAATTCAGAGCTTTCAGGCCGGGGGAGCGGAGTTGATGTCCCGGGGGGACACAATAGACTTTCACCCAACAAACATGTTTGTTTTTAAATCCAAACCATGATCTTTATCATAATCTTAACAAGTTGTTCTGGTGCCTAAACTTAACTGTCATTGCTGCGTGACGCTCACCTGTACATCACAGGATGTACAACTGCAACTCCATGCAGCTTCTTTTAGACAGTTTAAAGAAATTAAAATGTTTCCTTCAGTTAAAAAGATAACAAAACTGAAGTTATTGTCTTTGGTCCTTTAAAATCTGAAAACTCCATCCATGCCAGCCTTGGTCCCCTTGCCCCCCCCCACGTTAAACCCCATGCACGTAACCTGGGACTTTCAATCATTTTTGGAAGATTGTGTTGAGAAGTACATGACCTTTATCTGTCATTTTAATTATACATATGTATGCATGAATGTATGTATATACGGTATACTTTTTTATTTTATTGTTTTACATGTTCAAATAAACTACTACTATACTATACTAAAATGACACAAATATAGACATGAATATAATGCATCATGTTTATATTTGGATGAGGGTTTTCTAGTCAGTTTAGGCTTTCCAGTTCAATTCTAAAGTGATTTCTCATTCTCCCCTGCAGGTTAGACTTTCTTTCGGCCTTACTGGAACAAAGAAAATACTTTGTTGATTGGCTTTAGTGTGACTTACAACCTCGGGTTTGAGCCAGGCCTCCAGAGATGGAGTGATGATGATGATGATGACGATGGTGATGTGCTGATGGGATGCTGCTCCTCTTACACCTCCTCTGTGTGGGCGTTGTTAAAAACTCCTGAAGCGGGGAGGCGGTGGGCTCATTTACGCACTGTGTTCCCCTCCCATTGGTCCCTCAGTAGAAGCGGCTCTGATGCGCTGCGGTGACACAGCCAAGTCTGCGGCGATAAAAAGAAAAGGCGACGAGACGGGCAGGAGAAACAGAAGTACTGGAGGGCGGATATTTGATCTGTAGATGCGTCTCTGCGAGTCTTAATACGGCTGGAAGTATCTGTCCATCTCCTGAGGTACACCTACTCAACACTCTATACTTCATTGTCTTTCTGGTTGAATTAAGTTAAGACCACCTTTTCGTGTTTCTCTACTTGGCGTTAAATAAAATGATCTCGCCAGTGCGCAATTACGCACTGCGCACAGGTCTACATATCCAATAACAAAGGCTGTTTAGATGAGTTATTATCAAAACTGACTGCATTAACAATGTTTTTAAGTGTTTTAAATGTTTTGCATTCGAACAGGTGAAGTTATTCCATGAATGTCTAACTCTGAGCCGGTCTGATCTCATCCAGACTCACCGGCACCGCCTGTGCTTTGGTGTGTGTTTTTTGTTTTTTGTTTGTGTGTGTGTCAGGGATCTGGTGAAGAATGGAGTGGTATGTCCTGGTGCTGATGCTGAGCTTGCCTTCCTCCCTCCGCGCAGATTGCTCTCTACAGTGTGAGAAATGCGTGCAGCAGATCCTCAGCTCCGACGCCTCCTTCAGCAGCCTGGTAAAGATCAGACAACTTTTAAAAAAAAAAAGCTCATTTCTCAGAGAGAAAAGTGGAGAACAACTGCTGCTGCTTGGAGAATGAATTGGCCTGGGTTGTTTCTCTGTTTCATGTTAAAATGAGGCAGCAGGAATTGGGTTCAGTTGGACTTCTTTTAGCCTACCTTGGTGGGTGATCATAATAATCCAAAATCATGGACTTTTAAAATTTCCAAACGCATTAATTTGTCTCTCCAACAGAACTTAATTGACTTTTCTATCATTTTGATTTCCGAAATCCTAAAGTTAAAGATACCAAACGTGTTAAGGTAAATAACATGTCACATATTATATCATATTATTACATAACATGTAATAACGTGGAGGCCATTGCCTAAATGAGGCACGATAGTATAGTATCTAGAATACGTGTTGCGTAAACCTATGACATCTTTCACTCATACCTACATACCAGTAACGCTTTGGAGAGGCAGATTGTGTGGTGCAAGCACTTTTATAAAGTATAAAATGTACTAATGGGGAATGTAAGGATGAAATGGAGGGGGGGGGGGGGGGGGGTTGTCCAAGTTGCTCAAACTGACGCCAACGCATTAATCTAAGGTGAAAAAGAATAAAAAATCATGAATATTCAACATTTCCAAACGCATTAATTTGTTTTCTTTCCCCCAACAGAACTTCATTGATATTATTATTGTTGTTAACGTCATAAATCCTAATGTTAAAGATACCAAACGTGTCAGAGTAAATGTTGAGTAAATGATGAGATTAATAAGGCACAATAGGATACATCTAGATTAGGATAAGTGTTGCGTAAAACCATGACATGTTAGGATTGAATATTTCGCTCATGCATACAAATAAAGCTTTGGGCAGACAATCCTAGCATTGTAGGTCATATCACTTTAAAACAGGTACTTAAGGCAAAATATAAGGAGGGAAATTGGGTCTAATTTGCCTAAACTGATGCAAAAACCTTAGTCTAAGGTTATGGCTGATTTCTAAGTCCTTAGAAATGTATTCAGCGACCAAAAAAGGTGTAACGCCGACTTTTATACGGCCTACCATCACGGGTTAAATTAGCACCATTTACCAGCCAAATGCTGGTAGATTTGCTTCATTCACCAGCCAAAAAAACAATGGCAATCTATTGAGTGGCTGCCAAATGTAAACATTCACTAGCCATTTGGACCCTGCCTACCCTCTGGGTTGACACATGTATTGGTTTCACACCCTTTTCTTTCTCTGTGTGTCCTGCAGTCGTGCAGTGCGGAGTGTGCGGGTCAGCTGCAGGGCTGCGGCCGCGAGGCTCCGGGGCTGGCCCACTTCAGCCAGGATGAAGCCGCCGCGGAGGAGGCGAGCCAGCAGGCAGATCTGGTCAAACGCTACGGCGGCTTCATCAAGAGGATCGACCGGAACAAAAACAAAATCTTCGCCTCTCCGTGGCGCGACAATTTCATTGTGAAGCTCGGAGCGCTGCCCGAGAAATACGAGGACTTGTGGAAGACGTTGGGGGAGAGAGACGTAGACGCGCCGCGGGAGGCGGACGATGCTTCGGAGGACGGCGGGCTTCATAGTTACGTTAAACGTTACGGCGGCTTTTTACGCAAATTCGGCCCCAAGTCGAAGAGGAGTAGTTCCGCGGAGCAGGAGAGCCAGGAGCCCGAGGAGCTGCACAAGCGCTACGGGGGCTTCCTGAGGAGGATCCGACCGAAGTTGAACAACCTGAAGTGGGACAAGCGTTACGGAGGCTTTCTGCGCCGCAACTTCAAAATCTCTGAGCGCTCAGCCGAGGAGCCATATTACTCCTATGATGGGTTGAGCCTATAGATGAACCGTGCGGGTTCATAAAAACTACAAAGAACTTGTGCAGGTTGACTTGAAACGCCACCATTTAACCCAGAACGTATCATATGCCTGCCTATATTGCCTATTATAGCTTACTTTGTTGCCTTTTTATGTAACAACTCTCATCTCTGTGTTTTATTGGCATCGTCTGTCATTCAATCAATCAATAAATGATGCTTGTTTTAATAAAACAATGAATAAAATCACTTTCATGTATGCCCAGCAACTTAAAAAGCAATCTTGACTGATTTCAGCCTCGGTGCGTTCAGTCCGATCGCCGTCGTACCAAACTCCATTTACAATTCGGGCAATTTAACGTTTTTACTAATCTAGAGACTCATAATGGCTCTGCTATTTCTTTAATGAAAATATCAACAGACGCTTGAAAATTCGGCAAAGACCTCCATCATACACACGGAGTTAAACAGATTTTAAAACTTGAATCAAAATTGATTTATATTCTAATGCTATACTTCGAGTAAAGGTAAACATAAAGGTGACATGTTTGGTTAAAGAGCCTATATTGTGCTTGTTTTATTAAAACAATGAATAAAACTACTTTCCTGTATGTCCAAGTTACAAGCCAACCTACTTGAGTGATTTCAGCCACGGTGCGTTCCGGCCCGTCCCATCGTGCCAAACTCCATTTAGAAGTCTGGCAATTTTATAATTTCTTACTTATCGACAGACTCGTGCACATGGCTGGCTATGTATTCAAAAAAAAAGATCAAGATAACAAGGTACGCTCTCAAATCCGGCATATACACCGAGTTATAGATTATAGATATGTTTCTGTATACATTTGGAACTTTAATCCTAAATCTGGTTCAAATCCGAATGCATCCTATAAGTAAAGGTAGGCTAAACATAAAGGTGACATTTTAGTAACATAATGAGATGCGTGGTGGGTTATCTTTGTGGCGAATTTATCCTGAAAATGTATCATAGCTGACAAATAGGCCTGCGTTATTTTCTGATGTGAGGTTATGTGATTTTCTTTCTTTTAACTTAAAACTTCAAAACGATAGAAATGTTGCATATGGGTTTGGGCTGAAGTCCGTCAAATTACATTAAATGTTCAAACACGAGTAGGCTAGCATTTCAATAGTGGGATATGGTCGATTATTCTACAAGTGCTACTGTATAGGTATGTCCTGAAAAGCTGAAATAAACGTCCATCAATTAAAAGCGTTCTTCTGCGATAAAGAGACGATTAGTTGACAGAGTCCTTATTTGTCCGTGATCCAAAACCAATCAAATGAAGAAGCAGGTTTATTTTCTAATTATTATTTTTTTTAGGAGATCAAGACAACAGAAGCTGAAACCTGAAGCATGTGAAGACGCCAGAACAAGTCGGAGTGACTGAACAGTGACGTTTTTGCGCCATCTTGTGGCCAAAAGACACACGTGTTGCATAGGCGCTGATTTCAGGGGAGGCCCCCCCCACACCAATATTTACAAGAGGTAGATGGACCCAGTGGTGCAGTCTAATGTATAGTAGTGGGTATGCTGTAGGCCTACTGTAGATAATATATTGGGGGGGGGGGGGCAGTAGCTCAGTCCGCAGGGAGGAGGGTGGGGAACCAGAGGGTCGTCGGTTCAAGTCCCCGTACGGACCAAAGTACGGTAGCTGGAGAGATGCCACTTCACCTCCTGCAGAGCAAGGGACCGTATACCCCCCCAACCGCCCAGGGCGCTGGTCCAGCTGGCAGTCCCCCCCACTCGGACATCTCTCAATCTGTGTGTGTGTGTGTGTACACATTGTAATTTCCCCACTGGGGATCAATAAACAGTATAAATGAATTATTATTATGTTTTTGGGGGGGTTGAGCATCAACGACTTCATTGCCTGAATTCAGATACACTTTTATGCACCAGCTTACGGTGAAAATAAATTTATTTAGGCTACGTGAAGAAGAAAAAAAGAGATAATATATAATATGTTGTTGCGTGTCATTGGGCATTTTTAAATGGGTATATAGAAATCCTGGAGCTCTTCTTAGTGGGTATAATGCTAATAATACCTGCCTATCACGTAGACTACACCCCTGGATGGACCCCCCCCCCCCCACCCACCCTTTAAAAAATATGAAAGACGACCCACTCACCAAAAGAGGTAAATACAACAGTTCAGTGGGCTCAAAGCATGTACATATCCTTCTTAGGGTTGCGTTTGTTTTCTCTCCAAAAGTTGAAGATGTGTTAACTTTACTACAGCATTGAAAGGAAAAACAAATATTCAAATCCCAAAATTGAGAATCGGACCCCTAACCCAACAAACGGATATTTATACATCTATGTATATGTGTGTGTGTATGTGTGTTTATTTTTAAAGCATATTTTAAATTACATTGCAACAATTGAATTGCTCCCTCCTAGGTTTTGGGCTGAACCCCCCAAATTTTGTGATGAAGACATCCGGAAAAAGTTATTCAGTGGACCTTGAGCAAAGACTTTCTTCCTCCCTTACAAGTTTGAGATAAAGAAATTCACGCTTTAAAATAAACGGGTCCAGTTTATCTCTTAAGAACTGAAAAACTTCTAGGAACTAGTGTTTGTAAAAAATAAATTGAAGACACTGCTCTTTGATGGGGGAGGGGGGAACAATTCCAAAATGCATCATGGGAAAACCCAAAGCACTCGTCTTAAGGAAAAATGTAAAGTGCCTTTAACCCTTGTGTTGTCCTCCTGGGTCAAAAAGATAAACTCTTATTTTTTTTACCTTTTTATTGACATTTTCAACGCTTTTTTTTTATTTTTTATTTCCCTAGCACCACCTTACTACCACTAGTTTTACACTCATTTTTGGAATCCAGGGTCAATAACCCTCATTTATATAGAATTATACCTAATATTGGAGCTAATAAAGCAGAAATTATGAATCATTTTGACTAATAGTTGAGATCAGAGGAGCGTATGTTGAGTGGATGAGTTTGGTTGTGATGCTGATTTGAAACTATTTCAATTTACACCCAAAATTCAATGAAAGTGATTTATTGTTTTTGCAAACTGCATTGCATGGAACCCATCCTTTTTTTTTGTGGTAATTTGGTTAAAAAGAACATTTCTGATGTTGTTAAAAGGGGTCACATTTGACCCGAGGACAACAGGAGGGTTAAAGCATCTGGGACATTCTTAATAGAATCAGATCAAAAACAACTTTGACGCATTTCGGCGCTGCGAAGAAGTTGAGATTGAGATGAAAAACAGACAAAATGAACATGGACGCCTACCGTCACGTCTTCATGATCTGCTTTTTCTTAAATACATACACATAACTCCTGTGCTGGCCTCACGTCACTGGCTCCCGGTCCAGGCTAGACCAGACTTTAAGGTCTTACTGTTGGCGTTCAAAATAGTGAATGGCCTTGCACCGGTACATCTGTCTGATCTGTTAACCTCTGATGTGCCTTCTCGGTTGCTGCGTTCCCATTGGTCAGGACTGCTGACTGGACCAAAGGTCAGAAAGAAACCGGTTGGGGAGCGAGCCTTCTCGTTTCGCGCTCCAACATTAATGGAGCAGTCTTCTAGTAGATATCAGACTGGCATGTTCAACCGGGGTCTTTAAATCGAAGCTTAAGACTTACTTATTCACCGCTGCGTATGAGTCCTAAATGCTCATTTATCCCTGATGTATTTGTATAGTGTTATTTACTTTTTACTGTCTCCATTTTAAATTTTTTGTACTGTTTGTTTGTATTTAAAGTGTATTCTTGCTGTAAAGCACTTTGATGGAAAGCGCTCTATAAATAAATGTATCATTATTATTAAGACGAGTTCCTTGAGTTTTTCCTTCATGCTTCTCTCGGTCTGCCGACGTCAGTTACTCACAAACGAACACATTCATTAACAATTATGTGACGATACACAATTTGTTCTGGAAAACTGAGCATTTATTACCAAACTGAACAATACTTCTTCCCTTCCAGCCTACATGGAACACATCCCAACAGAAACAGCTGGGTCAGATATATTAGTTACAAATGCATATTTACAGTAAAATCACTACTACACAACAACACACTCCTCACAGCAGATGCCGTCTTGAAAACTGAAGGACATCTACGAGGAGGCTCGTGTGCTGTGTTGACCCCCCCTCCCCCCTCCCCCTCAACCTCCCCCCACAAGTCTGAGCTAACCGGCTCTTGTATGGCTGTGCTTTGCAACCTGCGAGGCGGCAGAGCTGCAAACTGTATTGATGTTTCTGTCACACGTAGACAGCTGTCACTCGCATCTCGGAGGTCCAACCAGCCGCCGCTTAAGTTGGAGACAGACGCCAGCGGCAGAACATGACGTAGAAACGCCTCTCGCGAACACAATGTCTGAACAAATGATTTGAATGAATACATGGAGATGCATGAAATATGCACTATAACTGGCGCAAGAAACACAGGGTGAAATGCTGCGACATTCTGGAGAAATCAGACATTTTTTTGTGCAGGTAGAATGAAAATATCAATATAAAACTAGCCTTAAAAATGGAACTGTCACTTTTTATTTATCGCAAGTAATATCGGATATCCCGATATTCAACAATGTTATCGTACGTCGCATATTTTCCTCATATGGTGCAGCTCTAGTCCAAAAACACAGGACCTTCTTCCTGTATTTACTTTCTTGCTCCCGCCTCTCAGACCCCTCCGACCAATGAGCGAGTGAACGTTGAGGCGATACATTTTCACCTGCTTGGAGAGACGGAAGACGCTCCGAGTTTACAAACTCATCAACTGATTCGAACCAGAGCAAATGGACTACAGGTGTGAAAATGCCCTAAAAGTCAAACTGTGGACAAACCTTCAGGCCTCAGAGGGAACGCACATTCCAGACCGGGCAGAGAACAGCTGGTGTTTGCCTCACTGCTGCTGCTCCGGCTGGTCCCCGTCTCCCTCTTTAGCCGGCTCTGGCTGACTGTCATCCTCGCCGTCGGCGTCCGCCTGGCCTTCCTCTTGAGAATCGTCTGCAGCTGTCGCCGTGGCGTCCATCACGCCGATGCTGCCAACCTGCTGTTGTACGGCACACTGTGTCATGGCCAAGCTCTGCAGCCCGGCCGGCAGCGTCACCAGCTGGAACTGAGAGCCGACCACTTTAACGAAGGCGGGGGTTGGCGAGCCGCCGGCCGCGCCCTCCTGACCCACCGGCGCGGACAGCACGGTCAGGTTAGAAGCGTCGGACGCCAGCTCGGACCCAGAGAGCGAGGAGGTCAGGAAGGTGTACCCGCCCAGGTTGGCGCCGGGCGGGGCTCCAGCCACCGTCAGCACCTTGCCCAACGGCAGGCCGGACAGCTGGTTGAGAGGCAGAGTGATCTGGGTGGGGGCGGCGTTGATCGAGGCCGGGCCGGAGACGGCGCGGGTCAACCGCGGGCGCTTGGGCGCAGGGGGTGCAGGGACCGGGGTGAGGGTCATCAGGACATTGTTGAGGTGCTGGGATTTGCTCTTCAGCTCTTTGGCTCGCTTCCTGTGCTCGTCACACTGCTGCTCCAGAGCTACAGAAAGAAGTTTTTATTTAACCTTTATTTATACAGACTTCTCATTTGCAACAACGACCTGTCACATTCACACACTTAGACATTCATACCTAAAAGCTGCCCAGTATAACCACAGTCTGATCTGCTGGCTATTGAGCAGCTCCACTAGAGCGGTTTTCACACTCCCCATCCAGATTTTTATCCTGTGGATCCGGGGCTTTGTATCTAAATGACTGATGGGAACAATCTTTGAAACTGGTCCAGTATTAAGCAAGACGATACAGACTGCAATTCTACTCTAACTACTCTTTTACAAAAAGGTCTCTGTAGGGATCCTTTCCATAATGCTGCCAGACATGTAGAATACTAGTATGAGCCTCTCATCTGCAAAAACAGAATTTTTTTTAGTGGATGAAATACTGGACCAATTTCAGACTTTTGTTCACATTACTCACTTAGACACCAATGTATGGGAAGATAATGTGCAGGTTGAAAAAACAACAACGAACTGACCCTTTAACCCCTTGATACAGAATGCAGGGTCGTAATCTCTCTGATGCAAAACACAGACGTCTCGAGCCTCAAAAAATATGATTCTATCATGAGTTAATCTGAGATTCTGGTACTGACCGGCGAGGCTGCGAGTGTACTGCTCTCTGTACCGGTCCATCTGGCTCTTATGGCTGGCCAGGACCTTCTTCACTAGGTCCAACATCCCAAAGTTCTGCACTATGTTGTTGAGCAAAACGGCGTCTGAAAAAACACACAAATCAACGTCCAATGGGAACATTAAAGCTCAAGTTAAACATTAAAGGGGAATTCGCACTGATTTTATACATCAGCGTCTGTATCCAGGTGTCTGGAAGAACTGATGCATGTGTAAGAGAAGTTCTGGGAAGCCGTTAGTGTCTCCAGAGGGAGCTGTGTGAAGACTGAAACTGCTGAAGATCACAAGTTTCAAAATGAAAAAAAGAAAAGTTTGAAAAGTAATTCAATCTGGAGTGGAGTTGGAAAAGAAGGGAAACCTCTGTAAGCCGCTGCTCATCTTAACTACATTAGCTGCTAATAACGAGGAACATCCAAATCTCTTCACTTTCGGTTGTTTAGGCCACGCCGCCATTGTAAATTAGGACAGCTCTTTTATGGGGGAAAAAAAAATCCATAATCACAATTATTTTAATCAATTTTGAAATCAAGATTATTTCACACGATTACTCGTTGGCTTTAGGAAAGATACTGCATTTATTGAACTTACAAAAAGTGAAACAAATCAACACAGAAAACCCGAGAGGAGAGTGAAAAAACGAACGTAAACAGTGCGACTTCACCTGTGACGGAGTCTGCGGACTGCGTGGCAATACAGAGGCTTGCATAAGTTTACCCCCCCAGGCTAAAGTTGATTAAAAAGAGGAATAAAAAACATCTTTTGGAAATTGATCTTAATACCTTAAAAAAAATTTGAATGAATGTTTAATGCTGTAAATAAATAAATAAAATACAGGGGGCATAAGTATACTCCCCCTATGTTAAATTCCCATAGAGGCATATCTTTATTATTATAGACCAGTTATTTCATGGATCAGGATACTATGCATCCTGATAAAGTTCCCTTGCCCTTTGGAATTAAAATACCCCCCCCCCATCATCACATACCCTTCACCATACATAGAGATCGCCATGGTGTTATTTCAGTTAGACTAATAGCCGGTTTGATTTACATTGAGAGATGATCTTATGGAAACTTCCCCATGCCGATCTCTATGTATGGTGAAGGGTATGTGATGATGAGGGGGGGGGGATTTAACATAGGGGATGTATACTTATGCCCCCTGTATTTTAACATAGGGGGGTGTATACTTATGCCCCTGTATTTTAACATAGGGGGATGTATACTTATGCCCCCTGTATTTTAACATAGGGGGGTGTATACTTATGCCCCCTGTATTTTAACATAGGGGGGTGTATACTTATGCCCCTGTATTTTAACATAGGGGGGTGTATACTTATGCCCCCTGTATTTTAACATAGGGGGTGTATACTTATGCCCCCTGTATTTTAACATAGGGGGTGTATACTTATGCCCCTGTATTTTAACATAGGGGGTGTATACTTATGCCCCTGTATTTTAACATAGGGGGTGTATACTTATGCCCCCTGTATTTTAACATAGGGGGGTGTATACTTATGCCCCCTGTATTTTAACATAGGGGGGTGTATACTTATGCCCCTGTATTATAACATAGGGGGGTGTATACTTATGCCCCTGTATTTTAACATAGGGGGGTGTATACTTATGCCCCTGTATTATAACATAGGGGGGTGTATACTTATGCCCCTGTATTATAACATAGGGGGGTGTATACTTATGCCCCCTGTATTTTAACATAGGGGGGTGTATACTTATGCCCCCTGTATTTTAACATAGGGGGGTGTATACTTATGCCCCTGTATTTTAACATAGGGGGTGTATACTTATGCCCCTGTATTTTAACATAGGGGGGTGTATACTTATGCTCCCTGTATTTTAAAGAAGAACATTTATTTATTTTCAATACATTATTCATTCACAAAGAAAATTGTTGTCCATAAAGGTTGGATTTTCCTAACTTTTTTTAATTAAGGCATTAAGATAAATTTCCAAAAGATGTTTTTTTTTTATTAATCTTTTTAATCAACTTTAGCATGGGCGTGTCAACTTATTTAAGCCGCTGTAAGTAGAGGGAAATGCGATGCTGCGTGGTGCAGTTACATTTTTGGGGAGGTGCATGTCAGGCTAGGCTGTTGGGTCTGTTACTACTTAGAGCAAAGATTCAGCACAGAACCATGAAACAAGCTTAAGGGCGGAGGGAACGTTGGGTGTGTTACTGTCAACTAGCTAACTGCATAGTCGGATTTCCCAGTGCTGCGTTAAAACAACGTCGGAAATTTCACAATCATTACAAAATGAACTCATAAATAGCCTAGTAAACATGGCTGGGAAATATTTTCTGGGACTGTGTGGAGTTAGTGTGATCTGCTTGTGTTCTTGGTCCAAGTCTATAATGTAAATGTACTGCAGTTCTGACTGTTAAAAGGGAAAATCAATTACATGATTGACTAGAGTTGGACCTTCTGTTTTTGTTGTAGGTAACCCTACATTTGCGTGTGCGTGTGTTTCTTACCTTTGACCTGAAGGGGTGGGTCACACACTCTCTCCTGCAACCCCTTCAGCACCTCCTGCAGCTCCTTCTGGAAGTCCTCCACCACCTCATCCAGCAGTCCAGCCTCCTTCACCGCACGCCAGAACGCCACAGAGTCCTCTGGACACACACATACAGACACAGACAGACACACACAATAAAGAAAAAACAACAGTCCACTCAACCAGTTCATTCCACATGATGGTGAATGTTTCTGCAGGTTTTCTGATCACCTCCGATGGCTGTGACCCACTCAGAAGTTTCCTCCATCACTTCTGGAAACGACGCCGCTGCTCCGTTCACTGCAACACAAACGAGACTCAGATAAATGGTCTAAATATGTTGCTCTGCTCATTCTGGGCTACAATGTAAATTTTAAATTATGGCTCAGAAGCTTTAGCACCCGGACAGAAATTTGACAATTTCATTTCCTCGTCAACTCACCGTGTTGCTACTTTTGTTCGTTCCTTGGTGCCGACTTTGAAAAGCTCTGATTTAAGCTAACTATTACTTTAGATAGATAGATAGATAGATATTTATTGATCCCAAGAAAAATGGGAAATTACGGTGTTACAGCAGCACTAATTATTTGAACTGTTTAGTAAGTAGGCCTACTTTTAGCGAACCCTCTCAGCTGCCATGCGATACTTTTAGCTATTTAAATTGTTTAGCTATTACGTTACCATTATTTCTGCAATTTTTTTCATTACATTTGTCTGACTACCGGTTTGAACTTTTGTTCTGTGCTCGCTTGCTAACCAGTCTCTTACATAACTACAACATGTTGTGTTCAGGTGTTAGAACTGATCTTTTTTTTTTTGTGCTTTTCCGCCTTTAATTTTTGACAGGACAGCTAGGTGAGAAAGGGGAGAGAGGGGGGGAGACATGCAGGAAATCATCGCAGGTTGGAGTCTAACCCTTTTTTCTCAATTAGTTGATCTGCTCCACCATCTTTCCACTTTCTACCCCCCCCCCTGGCAACAGCAGAAGTATATCCCGGGGTACACGTACCCCTGGTTGGAAATCACGGCAACAACAGACCCAGCACATGAATCCTGAACTAGTGCAATGGCTGAGGTTGTGGGACTTACAATCAGCTGACGAGGGGGTGGCAGGAACCAGATCGGCAGACTGATCGCTGCTGACGGACACTTTGGTTCCCACCAGGACTATCTTAGTGCTGCGGCACGTGTTGGAGCACACCTTTGTATGTTGGTAGAAGTCCAGCTCACCTGAGTCCATGATCTTCCTGTGCAATGAAATATGATAAAAGGCTTTTTAATAGACACCATGCATGACACTACTTGGGTCTGAAACAGGAGTAATGAAACGCTCTGGGTTGTTTGTATTTCTTTAAACCAATCACAATCGTCTTGGGCGGAGCTGAGCTCCGGACACAGCGACGGCGGCTCTGTTAAATAGTCTCAGGAAGGAACTGGTTCTGGTGGAACATTTGCACCCCCGCAGAAGAAAAAGCCACATCCAATATTAAATTAACTGTTGACACAATACAGTAATGTAAACTATTTAAACTAGCTGTCACATGGTTACACCTCTCTTACCAATGTATCTCTGAGTGTAATTTGTCCACAGCGATCCCACCAATCGGTCCCAAAACGTCCCAGTTAGAGGAAATGCCCTAAACATATTCTTTTGTAAATCCTTACAATCATTCCCCGAAAGAACCAAGCACGCCTGACTTTTTGCACCATTTCAGCGTGTAGCTTGCAAGCTCAAAGTTTGCGGTTGTTTCCCGAAGGGAACCGAGTTTGAGAACGGCAACACACAAGGAGAGTTTTCCAAAAGTAATATTAGCAATGCTACAATGCCAAACCTGTCCATTTGCTAAAAGTATGGAAGTATTAGCAGATAACAAAACAAACCTGATTTTCTTCAGAAAAAAGTTTCCATTAAACGCACAAATAAATACATGGAGGATTTGTTGAGTACATGTTCCATAAAGACATGGGCTTTAGGGTTTGTATCCAATACTATCAAACCGAGTACAATTCGCTGTTAGTGTATTTGATGAGTCCAGACCTGAGCATGGTGCCGTTGAGGCGGATGGCTCTCTTCCAGTCCTTCAGAGTGGATTTCCCTGCTAAACACACAAACTCCTTCGGGCTGATGAGCTGCTCATTGAACTGTTTAAAGAGGCAAAAAAAAAAAAAAAACAGTTGTTGATGATCTACTTAATCCTTAAAACTTAAAGGGTAATTGTTTTGTTTTTTACCTAAACGTGAATTTTCCCCCATGCGTTAGTGTCTAAGTGACTAATGCGAACAATTTTTTTTGAAATGGGTCGAGTATTGAGCGAGAGCGCTGTAACCCGCAACCGCTGACCAGGCTGCAACGTAAATGAACACCAATCAACTTCATCAATTCCCTGTTTTTGCAGCTGACCGGCTCAGATTAATATTCTAAGTGTCTGACAACATTACTGAAAGGATCCCTTCAGAGATAGAGCTTTTAGTTAAAGAGAAAAATCGTTTTTGTTTAACATGAAAAAGCCCTGAAATCACCATCACCAAACCTGAACTTGTATGTTAAAATTTGAACTTGTAAAAATAGAATTTGCACTTGTAAAGATAAGATTTGCACTTGCAGACAGGCAGCTAGCAGATAGTGAGGAGATGTTTTTTACAGTGTGTTCAGGGGACAGGCAGCTAGCAGATAGTGAGGAGATGTTTTTTACAGTGTGTTCAGGGGACAAGCAGCTAGCAGATAGTGAGATGTGGTTTTTACAGTGTGTTCAGGAGACAGGCAGCTAGCAGATAGTGAGGAGATGTTTTTTACAGTGTGTTCAGGGGACAAGCAGCTAGCAGATAGTGAGATGTTTTTTACAGTGTGTTCAGAGGACAGGCAGCTAGCAGATAGTGAGGAGATGTTTTTTACAGTGTGTTCAGGGGACAGGCAGCTAGCAGATAGTGAGGAGATGTTTTTTACAGTGTGTTCAGAGGACAGGCAGCTAGCAGATAGTGAGATGTGGTTTTTACAGTGTGTTCAGGGGACAGGCAGCTAGCAGATAGTGAGGAGATGTTTTTTACAGTGTGTTCAGGGGACAAGCAGCTAGCAGATAGTGAGATGTGTTTTTTACAGTGTGTTCAGAGGACAGGCAGCTAGCAGATAGTGAGATGTTTTTTACAGTGTGTTCAGGGGACAGGCAGCTAGCAGATAGTGAGGAGATGTTTTTTACAGTGTGTTCAGAGGACAGGCAGCTAGCAGATAGTGAGATGTTTTTTACAGTGTGTTCTGGGGACAGGCAGCTAGCAGATAGTGAGGAGATGTTTTTTACAGTGTGTTCAGGGGACAGGCAGCTAGCAGATAGTGAGGAGATATTTGTTGTAAAAAAAAAACACGTGACATCGCTTAGAGCACCTTTAAAGAGGTTTTAAAGGTCTATCTCTAATGGGATGCTTTCCATAATATTGTCAGACACTTAGAATATTAATCTGAGCCTGTCAACAGCAAACCAGCACTTTTAGCGGACATAAATTTAAGGTGTGCAATTGTTTAATAACTGACATTGCAGCTTGTTTCGCCGCTGCTGCTATCTTACTTAATACTGGACCAATTTAAAAGATTGTTGTTCCCATTAGTCACTTGGACACAAAAACTTAGGAAAACAGGGTACATGTTGAGAAAAAAAAACAAGTTACCCTTTAAACTCCTTAAATTTGTTTGTCATCTAGAGTTTTACACAACTGTTGTTTTAAGATGATGTGCGTACCTGGACACATTTGACATTGATCCCCGGGCAGACAAACTTCTTCCAGACCAGCGTGGCTCGGGTGTCTCCACAGGTGATTGGGTAGAAGACATCAGCTTCCACATCCACCTCCTCAGATAACTTTACTGTAGAGACAAGAGACAAAAACTCCC
This sequence comes from Etheostoma nigrum, assembly GCA_029931835.1. Classification (NCBI taxonomy): domain Eukaryota; kingdom Metazoa; phylum Chordata; class Actinopteri; order Perciformes; family Percidae; genus Etheostoma; species Etheostoma nigrum. The sequence continues at coordinate 4,577,419 of CM057243.1, read as the reverse complement.
TCATACAGCCGTCAAGTCGGTTCTTACGTCTGATCACACAAACTGGAGATGAAAAAAGTATTTACAACCTTATGAAGATTATATTGTGACTTGAATCGCAAAGACGGGAAAGGCTGCACCATACATAAACATGATTTATGATACAATGATGCCCGAAAGGGCAAGAGGTTTGTTATATTTACTTGCCCGACGTGGCATTTTACTTGCCTCGGGCCATCTGGCAACCCTTATTGTTGAACCCTGCATATACAGTTTGGTCGACATAAACTTCACTCTTCATTCTAACCCCAACCGGTCGTCAGACACCACCTACCAAGAGCCTGGGTCTGGGTCTGGGTCTGTCCAAGGTTTCTTCCTAAAAGGAACTTTTTCCTCGCCACTGTCGCACTGTTGCTTGCTCTGTAGGAAACTGTTGGGTCCTTGTAAATTCTGGAGTGTGGTCTAGACCTGCTCTATCTGTAAAGTGTCTCGAGATAACTCTTGTTATGAATTGATACTATAAATAAAATTGAACTCAATTGAAAAAAAAGTCAACAAAAAAAAACTCCCTAGCTATCATAGAATTTAGCAAACAAAACAAAGATTACATTTTCAAAAGTAGGCTCCCACACAGCCAACTCCAAACAACCTGTTTCACAGCCTGAATATTCAAACTGGCCGGTTCTGTGGGAGTTTCCGAGTCTTAAAGTCGGCAAATTTAGATCAGATTAGATTCAACTTTACACAGGTACAAGTACAAGGCAACGAAATGCAGTTTGGGTCTAACCAGAAGTGCAATAGCAGTAAGTGCAGGACATGGATATGTACTGAATAAATATAGAAATGAATACTATTATAAACAGAATGTTACAGATGGGTTTGTCCTATGAATATAAAATATAGATAACAAGTACTGTGAGCAAGATTTACAGCTGGATATGTACTGAATATAATATACAGCTGGATATGTACTGAATATAATATACAGCTGGATATTACTATAAGTAGAGATTTTATTATGTACAATGAACATAATATACTACTGGTTTACAGAGTTTACAGGTGAATATGTACTATGAACATGTACAGGCGGCTATTATAGACAGAATTTTTACAGATAGATATAATAAGTTAGGCTAAAATGAGCAGTATTACAATGATTTAAGGTAGTACAAATAAAGTTTGGGCAGAAGCTATCCGAATTAAAGTGCAGTGGAAAGTAATTGCACATTACAGTTAAGGTGCGGTAATGCAGATGTATATGTAAACAATTGGTACTGAAAATAAACTGTCAGCAGTGCAAATTGAAATGTAAGTATTGCAAAAAGGGAAGTAGTGCAAAAAAGATGCAGGTATAAATCTGCCAAATGTGAGTGTCGTGTAACTGTGCTTGAAAACAGTTTCCTGTCTTTTTGGTGTGGCGCAAAACAAGGCGGCCCAAAATGTTTTGTGTACCTAAATTGATATGCGGGCCGGATTGAAAATTGCATGGGGCCGGATTTGGCCCGCAGGCCTCGAGTTTGACACATGTGATTTACATAATTCCAGTTTACAATGGAGAAAGACTAAAGTTGAGCATGATTATCCATTCTTGACTTTCGCTAAAAAAGTGATACGATGTACTGAACTGATGATCATACGCTACTGAATTGCCACGTTTTACAAAAGTTTAATGAAGTCCTGCGGGTCACATTACCAATGACAGCCTCTTCCCTCGACAGTGAGTCTGCTCCACTGGCCTCAGCTTCTGCTTCTTCCACCGGTGCTACTGTGAGGATCTCCTCTCTGGAAAACCATACGGAAAGACAACATGATCTTTAAGTTTTAATTTAGCAAACTGAACAACAGGATACGGCGGCAACTAACGGCTATTTTTATTGTCTTCTGTTATTCTGTTGATTATTTTCTGGATGAACGGATTAGAAAATGGTGAAAAATGTGGATTAGTTTTTCCAAAGCCCCAAGATGACGTCCTCTAATGTCTTGTTTTGTCCACAACTCAAAAAAAAGACTTTAAAAGACCGATTATCAAAACAGTTGGTGATTAGTTCAATAGTTGACAACTATCAATTCATCTTCACAGCTATAGATAAATAGATAGATAGATAGATAGATAGATAGATAGATAGATTTTACTAACCCCAAATTGGGAAATTACAGCAGCAAGTTACACACACACACACACACACACACACAGGAGTGTGGTCTAGACCTGCTCTATCTGTAAAGTGTCTCAAGATAACACTTGTTATGAATTGATACTATAAATAAAATTGAATTGAATACAGATAGCAAAGATAAAAATGCCGTAACTACTGACAAAAATATACTTTGAGGAATGAATTTTTTTATACATAGTATAAAATCAAATATGTAAAATATTAAGTATGAAGCAACCAGTGTGCAAGTAGCATAATAGTGCAATATCGTAATGTGTGAGGTAATGAGAGAGTTGTACAGGTTTATGGAGCTCTACAACAGGACAATCTCCTCAGAGACTCCCACTCTGTTCTGTGTGCATGTGTGTGTGCAGTGAGTATGTTACCCGGGTTCAGGAGTCAGCTCTGCCGTCACCAGGACCGCTTTATCCTCCTCCACCACAGAGGGGAGGTCCTCCGCCGTCGCTTCTGGGATGGTGACGATCACAATGTCGCTCATTTCTTGCATGCTGACCTCTGATGACGCCATGGAGGACAGATGGGGCTTCACAACTAAACATATGACAGCAGAGCGGGAACAACTGTTACACTGGCCTCTCAGGTCATCTGGGACAGGTCTGCTACTACACTATGACCCCCCCAGACCTCTCAGGTCATCTGGGACAGGTCTGCTACTACACTATGACCCCCCCAGACCTCTCAGGTCATCTGGGACAGGTCTACTACTACACTACGACCCCCCCAGACCTCTCAGGTCATCTGGGACAGGTCTGCTACTACACTACAACCCCCCCCAGACCTCTCAGGTCATCTGGGACAGGTCTACTACTACACTACGACCCCCCCAGACCTCTCAGGTCATCTGGGACAGGTCTACTACTACACTATGACCCCCCCAGACCTCTCAGGTCATCTGGGACAGGTCTGGCTACTACACTACGACACCCCCAGACCTCTCAGGTCATCTGGGAGAGGTCTACTACTACACTACGACCCCCCCAGACCTCTCAGGTCATCTGGGACAGGTCTGCTACTACACTACGACCCCCCCAGACCTCTCAGGTCATCTGGGACAGGTCTGCTACTACACTATGACCCCCCCAGACCTCTCAGGTCATCTGGGACAGGTCTGCTACTACACTATGACCCCCCCAGACCTCTCAGGTCATCTGGGACAGGTCTGCTACTACACTATGACCCCCCCAGACCTCTCAGGTCATCTGGGACAGGTCTGCTACTACACTATGACCCCCCCAGACCTCTCAAGTCATCTGGGACAGGTCTGCTACTACACTATGACCCCCCCAGACCTCTCAGGTCATCTGGGACAGGTCTGCTACTACACTACGACCCCCCCAGACCTCTCAGGTCATCTGGGACAGGTCTGCTACTACACTATGACCCCCCCAGACCTCTCAGGTCATCTGGGACAGGTCTGCTACTACACTATGACCCCCCCAGACCTCTCAAGTCATCTGGGACAGGTCTGCTACTACACTACGACCCCCCCAGACCTCTCAGGTCATCTGGGACAGGTCTACTTTCTGTCCCCAGAGTCAGAACTAAACAGGAGGGGGGGGGGGTTCAGTTTCTATGCTCCACATATCTGGAACAACCTCCCAGAAACCTGCAGACCCGCTGCTCCTCTCAGTTCTTTTAAATCAAGACTGAAGACCTTTCTTTTTGATGTTGCCTTTCTTTAAATGGTCGTTCATTTCTTTAATGTTTAATTTCTTATACTGCACTGTAACTTTAATTATTGTGTTTTATCTGGGTTTTATAGTTTAATAGTTTTTATGTAAAGCACTTTGAATTGCCCCGTTGCTGAAATGTGCTCTACAAATAAAGCTGCCTTGCATTCAAATAAAATAATATAAGATAAAGTCATCTTTCTCTTTTTAAAACGCTTAACGTGAAAAAGCTTAACGTGGTTTAATGTACCTAAACAACGATCAATTATCACCATATTTCTCTAACATATTGCTCTTCATAACCAGTAAAAACTGTCAAAAGATCGGACCCAAAGTCCTATTATTATGGACGGTAGCTGACATTAAGCGTGTCTGCTTCATTTAGGGATATTGTAAGGAAAAAGCTTAATTAATGTACCTAAACAATGATCAATTATCACCATATTTCTCTCACATATTGCTCCTCATAACCAGTAAAAACTACAATATCCCTTATTGAAGCAGACACGCTTAATGTCAGCTACCGTCCATAATAATAGGACTTTGGGTCCGATTTTTTGACAGTTTTCACTGGTTATGAGGAGCAATATGTGAGAGAAATATGGTGATGATTGATCGTGTTTTACGCTTCTGAGCTGAAAATGTCCCCGGATTTTGTCTGAGAAATCTGGTCCCCTTAAGCCAAGAGTGAACGCCACCTTATATAAGACAGACTATTTGAGATGTTTTATAAATCTTACCTTTAGGTCGTTAGTTGGCAAATGTTGCCTCGGCTTGTTGACACCGGGATTGTGACTGTTAGCCCAACTATGCTAAGCTAGCTAGCTAACGTTAGCTTTACTCGGAGCTAGCTAAAAGGGATAAAGTACAGCGAATAGTTAACGTTAGGTCCATTTAGCTGGCAGGTGTCTACTCATAGTCCAGCCGTACACCTCCTAAAGGTTTTGGAGACTACATTTCAATTATTTCATTATATTATTATCCATCTATTCGACTCTATCGTATCTGCACTACACTGGACGTTGGTTACGCTATTCTTCTTCTTCTTCTTCTTCTTCTTCTTCTTCGTGTCTATGATAATTACGGCAGCAGTTTGGATCGCCACGAAGAAGAATACAGACATGCGCATTAAGTTTGGCCGCTGTGAGGCGAATGTGGCATCTAGTGCGTTTGTTATTATTATTATTATTATTATTATTATTATTATCAGAGACGGTTTAGTATAGAACATTTTTGTTATTATTCATCCGTAGTTCAGCTGTGTAGTTATATCCAGCGCTGGCCTCACACACAATAAACTGTAGTGGTGTTTGAGAAGTGTTTTGTTGACGTCCTGGAAAATGGCTAAATCTGCCTGGTCAGAGAAAATACTCCAACTCCTCCGCCGGATGAACAACTTTTCTTCACCAGGTGCACGCCTGACACCGAGTTACGCTATAACACGCGGTGCATGTCCATCTGGACGGTTTTAAAGTGACCACTGTGTGACCAACTTGTTCCCACAGGCTCCTGTCGCCCCCAGTGCTTCAGGTTTGAGATAAACGAAGCACAAGTAGGTTGGATTCGCCCTCATGTCGCTCCACTGTTGACCCGGCACCCAGAGGTGTTCACCCCGCCGCACGGGGGCGCAGTGTCGCTGTGTCCCAGCCTGGACACCTACGAGGGGAGGTCTGCGGCTGTGGACGCTGTCCTGCAAAGTATGAGACAAGAGGGCTACCTAACCTGCCTCAAAGGATGGAGAGATGAGGTGAATTGAACACTTGTGAATTGCAAAAATTGCATCCTAATCCTAAAATGGACCAAAGGACTGGGCAATATATCAAAATAGATCAATATCGTGATATGACACTATGTATGGTCTTAGATTGTGAATAGGTTAATATGACATACGTGTTGTCTATTCCTGGTTTTACATGAATTACAGTAAAGTCATGTTATTTCCTGAACTTAGATTCAAGAGGTTACACCATGCAATAAAAAGTCTCCCTTACACAACAAATAAAAGAGAACAATAATAAAATAAAGCTAAAAACAACCAATAAAAAAAGTTGTAATAAATACCAGAATCTTACCAGATTTACTAGCTGTTCTATTATTTGTCTTTACCCACTGAGTCATTTTGTTATGTAGTTATTTGTCACATATCTCATTGTGTAAATCAAGGTATTTGGTTAAAAAGAATCTTCATATTTGATTTTCTCCACATCGCCCAGCCCTTAATGACCACACCTTATGTATCACGGTGATTCTGAAGCGTTCCTATCTTTCAGAAGTACAGTGTGATGTCCAAATTCTCTGACCCTCCGATGATGTGGATGGAGAGAGCCGCTACGAGTAAGTTTTGGCACACGGCAGCTCCATAACATCTTCATCCATATAAGTGTTGTTTGAGGGGACTGTGATGCTACGCCGCAGGTCTTTTTGGGGTGAAGCGGGGTGGAGTCCATATCAATGGCTACACCGTCAGTGAGGGGGGGAGGTCAGCATGTGGCTGGCGCGACGCTCCCCGACCAAACAGACGTACCCTGGACTACTGGACAACGTGGTGGGTACAAACTGGAACTGACACAATGGAGATTGTCTGCCACAGTACAGTCAGTGTTTCCTCTTATTTCTTATTTTTCTGAATGTAGATTTGCAATGTGTATACGCTCCTATGTTGGGATTATTTGCTCGACCCGAGGCAAAAGTTTCTTTTTTGGGGGGGCAATAATAACCATTTTCCTTGATTACGTTCAGGATCTACTTCAGTGCCTGTGCTTTGTTGTGATGCGGAGTATCTCCAATATGGTGACCTCCGGTCTGATGACGCGTCGTGAAAACCTCCAATGCTAGCCGCACCCGAGGTTGCGGGGAGGTCCAGGATTTTGAGTGCGCGAGCAGAGGGCGTGCACAACTCTGTTTTTATTTTATTTTTTTCAATTGGCGCGCTACAAAGTGGAAACAGGAAGCACGGACAACCGGATGCCAGGACTCTTAGGTGTCCTTCCACAGGAAAATGTTAAGTTTTCCAATAAAATCAGATAAAATCAGTAGCATTTCCACTTACAGTTTGAGTCTCTCTGTGGGATTTTGCGTCTCTTTGCGTCTTGCGTCTCTCTTTTTTGTCATTTAAGTTTTCTTTGGGGTTGTTTTGGGTACAAACTGGAACTGACACAATGGAGATTGTCTGCCACAGTCCAGTGTTTCCTCTTATTTCTTATTTTCTGAATGTAGATTTGCAATGTGTATACGCTCCTATGTTGTGATTTATTTGCTCGACCCGACGCAAAAAAGCTATTTTTTGAAATGTTTTTTGTTTTTTTGTTTTTTAACCCTCATGTTGTCCCTGGGTTAAACTGACCCCGTTTTCAGTTCTTTCTTTTTATTCCTCACAAAAAAATGGGCCGTCGAAATAAGCGCTGAAAATGTCAACATTTAAAATATCAAAAAACACCAAAAACACAACAAAAAAGCACCCAAAAAAAAGAAAAAAGCGATAATAATAATGTTGAAAAAAAGTGACCAACACTTTTGTTTTTCATGGTTGACGGGAAGACAACGCAAGGGTTAAAATACCTTGTTTGTTTGTATATCTGTATTATGAATGAATAAAATTTAACCCTTGTGTTGTCTTCTTGTCAAAAAAATTGAAAATCAACACTTTTTTTGGCGCTTTTTATCAATGTTTTTAACCTTTTCTTACATTGTTGTCCCTTTTTTCAACACTTACATTTTGAGTCTCTTTGTAGTCACGTGTTTCTCTTTTTTGTCATTTAAGTTTTCTTTGGGGTTGTTTTGGGTTCATTTGGCTTCTCTTTGTTGTCACTTTGTGTCCCTTTGTGGTAGTTTTGCGTCTAGGGATGTAACGCTTGCTGCTGTAACAGTAAACCACGATATAATGTTGACAATAACAATTACCGTTTTCATTTAAAATATTATTATCAGTTATTATCGAGTCTCCTGAAGTTGCCGCGTTGTTTCTTGAAGTTGGAATCATGGCGGGAGGAGGAGATGACGGCGCTCGGGGCATTTATCAGCCCTCTGAGAGGACTAAGTCTGAAGCTTGGTCATATTTTGGTTTTAAAATAGTTATGCTGTCTGCAGAATGTGCAGGATACAAGTTGCTGCTAAAGGCGTTGAACACACTTTTAAAAATGCCGCGGTAATACCAAAAACGTGATCATTTTAGGACATAAAGGTAATCCACTTCTCCCAAATTTCTACAGATGTACTAACTTGGAGTGTGATGTGTTGTATCGTTGAAGGCAGCAGGCGGGCTGGCTGCTGGTGTTGGCATCAAACACACTCTGGTCAAAGAATGTCAGGAGGAAGCGTGTATCCCAGCAGCCATTGCTGAGAAGGCTCTTCCTGTGTCCACAGTAAGGTGAGCTTTACGAAATAAGGTTGCTTTTCAGTCTTTTAGTCTTCGGAAGGAACTATCAGCTGATACATGGGTAAACCTCATCATCTCTTACCAGTGTATATGTCTGTGTGTACTTCAACAATCCCACCAGTCGGTCCCAAGACGTCCCAGTTAGAGAGGAGACGCCCTGAACATAGTCTTTGTTAATCTTTACAATCATTCCCAAAAGAACCAAGCAGGTCTGCCTTGTGTTGGAATAAAATGTATTCATATCATGTGTGCTCATAAACATTATATTAACATGCAAAGAAAATGGAACAGGGACACATATAATATTATTTGTGTATTATTAATATTACAGATGCATACATATGCAAACTCATAGACCAGTGGCATGCAGTAGGTCTTCACAATATCTCTTAATAATGCATTATATTAATCATGGGTGTGTTCAATTCATTATATTTAGAGCTAAAGAGCTAAAGCATTACACATAGTCTGCTTGGTGTCAGTGTGATTATTAGGTTCATTTCTAAATAAGAAGCATGTAGTTCATAAAGTTTACTGTGACCTTATGATAAGTTGTTTTGGTACAATGTGTCCAACCATAGCTCTGTCGAGTGAGTTCATTCTGAAAAGCAGGACTAAGGGGGGTTAGGGACACGTGCCCCCCCATATGGATGCATATTCTCCGTAACCTTGTTTTATGGAATATATTCTATTGGAATAAACCTTCTTTTATCCAACCTACGGACTTGAACCCTTCTTCCTGAAAGAATGTAGAAGGGCAGGATTTAAGCCCAACATTTTCTGCATCATCCACATTTTCTTCAAAACTTGTAGCATGTAGCTTGTTAGCTCTGAGGTTCTGGTTGTTGGTTCCCAAAGAGAACAGAGTTTCTAGAACGGCAAAACAAAGAATGCTTGAAGGTAAGGGACATCCGGTATTATCCGGTAAATGAACTGCGGTCGATCCAGACTCCGTTTTAACCGAACCCAGGAGCGCTTCGTCGGATAGTTTGTGTTTCTTTGGGATGGCGTGAAATATATATATTCCCGATCTATTGGTTCGAATCATTAACTATATTGATAATCATAAGTCAAAAATACTGAATAATTCTTAGTTTTAAATGTTCTTTGTCTGTTTGATAGTGAGCTAATTATCTTTGGGTTTTGGTCAGACATAAAAACTGAAGAATCATTTATAATTCATAATGACAAATTAATGATTCTGATAAATGAATATTTTAAACATAAAAACGGACAGTCGACCATGTTATGAGTGTTGGCGTTGCATAGTCTGTCCACCAGAGGACGCTCTACAACGTCCCTGTTAGTGATGGCGTTGCATAGTCTGTCCACCAGAGGACGCTCTACAACGTCCCTGTTAGTGATGGCGTTGCATAGTCTGTCCACCAGAGGACGCTCTACAACGTCCCTGTTAGTGATGGCGTTGTATAGTCTGTCCACCAGAGGACGCTCTACAACGTCCCTGTTAGTGATGGCGTTGCATAGTCTGTCCACCAGAGGACGCTCTACAACGTCCCTGTTAGTGATGGTGTTGCATAGTCTGTCCACCAGAGGACGCTCTACAACGTCCCTGTTAGTGATGGCGTTGCATAGTCTGTCCACCAGAGGACGCTCTACAACGTCCCTGTTAGTGATGGCGTTGCATAGTCTGTCCACCAGAGGACGCTCTACAACGTCCCTGTTAGTGATGGCGTTGCATAGTCTGTCCACCAGAGGACGCTCTACAACATCCCTGGTAGTGATGGCGTTGTATAGTCTGTCCACCAGAGGACGCTCTACAACGTCCCTGTTAGTGATGGCGTTGTATAGTCTGTCCACCAGAGGACGCTCTACAACGTCCCTGTTAGTGATGGCATTGCATAGTCTGTCCACCAGAGGACGCTCTACAACGTCCCTGTTAGTGATGGCGTAGCATAGTCTGTCCACCAGAGGACGCTCTACAACGTCCCTGTTAGTGATGGCGTTGCATAGTCTGTCCACCAGAGGACGCTCTACAACGTCCCTGTTAGTGATGGCGTTGCATAGTCTGTCCACCAGAGGACGCTCTACAACGTCCCTGTTGGCAACACTGATTATTTTTAGTTAATGTGTTTTTAAGTTTCATATCTTATGTTTGTATTTTTTTATATTTTATTTATCAGAACTTTAATATATTTTGATGTTCTGTTGTGACAATAAAACAAATTATCATATTATTTTAGTGAGAACTCATAAATAACTACATTTAACTAATGTTAGGGAAATATGTTTATGTTTTGCAACGTGTTTCTGGATTATTTTTTGTTTAAATATATATCAGCCGATATATCGGCATATCGGATTTTTAAATAACCAAATATTCGTGTCAGTATCGGCCTTAAAAATCCTTTATCGGTCGGGCTCTAGCGTGAAAGCTCATTTGAACTCTGGTGTGGACCAAACAACCGATCAACAGTCTATGGCTGAACGGCACCACAGTTATGGACAGAGGTCTTGATTGGACACCTTCAAATGTCCTGCAGTTCTGCAGGCATCCTGTCATTATGAAACAAATAGACTTGAACATTACAGAAGACAAAAGGCGCGCCTCTTTAGATCCCATAACTAACGTACTTAATTGTTTTTTTAGCTACACCTACGAGGAAGAAGACGGGGTGTTTGCAGAGAACCAGTTTGTCTTTGATCTGGAACTTCCTCGGGAGTTCAAGCCCAGAGTAGGTGATGGAGAGGTGCATGAGTTCTACCTTCTGCCGATAGATAAGGTTAGTATCATCTGAGGGGCGACGTTGAAAGCACCAGGACTTAGATACTGTGGAAATATACACTTCAGGGGCATTTTGCCTATCGCTCTGTCTCGGTTTCAGGTGAAAGAGCTGCTGGCCACCGATGACTTCAAACCCAACTGTGCCATGGTGGTCTTGGACTTCCTCATTAGACACTCCTTTATCGAGCCAGACACGGGTTCGTGGCTATCCACTTAACATTCACAGCTGGCATCAATAGAGCTCAACAGTGACTGACCGCCCACTTTTTCAACAGCTCTGGTTTCCAGAAGTATTTTTCCCCATTCAATTGTTCCATTGACGTTTCAAAAATTGCTTATATAAAGAGTTTTCAGCCAGGAGCCAATCCACTACGAGAGGAATCGTGACCATAAAACATTTGATTCAACGCAAAAAACATTTTGAAAATGGCTGAATAAAGGCAAAAGTACAAGAGCAACTATCATAGACTTCAATTGCAAAAGCTTGATCCAGCTAGTTTTGCTAGCAGTTTTGCGGGTAACCTTGGTAACCGCGAGTTGGACCAATCGGAGACGTCGCTGTTGCGCTTAGGATTGTGGGTAGTGTAGTATTTCTCCATAGGACCCCCCCTCCCCCCACAATAATCAGAACTGGGCTTTTTAAGACATTTGTCGCGCTTTTGAGTGTTTTTTGAAAAAATTTTGAGGTTTTTGTTGCTTCTTTCAAGGTTTTTGTCTTTTTTTGAGTTTTATTTTATTTTTTAAAATGTCAATGTTTTTGACACTTTTTATCAATCCATGCCTACATGCCCCGGGACCTAAGTAGTTGGAGATCTCAACCCCCCCAATGTACACCCTTGGGTTTAGACGTCATGGCTGATAATCTAAATCCTTATGGAGACGATCAATGGGATTTTTACTTCACTGTTGAACTTTATTATAAAATCAGTTGACAACTTCAGATCTTTTTTTGTTTTAAGTCTTATGTTGATCATATACGTCTCATTTCAGAACCATGCTATCAGGAATTTGTGGCAGGACTCCATCAGACGTTAGAGTGAAGCAGAGGCCTGAGCCACCTGGCGGAGGTCTAGCCTTGCAGCAGCCAACCTAGATGTTGTGTCCTCAGTATGTGCTTTGAGAGAACATCCTCCAAGACTCGACTGAGCCTAGAAACGGGTGACGGGTGAACTAAGTGCTGGATTTGGGACTGAGGTTTTCCCAACACAACTCTCTGAACTCTCTGTTTCTGTATTATATCTTCTTTATTTTCATTTTTCATGTTTGTTTGTAGGAGTTGTGTCTGCATTGAAGACCCAACATTTGCTGATTTTGCCGCTTCATAATAAAATCTTTTAAATAGCGGGGTACTTTTATTGTGAAGAACTAATAGGGAATGAAACCGTTTCACTGCAGCTGCAATGAGACTGTGAAACAAAGGGTTATACTCCTGTAGAAGTCGAGTTAATATATTTATAGACCGCATTTAAAAACCAACCTAGGCTGAACAAAGTTATATTATGTTATAAAAAACGTAAGGAAGGGAAAAGGAAGACAATACAAAATATAAACACAACGAACATCATACAAACACACTTCTTTACAAATGTCCCTTTGTATGTAATGTAAAATAACACCATTTCTTCCTGTCAGTGAACAGCAACAATTCATTTAGCACTTTAAGAATTGCCGTTTCTGTGTTATGTTGTACTCTGAAACCAGACTGAAACATTAAGTGACATTATTTTCACTTAAAAATGAAGAGAGCTGAGCAAGAACAACCTTCTCCAAAATCTTTGACATATACAATGATTTAGAAATATAAGCCTAAAGCTGTTGCAAACAGTAGGGTCAAAGTTGGGGTTTTTTAATTATTAATTAGAAGCTAAAAGTCTATTAAATCAGCCTTGTTTTAAGAAAAAGGTGTTTTATATGCGATGTCATGGAGAAATACTTTACTTAACACAATCCTAAGTGTAACAGCGACATCTTTGATTGGTAGGAGCTCGGCGTCACCATGGCGATCAAGCTGCTTCCATTAAAGTCTGAGAGTCTGCTTCAGTTTTGTACAGTGGGAGGAATTGCCCGGCTGAGATCTTTACTAGAATTAAGAGTTCAGTAGTGATCCACTTGTGAGTGGTGGACAAAAGTGTGATTTATGATACAAAACTGAGAGACACACACAGCATGTGAGCGGCGAAGCAGACTTTGGTCATCCTCTGTTACAATTTATTTCCTTTTGAATACATTAAAAAGACAACTGGAGGAATAGGATACATTTGTATACAAAAAAATATTCCTCTTACATATAACCAATCCTTTAGGAGTTTCTTGCATTTTCATAATTTGACGTTTTTTGTTTGTTTTTTCCCAAAGTGTGTATACCACACTGACCTTTTGTTTTAAGCTGTGTGTGCAAATAATACATCATAAGCCAGTAGAATATCACGTAGTTACAATAACATACAAAAGAATACAAAGCAGAAGAAGAAGAGTTGCTCTGGCATACAGGTACACCGTACGTTTTTCAAATAAAAGCTTATTTAAAGTTATTTAAAGTATTTAAATAACGGGAGCGTCCGGTAACAGCTGAACAACAACACATGGCTGGGTGGAAGAGAGAGAGTTGATTTACCACCATACTGTTATGTCTGAAATGCTCAAATTCAGTTTAATGTACAGCACTTCAATTTTATTTATAGTGTCAAATACTAAGGTCTAGACCACACTCTTAAAATGTACACAGACTCAACAATTCTCCCAAGACAAATTACACTTTTATTTATTTTTTTGCTGTTAAGTTACGGTCACTATAGTTTTGCATATCCAGCTCTATCTCCACGGGGCTGTGCAGTAAGGTCTGATGCATTTTGGGATAGGAGAGGGGGAGAGGGGGGGGGGGGGGAACCACTCTGGGTTGTTTGCATTTCTTTAAACCTTTCTAAATCTTTCCACTCATTCCCCGAAAGAACCGAGCACGCCTGCCTTGTTGCACCATCCACATTTTTCACATGTAGCTTGCTTGCTCAAATTTAGTTGTTTCCCAAAGTGAACAAAGTTTGAGAACGGCGACACACAGAGAGAAGAAGGTGACACTTCCTGCTAATTTTTCAAATTAAAAGCCTGCTGGTAACAAGACGATATCCTGTGACCGTGGAAGGTTTTACATGTAAATCTGTGCATGAAGCGTCCCATTAACGGTAGCTTAACAGCAATTTAAAAAGAGATTGAAGTGACTGAAAAAAAAATGAGTAACTGAAAACAGTATTTGTGTTTAAAAGAGAATCTCTGTTTTGTTTAGTGAATCTGGAAATAGTGCTGTAGAAATGTTACATTGTACTGAATATATCAAGACAACAGGGAAACATAAAGGTTTTGAGTTTGCATTAACTGCAAATGAAAACAGGAGCAGATCAGAAAACAGGGAGGCTGCCTACTAGAACATGATAATAAAAAACATTGGATTAGAAATAAAGGCTCGTCTTCAATATTACTTGTTTTACATAAAAGGTCTGGTTCTCTCTGTCGTCGAGGCAAATTAAGGCCCCGTTATTATTTTGCAGTTACGGTCTGGAGAATAATACCATTTTGGTCACCCTTTAATACCCAACTGTATACAGTGTGTTTGACAATCCAATCACATACACTTTTCTGACTTGAAAGAAGAGTTAAGCTTAACTTAAATCTTAATTTCTTAAAGGGGCGCTATGCAGTTTTGCCCATTTCTTTGTTGTTTTCTCGCTTTTTGCTTGCAGGTTTCTCTATAGAGCCCTCCCCTACAGGTTTCTCAATGGAGTCCCCCCCCCCTACAGGTTTCTCTATAGGGCCCCCCTAAAGGTTTCTCCACAGAGCCCCCCTACAGGGTTCTCTATGGAGTCCCCCCCGGTTTCCGGGGACAGTCCCCGATTTTGGTGACCTGTCCCCGGCTGGATCTGTCCCCGGAAATGTCCCCGGTTTTCACTGTGACTGACAGACCCGATACTGGACTGAAAGAAAGAAAACTCTGACCAAACGGAGCCGATCGAGCAGCGCTGCTCAGAGCTCAGAGATGTTTTAGAAAGCCGTATTTTACCATGCTAAAATCACTGATTATTTACATGGAGTCTGGTGGAGATATGCTGCTCTATACACGCTAAAATCACTGATTATTTACATGGAGTCTGGTGGAGATATGCTGCTCTATACACGCTAAAATCACTGATTATTTACATGGAGTCTGGTGGAGATATGCTGCTCTATACACGCTAAAATCACTGATTATTTACATGGAGTCTGGTGGAGATATGCTGCTCTATACACGCTAAAATCACTGATTATTTACATGGAGTCTGGTGGAGATATGCTGCTCTATACACGCTAAAATCACTGATTATTTACATGGAGTCTGGTGGAGATATGCTGCTCTATACACGCTAAAATCACTGATTATTTACATGGAGTCTGGTGGACTTTTATGTTTTAAAAATGATCTTAATCTTTAACAGAAAGGTCAGCCTCCTTAGAAATCCTTTCCATAATGTTATCAGACACTTAGAATATTAATCTGAGTCTGTCAGCAGCAAAACGAGCACTTTATGAACGTAAATACAAGCTGGAGAATTCTCCCATTAACTTCCATTGTAGCTTGTTTCTCTGCTGCCGACTGCAGCGATCTCGTTTCATACTGCATCAATGTCAAAGGAAAATCTTTCCTCAATAGTTTATATTGTATCCGATACTCAGCTCTAGGTCTAGTGTCCCCGTTTTAAGTTTTACAAAAATTAAAAACATGACGTGTTTTGGAGGTATTTACGCTTCTGAGCTGGAAATGTCCCCCGGATTTAGTCTGAGACATCTGGTCACCTTACGTTAGGGGGAAGCAAGACGACCACCATTCAACCTGAGAAAGTCATATAACCATTCCAATGACTGCAAAGCTGTTCAGTTAAGGTAAATTAAGTTGAAAAAAACCGCATAGCTCCCCTTTAAGTGTTGCATCCATTACCAAGCTTGTATAAAAACACCCAAATAAGTTGGTCTCGTTACCGTCACATATCTACACTCACATGCTAATAATCAAAGTCAGCTTTTTTAAATGAATGGTGAAGTTGTGTCAGGTTCATAAAACTGAAAAATGAAGAAGAAGTACAATCACACTTAGTTAGGCATACATCTGGGGTACACTGGCATACCGGATCTTTTCTGGGTCCTGTACTACGAAGCCATATTTGGGGTTAGCGAGGTTACTTTAGGGCGAACCCCGGGTTTCTCCGTCTTACGACGCTGGTTCACTTTTTACCAGGATAAATCACCGTGGTTACCTATGCTGAACAGACTTTCTCTGGAGGCGGGTTACTATTCGAGATAACTTGAAAACCCCGAAAAAAAGCACGGCCTATTAACCAATCAGCTCTCTTGGAAAATGGAATAACTATCCATAGAAGATCCCGAAGTCGTAAAAGGTGCAGAGTGATATAAATATTGAATAATACGATAATCAGATATTAAAGTGAACTCAGTTCTGCATTTCTGCTGCTTTCGGTATTCTGCTAAAATACAACAAACTGCTCGTTGAATTTAAAATGAAAGGAAATCATTTCCAAAATTATTTTACTCAACCAATTGAACATTGAATTGAATATTAAAGGCACCACTGAACAACTATAGCGTCCCTGTGTCCACGTTCGGACGCCACTCGCTGCTATTGGCCGTATCCGGACACTTCCGACCAGACGCACTTTCCAGTCTTTTCGCGGTACTTTACGTTTCCGATCGTCACCATGTTAGCAGGATTGATCTACACCCGTCTAACAATCTATGCATGAGTTTTCCTATATATGTACATGGACATCTAGATGTCTAATTAGTGTATGAAAGTGACTTTGATGAGGGTAAGTAGGAACGCTCGGGCAACAATCTTTCCCTCTAAAAAGTTTCTATTTTTACTGTCCTGGACATTAAGGAGCTCTTATTGCATAATTCAAAGTTGTTGAAGCATGGTATTTTATTGTGAAGGACTGAAGTAAGATCCGCTAGTTTTGACAGCATTGACTTTCTTTACCCGTCTATGGACGTAATACCCAGCAGCGAGGGCAACATGGGGACAACATGGGGACAACATGAGGGCAACATGGGGACAACATGGGGACAACATGGGGACAACATGAGGGCAACATGAGGGCAACATGAGGACAACATGAGGACAACATGAGGGCAACATGGGGACAACATGAGGACAACATGAGGACAACATGAAGACAACATGAGGACAACATGAGGACAACATGAGGGCAACATGAGGGCAACATGAGGGCAACATGAAGACAACATGAGGGCAACATGAGGGCAACATGAGGGCAACATGAAGACAACATGAGGGCAACATGCAGAGACAACATGAGGGCAACATGAAGACAACATGAGGGACAACATGAGGAGCAACATGAGGGCAACATGAGGACAACATGAAGACAACATGAGGACAACATGAGGACAACATGAGGGCAACATGAGGACAACATGAAGACAACATGAGGACAACATGAGGACAACATGAGGGCAACATGAGGGCAACATGAGGACAACATGAGGGCAACATGAGGGCAACATGAAGACAACATGAGGACAACATGAAGACAACATGAGGGCAACATGAGGGCAACATGAAGACAACATGAGGGCATTGCATTAACAGATGTAATTAGAAGATATGTCCCGGGGTCAGCGTCGTGTACCCGCGTGCAGACAGGAAGTGATGTGCGAGCGTCGCCGTGGAGACGAGTTCTTGTTGATTTAATCAGACACACGCTGCTGCGGCTCCAGATTTATTATCTGGTTATACTTCAGAAATGATCAGGTTACAACGAGCTCATTCTTCTTCTTTGATTGTCATCTTTACTCTTTATTTGCTCTGTTTTTATTGTGTGAAGATAATTTTTTGGCCATTTTCAGCCTAAACTCCATCGGATCCTGCTAAGCCTAAAGACGTCCTGGATTTGTCAAACTCGCTTCGTAGTACAGGCCTCAGGAGCCGGTCTCGACCCCCAAACCACAGAGCTGCGGTTTCGGTACAGGCATTCAGAGAACTGGAAACCATACGTAAGTATTAGTGAGAGAGATGTTTGGTTCTCTTCACATGCTTCTCATAATTTCATGTCTGATGAATCCTGAACAAAACATAACAGTACTTTGATTTAAAAAACTAAAAGCTATAACATTGTACTTAAATGTATAAACTCCCTTTTCCCGTTGCATTTGACTCTGCTTTTCCCCCTTTAGCCTGGTTTGACTCTTCTCGCTCATCCCTGTAATGCGCCATACAGTTGTGCCCCCTCTGGTGACAGAGCAGGCCTAGAGGAGGGGTAGTTTCCTTGGCCTGGTTGTTGCCCCTGCCCCTCCCCTCCCCTCCCAATCCCGTGTGAGCTGACGCTCTATAGCAGGAGGCAGCCGCCCTTCTTGCCTCGCCTCTTGGCCTGCAGCGCCGCCCTGGTGGCCATCTCAAACACCTCCCGCACGCCGTCCTTCGTCTTGGCCGAGCACTCCAAGTAGCCGAAGGCGTTGATGCGGTTAGCCATGTCCCTCGCCTCGTCCAACTTCACCGGTTCCTGTTTGGATTAAAGACCAAAGTCAAACACCTGTGCATTTGTAATTATTTTTGGGATATTCACTAATTGATACATTCTGTATTATTGAAGTAGATTTTTTTTTTCTCTTTCATCAGTCATGTTTTGTTATTTTAACCCTATTGTTGTCTTCCCGTCAAAATTGAAAATCAACACTTTTGGTTGACGCTTTTTATCGATGTCTTTTTTTTATTTTAATTTTCAACACTACGTAACACTAACTTATTAACTTTAGTTTTATAGTTATTTTTGGAATTTATGGTCAATAAACCTCATTTATAGGAAATTCTACCTAATGTTTGAGTTAGAAAAGCAGAAATTAGGAATTATTGAGACTAAAATTAAAGGAATGGATGTTGATGATAATCACAGACTGGAATATGTCAACTTTTACTCAATACTATTTCAACAACACTTCCATTTGTTTTACAATGCTATAAAAAATAAATGATCTGAGAGAAAAAATATATATTTGAGAGAAAGTTTTCATACCAATAGCAAAAAATAATAAGAGACAAAAAAAACTTTAAATATAAATTAAAATATAAATTAAATATAAATATTAATTTAAATATATATTTGAATTTTTTTTTATTTCTGAGAAAAAGAAATTTCTCTCAAAATACTTTTTTAAACTCTCAAATATATATTTTTTGCAATCAGTGTGAAAAACAATTCTCTAAAAAAAAAATGTATTTCTCTCAAAAAAATTGTCAAAAAAAAGTGTTTCTATCAAAAAAAAAAACTTCTCAAAAAAGTTGCTCTTGATGCAATTTCTTGCTCTTGTCTCAGGATTTTTCTCTCGCTGTGAAAATAACGTTCCTACATTTTCAAATTTCAAATTTTATATTTAAACTTTTTTTTAGTCTCAAATATCATTTTTTTGCTATTGGTATGAAAACCTTTTCTCTCAAACATTTTTTTTCTCTCTCAGACCATTTATTTTCTGGCATGTGATCCAGAAACTAATCCAGCTCCATGTGGACCCTCCCTCGGCAGCATTAGCATGACCCTGTGTGTGTCCATGACCCCCCCAGGCTGGAAACCTACCCCCGCGGCTGGACGAGCTCCATAAGGTGAAAGACCTGAATCACTGACCTGTTTCATCTTCGCCAACTCTCGACGGGTGTGCTCGTCGTTGCGCAGGTCTTTCTTGTTCCCCACGAGAATGATGGGCACGTTGGGACAGAAGTGCTTGACCTCCGGAGTCCACTTCTCTGGAATGTTCTCTGCATCGGGCACAAGGTGGACGTGTTGGACATGGAGCAGACGCAAAAACAAAATGGCTGCTGTGTTTCAAAACCGTTTCCTTTCCCAGAGGCCGTGCAGCATCCAGTGCGTTCGCCATTTTGCAGTGGTGTTCGAAGTCCACTATAAAATACCCACAATGCACTGCTAATGTGAGTGTACATACGACGTACACTAGATTGTACTCCAGTGTACCACAACGCGGGGGGGGGGGGCAGTAGCTCAGTCCGTAGGGAGTTGAGTTGGGAACCGGAGGGTCGCTGGTTCAAGTCCCCATACAGACCAAAGGTGCTCTTGAGCAAGGCACCGAACCCCCAACTGCTCGGGCGCCTTTCCATGGGCAGCCCCCCCCCCCCCACTCTGACATCTCTCCATTTAGTGCATGTATAGGTACTGAGCATGTGTGTGTGTAGTTCAGGCCTGTGTGTAGTGTGTAATAACAGAGTGAAAACATTGTAATTTCCCCTTGTGGGATTAATAAAGTATACATTATTATTATTAACGTGGTCGTGTTTTCCCAAAAGGAGAAGAAGAAGAAGAAGGACTTGCGGAAACTGAAAAGGAAGAATGGAGCGGACAATTGTTTCTAAACACTAGAAATGTAACATGCAACATATATAATATTGGTTTATCAAATAACCTGCGCATCTAATAACCTGCGCATCAAATAACCGGCGCATCAAATAACCTACGCATCAAATAACCTACGCATCAAATAACCTACGCATCAAATAACATACGCATCAAATAACATACGCATCAAATAACATACGCATCAAATAACCGGCACATCTCCTGACATAAGGATATTTTTAGTGATAGTGTACAAAATCTGGTTTGGTCGTTTCCTATATAGTTCACTATTTAATAAACACTATATAGGGAATAGTGAGTGAGTGAGTGAGTGAGGGAGCGAGTGAGGGAACGGTTTCGAACACAGCAGCTGTTGCCATGACAGCCATGACAAAAGAGTAAATTCTCACCCAAACTGTCAGGGCTGTCGACGGAGAAACACATGAGGATGACATCTGTGTCTGGGTAGGAGAGAGGCCTCAGTCGGTCGTAGTCCTCCTGACCCGCTGTGTCCCACAGAGCCAGCTCCACCTGCAACAGCACCAAGGACGTCACTATATACAGCAGCATATCTTTATTAGGAGTAAATCTCTGATAAAGTTCCCTTGGTCTTTGGAATATAAAATAGCCCCCCCTCCCCCACATCATCCCACATACCCTTCACCATACATAGAGATTGGCATGGGGAACTTTCCATAAAATCATCTCTCAATGCAAATCACACCAGCTATTAGTCTAACTGAAATAACACCATGCCGATCTCTGGCTATGGTGAAGGGTATGTGATGATGGGGGGGGGGGCATTTATCCCTTGTGTTGTGTTCCCATCGACCATGAAAAGAAAAAAAAACACGTTTTGGTCACTTTTTTTCAACATTATTATCGCTTTTTCCGACATTTTTGTCACTTTTTTTTAATGTTGTGGGTGCTTTTTTGCTATTTTTAATGTTGACATTTTCACTTGTTTTGTTGACATTTTTTTCGACGGACAATTTTTTGTGACAAAAATCTTTTTACCTGAAAACGGGTCAAATTTGACCCAAGGACAACATGAGGGTTAAACACAATATCCTCCTCAGATATATCATTATTAGACATTAACACTTCCCAATAGGCTTTACTTAGAAACATACCCTCAGAGGAATATGTACCATACTATGTTTTAATTTAAAAATGACTAACTTGCTACGTTTTGTTAGTCGCGTCCACACTACTCTGGCGTTTCCAAGCCCCTAAAAACTGAGACATTTGGAAGCACTGCAGCCCCCCTTTTGGTTTATATACTCCAGGGATGCTTTGTAGTCTGGACGGGCACAAAGGGAGACCTTTGGAAACGACTACGCTATCGGGATCGATTAGGTAGCTTACAGACCTTTCAGTAACAGTTCCACCTCGTCGTCATTCCAACATAATAACTCCCTGCCTTTACTTTTCACCGTTGTTGTTCTTCCTCCGAAGTATTTTCTGTATTTTCAACTTCTACATCCATGATTTTCAACTGCAGAGTGGTCAATATCCTTTGAGTTCCACTTCAGGGATTGCGCCGGTGATGCAGGAAATCCCGCCGGATACATGTCTTTTCCGTTTCCTTTCGCTTTCTTTGTGTTGGAATTTTAAATTTGGTGGATTCATGATGACTATGGGTACCTGGTCCTCAGATCTCTGCAGGGTAAATCCAGACAGCTAGCTAGACTACCTGTCCAATCTGAGGACTATGGTTACCTGGTCCTCAGGTCTCTGCAGGGTAAATCCAGACAGCTAGCTAGACTATCTGTCCAATCTGAGGACTATGGTTACCTGGTCTTCAGATCTCTGCAGGGTAAATCCAGAAAGCTAGCTAGACTATCTGTCCAGTCTGAGGACTATGGTTACCTGGTCCTCAGATCTCTGCAGGGTAAATCCAGACAGCTAGCTAGACTACCTGTCCAATCTGAGGACTATGGTTACCTGGTCCTCAGGTCTCTGCAGGGTAAATCCAGACAGCTAGCTAGACTACCTGTCCAATCTGAGGACTATGGTTACCTGGTCCTCAGGTCTCTGCAGGGTAAATCCAGACAGCTAGCTAGACTATCTGTCCAATCTGAGGACTATGGTTACCTGGTCCTCAGGTCTCTGCAGGGTAAATCCAGACAGCTAGCTAGACTATCTGTCCAATCTGAGGACTATGGTTACCTGGTCCTCAGATCTCTGCAGGGTAAATCCAGACAGCTAGCTAGACTATCTGTCCAATCTGAATTTTCTCTCGCATGACTATTTTCCAGCTGCTCTGTGCGGAGTTCAGTGCCACCCATGACAATTCTGATTGGTCTAAAGAAATCCCATTAAACCAGAGCATGGTTTCCTCCAATCCCCGAATGCTATGTGGAGTAGCCAGACCCTCCTTCAGCGTGCTTTGGAGGAGGGTCTGGCAAGAGTAACGTCAGACAATCTGCTTCCTGTTTACACCTGCACGCACATGCCCAGTGTGTGAATGGTCGTATGATATGTGATGTCAGTCGTGTAAATATGGACGGAGATTAGGTCTGCTACTGGGGCTAAAACTGACCCGCTTCAAAATAAAGATGTAGTAGTGTAGATGTAGCCTCAGACTACACACTCAGTGCTATGTAAGTGGATTACTGTAAATGTGAAAAAACACAATATTTGTCAGTATGATAAACAGCTTACCTGTTTACCATCCACCTCAATATCTGCCACGTAGTTTTCAAACACAGTGGGCACATAGACCTCAGGGAACTGGTCTTTGCTGAACACTATGAGGAGACAGGTCTTGCCACAGGCGCCATCGCCGACTATCACCAGTTTCTTTCTGATTGCAGCCATCTGAAAGTACAGGAAAAAAAAAGACATTTACCAGAGGATCTGGGATGTTTACAGACAATGTTCAGGCAGGGCACAGATATAAATGACAGCTATGATTTACCAAAGTTAAGCTATTTGGTTTGTGGACAGCCCCAATCTTATAACTTATTATGGACAGTGGCAGTGGCGGTTCTAGACCATTTCAAATGGAGAGGCCAGGCTGGGACCACTTGCGATTTTAGGGGAACCAAATATATTAAACACCCTTTATAGACTAACCATACATATAACAATAAACACCAGAACACCCATTCAGTGTAAACCTACATTTTAATTATCACTGCACATGCATAATATCCCCTTTTCTGGGATGAAGGTGGGGTTTAAAATGTATGAAAAAGTTAGGGGGGGGGGCAGAGCCTGAATATTTTGGGGGCACTGGCCACCCATGCCCCCCCAAATATAGAAATCATGTCTCACCCAAAATCTAATTGGCATGTTCTAGAGCTGGCCAATATGGAGAAAATCTAATATCACAATAATTTGAACAAATACCTTAAAATAGAGCTGGGCAATATATCGATATTATATCGTTATCGTGATATGAGACTAGATATCGTCTTAGATTTTGGATATCGTAATATGACATAAGTGTCTTTTCCTGGTTTTAAAGGCTGCATTACAGTAAAGTGATGTCATATCCTGAACTTATAACTGTTTTATTATTTGCATTTATTACCCACTTAGTCATTATATCCACATTACTGATGATTATTTATCAAAAAATCTCATTGTGTCAATATTTTGTGAAAGCACTGATATCAATATTGTGGCAATATTGTAAAGGTGATAACTGATGCTTTAACAATATATACACTCACCTATAGGATTATTAAGAACACCATACTAATACTGTGTTTGACCCCCTTTCGCCTTCAGAACTGCCTTAATACTACGTGGCAGTGATTTAACAAGGTGCTGAAAGCATTCTTTAGAGATGTTGGCCCATATTGAGAAAATAGCATCTTGCAGTTGATGGAGATTTGTGGGATGCACATCCAGGGCAAGAAGCTTCCGTTCCACCACATCCCAAAGATGCTCTATTGGGTTGAGATCTGGTGACTGGGGGGGCCGTTTTAGTCCAGTGAACTCATTGTCATGTTCAAGAAACCAATTTGAAATGATTCAAGCTTTGTGACATGGTGCATTATCCTGCTGGAAGTAGCCATCAGAGGATGGGTACTCTGTAGCCTCTTGGCCAGGTCATGTTTGTAAATGAGAAGTGGTTCTCAAACAGTTTACCTGGATAAATAAAAGTTAAATAAAATAAAAAAAGGTACATGGTGGCCATAAAGGGATGGACATGGTCAGAAACAATGCTCAGGTAGGCCGTGGCATTTAAACCATGCCCACTTGGCACTAAGGGGCCTAAAGTGTGCCAAGAAAACATCCCCCACACCATTACACCACCACCACCAGCCTGCACAGTGATAACAAGGCATGATGGATCCATGTTCTCATTCTGACTCTACCATCTGAAGGTCTCAACAGAAATCGAGACTCATCAGACCAGGCAACATTTTTCCAGGCTTCAACCGTCCAATTTTGGTGAGCTCTTGCAAATCATAGCCTCTTTTTCCTATTTGTAGTGGAGATGAGTGGTACCCGGTGGGGTCTTCTGCTGTTGTAGCCCATCCGCCTCAAGGTTGTGCGTGTTGTGGCTTCACAAATGCTTTGCGAGTGGTTATTTCAGTCAAAGTTGCTCTTCTATCAGCTTGAATCGGTCGGCCCATTCTCCTCTGACCTCTAGCATCAACAAGGTACCCCCCCCATTCTTTGTAAACCCTAGACATGGTTGTGGGTGTAAATCCCAGTAACTGAGCAGATTGTGATATAGATATATTTCTATATATATCATTGATCTATATATATATATATATATATATATATATATATATATATATATATATTTATCACTGATTGATATATATAGATCTAGATATACATCTATATATATCACTAATCAATATATATCGATTTGTGAGATATATATATATATATATATATATATATATATATATATATATATATATAGTGATTTGACGTTAGCATATGTTGATCAAAAACAGACTTATCCATTGAACTGATTAATGAAACTAGGCTGTCGTTGGAGCTTCAACATTGTCCCTGAAGAGGATTTAACCCAAATTCAGATTATTAGTGGATGGATCTTCTATTTAGTCTCCTTCTCCTATTTAGTCTCCTATCTCCTATTTAGCCTCCTATCTCCTATTTAGTCTCCTATCTCCTATTTAGTCTCCTATTTAGTCTCCTATCTCCTATCTAGTCTCCTATCTCCTATTTAGTCTCCTATCTCCTATTTAGTCTCCTATCTCCTATTTAGTCTCCTATCTCCTATTTAGTCTCCTATCTCGTCTCCTATCTCCTATTTAGTCTCCTATTTAGTCTCCTATCTCCTATCTAGTCTCCTATCTCCTATTTAGTCTCCTATCTCCTATTTAGTCTCCTATCTCCTATCTAGTCTCCTATCTCCTATTTAGTCTCCTATCTCCTATTTAGTCTCTCCTATCTCCCTATTCTAGTCTCCTATCTCCTATTTAGTCTCCTATCTCCTATTTAGTCTCCTATCTCCTATTTAGTCTCCTATCTCCTATTTAGTCTCCTATCTCGTCTCCTATCTCCTATCTCGTCCCCTATCTCCTATTTAGTCTCCTATCTCCTATTTATTGGCATTCATCTGTGACGGAGCTAACAGCTAGAAGTTGGATCATAACTTCACTTCCTTACTGTTATTTGTCTCTAATGCGAAGGCTTTTCTATCTGTCATCCTAACCACTGGGGCAATCGCTTCTCGTTACACATAACTTGCAATCCCAATGCTATCTTATTCTAATATAATTCTAATTTTCTTATTTGGCCCGTGTTTGTCACTGAATCTGTGGAGTGTCGGCTAACTTTTAGCTAGCTAGCAGCAGTTTCCACTCCATCTAACGTAAAGGAAGCTAACTAATTAGCCTGCTAACTTCGCTTAGTTTTTCGCCTCGACATTTGTAATCCTGTCAAGCTGGACACGTCAGATTTTTAGGAACACGATATATTGCTTGATTGAAGCACTTACCCTTGTTTTATTCCGAGTAATCTGAGTCCCGGATACGTTATTTTACCGTTTAATTAGAGGTCCTCGCCTTTCTTTAGTTTTCCTGTCGGACCTAACAGTCCCCGCCCCCCTGACAGTGCCACGAAGCTTAAGCCCGCCCACACTACATACTTTCAGCCAATGGGACACTGTGAAATTATGAGTGACTGGTAACTTAGCCAAACAACAAAGCTAATATACTGAACGTAAATAAAACCGAATACATACTATCTGGACTTTGGAAATTTAAGAATTTTAGACATATTTTAGTTAGATAATATTTAAATAGAAAGAGTATATGAGAACAGATTTCTGGGAGTTACACCAAATATATTCATATAACGTTATACTTATATGGTGTAGAGGTTTTGGGGGGAAACATATAAAACAATCACAAATCCAATGTTCTAGTTTAAAAAGAGAGCAATCGGAGTTACAAATAGGACTAATTATCATGAACCGACAAATCAGTTATTTAAAAGCTTACAGGTACTTAAATTTAGTGAACTTGTAGACCTTGCAATAGCATCATTAATGCACAAAGTACGTAATAACGTGTTACCAGACTGTATCCAGAGGCTGTTTCAAATAAGAGAATGTCAATACGAACTGAGGGGAAGCTGTGTTTTCACTAAACCAAATAGCAGAACAAATGAAATCAGCATGATAATGTCCACATTGTATTTGACGTGGTGATCACGTGGTCATGACAAATGAAGCTGACTTGTATGAGGTAAGCATAGACATATAAAGATTTGTATATGTCTATGGAGTAAGGTGTCCAGACGTCCCCGGCTTTTCCGATTTTGGTGACCTGTCCCCGGCTGGATCTGTCCCCGGAAATGTCCCCGGTTTCCACTGTGACTGGCAGACCCGATACTGGACTGAAAGAAAGAAAACTCTGACCAAACGGAGCCGATCGAGCAGCGCTGCTCAGAGCTCAGAGATGTTTTAGAAAGCCGTATTTTACCATGCTAAAATCACTGATTATTTACATGGAGTCTGGTGGAGATATGCTGCTCTATACACGCTAAAATCACTGATTATTTACATGGAGTCTGGTGGAGATATGCTGCTCTATACATGCTAAAATCACTGATTATTTACATGGAGTCTGGTGGAGATATGCTGCTCTATACACGCTAAAATCACTGATTATTTACATGGAGTCTGGTGGACTTTAATGTTTTAAAAAATGATCTTAATCTTTAACAGAAAGGTCGACCTCCTTAGAAATCCTTTCCATAATGTTATCAGACACTTAGAATATTAATCTGAGTCTGTCAGCAGCAAAACGAGCACTTTATGAACGTAAATACAAGCTGGACAATTATCCCATTAACTTCCATTGTAGCTTGTTTCTCTGCTGCCGACTGCAGCGATCTCGTTTCATACTGCATCAATGTCAAAGGAAAATCTTTCCTCAATAGTTTATATTGTATCCGATACTCAGCTCTAGGTCTAATGTCCCCGTTTTAAGTTTTACAAAAATTTAAAACATGACGTGTTTTGGAGGTATTTACGCTTCTGAGCTGAAAATGTCCCCGGATTTTGTCTGAGAAATCTGGTCCCCTTACTATGGAGGTAAGCCTTTTTGTTTTGTTTTTGTTTGTTTACTCCGATACTGTAGGGGGCGGTCACGGGTTGCAGTGTGCACCCGGTTTGTGATCCGCCCATAGACAGTTAGGATCTGCCAATCAACACACAGAACACGGAGAAGAATAGCCAATAAGCTGCGATCTGATGACGTATCACGATCACGACGTTAGCCATTGGCTGGTTCAAAAGGAGGGCGATTTGAGCGCTAACGGCTTGTTCGTTTGTGTTGTTCTGGGAACAGACGTTTCGGTGAGAACTTCGACAATATTTCTTTATATTAGTAGCACGTCGGTAATGGTTTCCCTTATTTTCAAAGTTTACTAACGCAGTAGCAACGTTGCTGTAGCAATACTTGCTGTTAGCTTGATAGTTTTACGTTAACGTCACCTTATTAACGTGACATGGCAGTTTAACGTTCGCTAGCTTACGAGTCGCTAGCTACTCAGTAGCTAGTTTAACGGTGTTTTTTATTACATTTGATATATCTTTAACTCAAGATTTGGCGTGTTTGTGGTTTCTTGTTTTAGGTGAGCTGTCGAGTAACACGTTTTCAGACTATGGAAGACAGCGAGTCCGGGGATAAGTCCCATCTCTACGAGTTCGACGCCCCGTCGCACGTAGTCGACCTCGTAACGTTACAGCTGGAGGACGCCGCAAGCGAGGACCACTGGTTCGGTAAGTCCGTCGTTATTAGTCTACAATATTTTAAATTTGACTGTTTATTTGGTTAATGTTGACGTGGGAACATAAGGGGACCAGATTTCTCAGACAAAATCCCGGGACATTTTCAGCTCAGAAGCGTAAATACATCCAAAACACGTCATGTTTTTAATTTTTGTAAAACTTAAAACGGGGACACTAGACCTAGAGCTGAGTATCGGATACAATATAAACTATTGAGGAAAGATTTTCCTTTGACATTGATGCAGTATGAAACGAGATCGCTGCAGTCGGCAGCAGAGAAACAAGCTACAATGGAAGTTAATGGGATAATTGTCCAGCTTGTATTTACGTTCATAAAGTGCTCGTTTTGCTGCTGACAGACTCAGATTAATATTCTAAGTGTCTGATAACATTATGGAAAGGATTTCTAAGGAGGCTGACCTTTCTGTTAAAGATTAAGATCATTTTTTAAAACATCGAAAAGTCCACTCCACCAGACTCCATGTAAATAATCAGTGATTTTAGCGTGTATAGAGCAGCATATCTCCACCAGACTCCATGTAAATAATCAGTGATTTTAGCGTGTATAGAGCAGCATATCTCCACCAGACTCCATGTAAATAATCAGTGATTTTAGCGTGTATAGAGCAGCATATCTCCACCAGACTCCATGTAAATAATCAGTGATTTTAGCATGGTAAAATACGGCTTTCTAAAACATCTCTGAGCTTTGAGCAGCGCTGCTCGATCGGCTCCGTTTGGTCAGAGTTTTCTTTCTTTCATTCCACTTTTGGGTCTGTCAGTCACAGTGAAAACCGGGGACATTTGGGACAGATCCAGCTGGGGACAGGTCACCAAAATCGGGGACTGTCCCCGGAAACCGGGGACGTCTGGTCACCCTACTTTACATTTGCTTATTTAGCATGGCAGCGGAATGCATAGGCTTAGGACAAATGACATGGTGATTGTGTTGTTGTTACTGTAGTCAGTTAGTTGCTCTCCAGGGCAAACTGGTTGTTGTGAGAGAGAAAGAGGGGCAGTTAACATGCAGGAAGTGATTGACTTTGCTGCGGCCCACAAACACACAGCCTGGGGGGTCGCTTTTGCGATTTTTAAATTAAATTTATACTATTTATTGATCCCCAGTGGAGAAATGACAATTTACATTCTGTGTACACTTTGTTAGCATCACTCCATACAGGCCTGAAAATACACAATCATGCTCAGGACCTAATCATGCACAAATGGAGAGATGTACGGTGCCTTGCTCAAGAGCACCTCTCCAGCCACCAATCCACACTCCGTACTTTAGTCTGCATGGGGACTTGAACCAGCGACCCTCCGGTTCCCAACCCCCTACAGACTGTGCTACTGCCACCCCTTTTTAGAATCGGTTTTATAATATATACTTTATTAATCCGGCAAAATTACAATGTTTTCATGTTATTAAACACAGTACACACTGGCCTGATTTACCACAGGTGGAATGAATTAAACGTATATGCAAAAGAGTTGCATGTCCAGTTGTGACACATGTAAAGGGTTCTGAAGTAGAAAAATGGTAGCGCACCATCAAAGCAAACAATGGCTGTAGTGCTTGTTAATGTCACTGCTGCCACATTAATTTGGTCAATATTGAAATCATGATTACTCATTTTCTTTATGAAAGATGTTGGCTTTATCAAGCATAAAACCGTCCAAATAAACACCTTGAAGTGAAGTTTCCCTTCATACTTTTCTGAATTCCCATTCCGAACACAAGACAAAATTAGAATTTACTTGCAAGAACATGACCTGCTTTACTTGTCTGGATGGGGTCTTAGAGTTTAGACCTAAGAGGGATGAGGGGGGGCATAATGTCTCTGGATGCAAGGCCACAAGCCAACAAATGTCTGAATAATTCTTTGCAGACAAAAACTTTCAGATGTTATTTATTAGGGACGTTTACCTGCACTGTGCTTTACAGTGCTGTAAAACTCAGATTAATTACTTTTTTAGCTCTATAAAATGTGGGGATTTGATGTCATTACAGTTGAAATTTCAGTGTTTTGAAAATATGAGCATGTCAAATGCCATGGCGGGCCACAACAAAGGGAGCACGGGCCGAACTGGAAACCCAAATTGGACAGCCGTTGATTAGAGGAACCGTTATTTAGTTTGTATTGGTAAAATTCTGGTACAAGATATAAAATCTGTTCTGGCAACACAAAATAATATTTTAACATCTTATTTTCTAATTATACATTACACCTTTTTGACCGGCAAAATGCATCCAACCTCTTATTCCATGAACTAACATGCAATAATTTGTCAGAGTCCATCTTCTTGATCTTTGACTGTCTGATTTTATTGTATTTGTTTTATGTGCAGAACAACAGAGCAGTGGAACAGGCTGCCAGCTTAGAAGTCCGAGGTCTGCCCAGTCCTTCAGGAGAAGCCATGCGCCCAACCTGCCTCGAGCCATTGTAGCCCCGCAAGGCAAGACACTCGGGGACTCTGGTTGGTTGTCATTTTATCTTAGCTAATTACTTAAGATGCACTTTATTTTTATATATAACTATATTTAAAGAAATCCTTAGTTACTCAGGGAACTAGAGAATACAGTATTACCCACTGTGGTCTTAAGGTGGGTCTGAAAGTACTTTGCTTCTTCTGCCGACCGCAACTGTAGTCGACGTGGATTCGCAGCGGCTAACAATGGCTTCCAATAGATCCCTAATGGATCATTATGTCATTATGAAGGGTTCATTTGCAAAACCAACTCTAAACAATGAATAAAGAAACTCCAGGTAGATTTAGATTCCCTGGGTTGTTTTTTTTTGCAAAGGAATCCTTCAACCATGTAGGTGAGACACTTTCAGCCTGACTTCTCTTTTACTTTGTTAAATGTTGGCATTGGAAAGATTGCATTGGCTCCTTTGTGTCTAAACGGTTCAAGGACTATTTAAAGCTAAACACTCTCTGGTCCTCTAGATTAGTCTGTAGCGTTCTGTCATTCAGTGAATAATCATGACGTGAACACATGGACTCTTACATGTTTCAGCCGGTCCTGGGGCGTCCACATCTCCACCGCCAAACATAGTCACATCCTGGGGGGGTGGGTCTCCTGCTCGGACTGGTGCACGGCAGAAGACTCGGGCCGCTACTGCGCAACTCCCTGCCCAACCACGCAGGTAAAGTGCTTGTGATGGCTGCTCTTGACCACATAACAAAAGAATGGCTGCCGCTCTGTCTACTCTGCTACGTTGATTGTATGGGAATGGCCTTTCTTTCTTATTTCTATTTCTTATATTATATCTTATTTCTTACCTGCTGATTCTGTCACAGTACCGTGGGTAATCTGTTGCATTACACCATGTGACAAAGTCCACAAGCAGTGTGTCCTCTTGTCAGTCCCATAGTCACTGTTCTGTCTGTCCTGTGTGCATACATGGATATTCATGTTTCTACTGCCTTGTGGAATTGAGATTACGACTTTAAATATGCATATCAAGTCACGTTGACTAGCTATGGGGAATGTTTTTCAGCTGTAGAGACAGTTGTATGTCTGTGGCTCAGTTGTTGGCATGAAGACTATTTCTCACACAAACTATTTAGACTATAGCGAGAGTCTAATTTAAGGTGCTATATAGTTGTGTATCGTGACATGTGCAGAACCAAGTGCTTTTTAAGAACAGTGTGTAAATGTTTCTCATTAATTTATTCATTTTAGGGTTTCAAAGCGTAAAGAGATGACCAACGGTCCAGCCTCACCACCGCCAAAGAAATCCAAAAAGTAAGTGTCATAATATAGTCGTTATGCAGAGACCGTCGGTCTGGGCTTCATCAGCATCGGCCCAGACTCTGTGACCTGAACAAGCTGCAGGAGCGGCATCGCCACGCTCTGATTCCACAGCAGCTCAGGCACTCGGTCAAACATGCAGAGGAGGGGAAAGAAAAACTCTTTGGTGCTTTCAAAAAATGGATTGATTTTTAACTTGAGTCGGTCGGTTGCAGAAAAAGCTACTAAATAGGCAAAGTCCAGAATCAACAGTTTCTTTTAACACTTTCACAACACACTTGTGCACAAGAGTTACCTTTTTTGTTTTTCAAGTTTTCAACTGTGGTTCGTTCTTCCAGAACTCCTCCTGTTGTCCGAAAATCCAGTAGTGTCCTCCGCAGCAAGAGGCAGTCCAATGCCAGGAATGCGACCAAGACCCAAGCAGCAGCAGCAGCAGCAGCACCACCAGCAACCGCTTCCACTACTTCAAACTCCGAGTGAGTCTTCTTCTTCTTCTAACGGGGCAACCAGTGTGTCTCAGCCTCCTCCTGGAACCCCTGTCTTGTGATTACATAATCAAAAACCCTGAAGGGACTGGGAGATCTTCTAATGGCTGCAGGCACCTCCCCAAAACACATTTCTCGCTCACTGTTGGTACATCGCAGTTGAAATGCATATCCAGATTTATACGGAACATATTTAAATAATCCGCCGTTATTAATACGACGGCAAGATGGATGTTGCTTGGCGAGCCGTGGCACTGGAGATTAGCTCTTCAGGAGGAATCAAGTTTAAGTAGTGGACATTATTTTAATAGCTGTAAAATTGATTGATAGTGTTGTCACATCAGTGCTTGATTTAAGGGTGATTTTTATGTTTCTGTGAAGACTATAGGCAGAGCTTTCTCCCTATCCCGTGTGCGTCGATCTCTTTAATAAAATAGCGTGCGTGTGACAAGTTGGTGATTCCCTTTGGCACGGTTACCGGCTCTAGGGGATTTCTCCACTTTAACAAGTGAGATGGAAAACCAGGTTTAAAGCTGTATTTTTACTTATGATTGTGTTTTTTTTAAACAGGCCAAATGGCTCTGAAGGACAGGAGCTGGAGCGCATCAGGATCCTCCAGAACGAGGTAGCGCTGCATCGCAGGAGGAACGAGGCCAGCTACAAAGCTGCTCTGGCTGGAAGTGAGTCGACATTTCTGACTTTATGTGCGGCTGCAACCAGACAGCAGCCGCTTTATTTTTATTTTTTAAATGTGCTGGCTAACCAGCGGTTTGTTAATATTTCATACCGAAGATTTGAAAGTTGTGCTTCAGGTTGACTTTCCAACTTTTCAGATCCACCACCAAAGAAGATGGTGCTGTCGGGGACTGTGCCCAAAGAATTCAACTTCAACACAAACAGCCGCTCTAAGGCAACCACTTCATCCAGTGATGCCCAAAAGGAAGTGGACTTTATCAATCAGCTCCGCAAACCCTCCTCCCAAGTAAGCACTACATAATGGGGACTCCCTTTTATTAAGTTATAGAGCAACCTGAATGTCCCAGGAGTCCAGCCTGTAGCACCAATGGTTCACGTAAGACTTGTTAAATGTCAGTGGATCCTCTAAACGCAGCTTCTCATAAACATCTTCAGCAAAGCCCAAACGCATACAGTATTGTTAGATAGAAACTACTAGTTTATAAAAATAAAGTCTTATTCAGGTGAAAGTTTTTTATTTTTTTTATTTTTTTTTGAGCACTCATTAGCATATTAGTGTCACGTCAAAACCACAACTCGTTAGTGGTGCAAGATATATCCACTCAATATCGTTATCGCAAAATCACGTTGCTCAATATATCAAGGTATGAAAGATACAGCAACAGCATATTCAAAAGTGTTGCAATAAGTATGCAATAGTTTTATATTGTGGAGCGATGCGTCCCGTCCGGTGTCTTTGTGGCTGAGTTGTTTTGATTTACAGCCCGCTTGAGACACTGTAATGTCTCATTGGCCAGTTACCTTGGTTACATGCCACTTTCACATGTTTCGCACGTCAGCTTAAGTGACACGCTCTATGGAGCGTACCACGTGTGCATATTTCAGAGTAAGTGAAGAAATGATAACAAAATGGAATGAATCAAAAGAGAAAAGATGTCCTGTTTTCTTTTATTTATATATTATACTGTCCAACCAGTACATGTTCTGTAGACATAGTCTCAATTTATTTCTTCATGTTGGACCAGTCTAATATGTCAGATTCATAACGAATTAAACAAGTTCTTACCACACAAGGTTTATTTCAAATATCGAAGTGTTTTCCCCTAACTTTTGTAATTTCACATGTTTTTAAAATATCTAAATTAATATCAATATATTCATGATTGATATCACATCTTGTCAATATCGTGCAACGTTAATCTTTGTTTGGCCGTACGTATGAAACTCAAACGTCCGTGTTAGCCGGCCAGGTGCAGTAGGCCTGGCTCTGACGTCCTAAACTTTCGCTTTTGTAAACTCTGAAGCAGGCAACCCGCACGCACCTCAGCCTGGCGGTCGGCCATTTAAGCCAATAGGAAAAGACTGTGTC
This sequence comes from Etheostoma nigrum, assembly GCA_029931835.1. Classification (NCBI taxonomy): domain Eukaryota; kingdom Metazoa; phylum Chordata; class Actinopteri; order Perciformes; family Percidae; genus Etheostoma; species Etheostoma nigrum. The sequence goes on along the minus strand of CM057243.1, from coordinate 4,542,519 downwards.
ACAACATTATGCATAGAGCTTAGTGGCGGTCTGTTGCAGCGAGGCTAGGCGGTGGGCCAAAGCCGTGTTATGGCTGAGAAACTCCTGAAACGCACTACCTGATGTTTGAAATGTCCTTCTGCTGGCTGCTTTAACACTTTAATCTGCTGTTTAGTTGTAACTATCAACATGGAGCAGAAAGGAAAGTAATTCAAGACATCCAAATTTACATATGAACAACTTGACTCTCTAGAAACCTAAATTTTATTTTTACACTTGCTCTCCTTTTTTATTTTATTTTTAGGCAAAGGCTTTGAGAGGTGCCACAGTGCCCAAACCCTTCAACCTGTCGACGGGTAACAGGAGAGAGGCGGACGAGCCGGCTGCCTACGTGCCCATGGCTCAGCAGATAGAGCGCTACCTGAAACAGACGCCTGAGCGCTACCACCTGCGCAGCCGCAGGAGTCGAGATGGAGGTGTGCAGGATGTTTGGTTTAGGGTTTTTTTTTTTTTTTTTTTTGGGTGCCATGGGGGTTTTATACAAAATGGGTTCTGTTTATTCTCAGGGCCGTCGGCAGTGAAGGGTGATAAGCTGAAGCTCACGCAGCCTCACACGCCACACCTGATGACCCGCCAGAGGAGCCGGCCGACGACCGTGAAGAGCAGCGCTGAACTGGAGGAGGAGGAAGCGGAAAGACTTCACAAGTAAAAACCTTTTTACTGTAGTGTTTTAGTAAAGTTACAAGACCCTGGTTAACTGAAGCCAAAACATCTGGATATATAAAAGTTAGAAGCCCCGCCATGTCAGCAGATGGGACAAAACAAAAATCAAGTCTTGATTGACAGCCCGGACTGACCCTTTGATTGGTCTGTCGGGTGTATGGGCGGGGCTTTGATACTGCGGTGCAGGCTCCACCATTGCAAGATGGCGGTGCCTGTATCCGGGAGAGTTTGGCTTCCCCTTTGTACAGCATGAGGAAGAGGAATCTTTTTTTAGTCTATGGTTTCGATCACAGGTTTAAGTTTAATGCCCTGGAGCTGAACAAGAAGATTTTGGAGGGCGCCGAGAGCCTGAAGAGGCCGGCAGTGAAGGCACCCACCGTGCCTGAAGGCTTCGAGCTGCAGATTGATAAAAGGATCCACGAGAGACAGGCGACCAAGAAGCCTCAGGAAGGAGAAGAGAAGCCGCACACCTTTAAAGCCCAGGGGCTGCCCAAAAAGATCCTGGAAGGAGTAGTGGTGAGTTCAAATCATCATGATGCTTTCAAGGGTATGCCCTGTCGAGGCCTAAAAACTACAAAAGAAAAATCTAAAAACAAAAATACACACCTTATCAAATAATTGCACAGACAAAAATAAACAACTTTCTTTAAAAACAGATGGTAAAACTTTCCACATCACTGATATGGAAGTTGAGATGTGCAACCGACCTGAGTTTCTCATTTGAGCGGCATATTGAAGTTTTTATAAAAAATAAAGTGTACATTTTAAAATATAGGCACATCTTAAAGATTTGCTTGGATATCGATGTATAGTTGCAGCGCTCGGAAACGAAGGATTTCCTTCTCCCAACAGGGATTACCGGAGAAGAGAGTTCTGAATCCGACTGTGCCAGAGTCTCCGGCGTTCCTCCTGAAGAAGAGGGTTCGCCTGGACGCCAAGGTAGAGGAGGTAAGAGCACCTCCGTATATCTATATTTTATTGAAAACAATTTTTTTTCTCCCCTTCACTCACTTTACGGACCCAGCAGTACCCGGGGTATGGTGGGGTGTGGCTCGGTCCCTCTACTTTTTCGCCGAGCCTCAGCGTTGACGGCCCCGGAGACGGGACGGTGTTGGAAGTTAAAATGTTATATGTGCTTAAACATTGTGTGTGATTTGCATTATACAGTACATTCAAGCTAAAAGGTAAAGGCATTATTTCAACATAAATGAAGACATGTTGGTCATGCATTAAGTTTGTTGTTCATGCATTAAGTTGTTTTGCAATACTCTGCTCTATAACATAAGATGTTCTGGTACATTCTGTTATAACCCAGCTCTACAAATGTGTCAGAAGCTGACTTGATCGTTAGGGACGCTTCCTGAATCTCTCTTCAAGTCCTGACCTGAGGGTCATAAACTTTCAGTCACATTCCAACTGAAAGATAACGAAATAAGCACACAGACAGACCACTGTGGTCTAGAGACCCCACCCCCCCCTTAGTGAATAAGACCAGGGGTGCAAGAGCCGAAGAGCCAGACAAAGGAAGGGGAGAGCTGAGGTAGCTTGATCTCTGTATTTTGTCTCTATAATATATTCTACGTAATAAAAAGGATTCACACATCACCATCTGAGATTTTGACTGAACCCTGAGACTGGAGCAGGATTTAGCTCCAACACAGGGTCTGTTTATCCAGCTCCCGATGTCCGCTACTGCCTCGGCGGGGAGTAGAACAGGCGGAGCGCAGCCGATGGCCCGCTGACGCTCTTTGCTTTGTTGTCAAAGCAACAGCTACGACTCGCAGCACCGACGGATTATTTATGGTTCAGAAACTGCTACAGCGGAGTGGGGAGGGGCAGGTGGATGCATGCACAGACGCTTTAACCAATCACAGCCCGCTTGAGGTGTATACATGGCGTGCGCTGGGAGTGACATCACAGCAGAGTGTTTTCATTAGCTCTAGCCCGGTGGATAACCCATCAAGGCTGTTAGTGCATACAAACAGCAAATAAAGTTTGGCTAATTTTATCTTCCTGAGGAAGTTCTTTTTCACATTCACCACATAAAACAAACACACATGGACCTGACGGATTAAAAAAAAAGATGCAAGTAAATTGTTTAGTGTAGCAGGGCACCTTTTTAATTACTGGTACATATTTAATAATTTTCAGTAATTTAGTAGCTTGGCTTGGAATGATGAGGGTTACAGTACAGTCACAATCTGGCCCTCAGGTGGTGAGGATCAAATATTTGTGGCCCTCTATGATCAATGTCCCCCGTCCCTGGTCTACAGGGTGACTAGACAACAGAATAAGGGACCATCACTGCCAACTCTAAGTAAGGGGGGAGAGATTGCCTTAACCCAAAATATCATTTTTAAACTGCAAGTAACGCGTGATCTTTGATTTGAGGTAACTCAACCCCTCCTATTTTGCCAGGTAAAGCAGCCCTTGCCCATCAAGGCCCCCCCAGTGCCTCATTTTGGGCTCCCCTTCCAGCCCCAGCTGCAGGAGAACCACCACGTGGAAGTCTGTCCGTTCTCCTTTGAGGAGCGGGAACGAGAGAGGAGGGCTCTAAAGGAGAAGAGGCTGGCGGAGAAGAGAAACGAAGAGGTGGAGTTTCTAAAAGAACTGGTGTCCCTATAGCATGGGTCTGGGGACCCCTTAACCCTCTACATATGTAGTAGGACGGCCTGAATAAAGGCTTTAGGCCGTCCTACATGTTATTGCAGGTCCAGTTTAATATAGGACGGCCTAAAGCCTTTATTTCAACTATTCTATGTATACTCTATAACTGTTGGCATGGTTTTAGAAATCCTTTTCTTTTGTAAAGGTAAAGTGCATCACACTTCATCCCACATGTAGGTTTACATGTGGGATGAAGTGTGGTGCCTACTTTACCTGTAGGCTGCTCTGCCCGTCATGTTGGATTCATGTTAAGAAAAAAAATTGCATTAATTATCAAATTTTGCATTGACTTTGTGTTGGAAGGGAAAAAAATCTATTAAAACAGCAACTAACTGCATTCAAATGTAAAACTATATTTCCTATAAAATGAAATCCCTTTCTCTTGTCCTCCTTCTCCAGGTCCCACAGTTCAAGGCCCAGCCCCTGCCGGACTTCGACACGGTGGTCCTCCCCGAGAAGAAGAAGCTGGAGCCCACGAAGCCGGAGCCCTTCAAACTGCTGCTGGATGAGCGTGGGGCTGTGAAGAGCAGCCGCTGGGAGCAGATGGTACGACCCAATCAACACCCCCGCACACGCACACATAATCTCAACCAACCTAAACATGACCCCTGGGCTTTATTTATTTGCAGGTTAAAGAAGAGCAGAAACAGGAGGAAGGGATGACGTTTAAAGCCAGGCCCAACACGGTCACTCATAAGGAACCTTTCCAGCCCAAAAAGGAGCCCCGGGCCCCCGTGGGTAAGCTGAGCTGCACCACCAATCTCTGACCCCGACCTGTGCACTCTGACATCCTGACATGTTTTTGATATGTTCTGATATACTTTTTAACATGGCTAATCAAAAGGAAACCTCAGTCTGACAGCGCAGACCCACAGCAGTCCCCCCACACCCCCCCCCCTAACTGCACAAAGCATTACATACTGTCATGACAACGCTCAGACCTCCAGACGAGCGTGTCAGCCTTCTGCTCCGAGGCCGAAGCATTAAAGGTCCCATGGCATGAAAATGTCACTTTGAGTATTTTAACATTAATGAGTTCCCTCAGCCTGCCTATGCTTATGACCTCATAAGGGGCAAGGTTACCGCTTTCTCTTATTTGCCTGCCCAGAGAATTTGGGACCTCCCCCCCATGAGAGAGACACATGGCAGTTGGTCAAGGCCACACCCCCACCCTCCACCTTGATGTCCCCAAAATGAAACTTTGTCAACATCTGTATCACTTCAATTTAATTGCTGCAAAATCAGATTGTCAAGCAGACAAACTGACATCACACATACCTGGCGCCTGTGTATCGATACAGTATTGTCACTTAAAATATCGCGATACTATGCTGTATTGGTAGTTTTATCTTTTCCCACTCCTATAACCGATGTAGAGGCAGGAAGAACTCCAGGGTCTGCATGGCGACGGGGCTCACGTGTTTTGAAAGGATCGGTAGATGTTGGCGCTTAAAAAAAATGAAGTACTGTAATGTTTTTTTGTTTAAAAATGGATTTTATTAAATGATTATCGGCACAAAGACTCCGACATGAAAGTCTCTTTCAAAGAAGGAGACTTTTGAGCTCTTCTAAGGAATGCCTTGCTCCACAGCTGTGGAGGCCTTCGAGCTGTCGACGGAGCGGCGGGCGCGCGAGCGGCAGGAGTTTGAGCAGCTGGCCAATGAGAAGGAGGCGCTGAGGATGCGCATGGAGGAGCAGCAGAGGCGAGAGGAGGAGCAGAGGCAGAAGGAGGAGATCGCCAGGCTGCGGCAAGAACAGGTGACCGCACCGCACGACTCATGGCAGAGCGACGCTGCGTTTGCATCGCTGCGTTGGGTTTTGAGCCAAAAGGCGAACTCGTGCACGCTCGGCGGCGTCGTTTGGTTGCCATGTTTCAACAGCCGGGCTGTTCAGCGTTACATAAAAAGATTCAAATGGGAAGTTACATTGCCGTGTAAGAAATTAAAATTTAAAGAAAAGCAGATAAAAGGGCAGAGTTTAGGCTGTTAGTATGGGACGGTGTATAAGCCGCCGCCCCCCACCACACACACACACACACACACACATCATCAGGGCTACAAAAACCATTTTGTGGAAACCTGACCTTTGTTGACCAATAAGGTCGCTCTACACAGGCAGAACCACATGAGGGGAGGAAACGCCATACCGGGAGGGAAATGGGGGAGGAAACACCATATCGGGGGAGGGAGGGAATGAGGGGAGGAAACGCCATATTGGGGGAGGGAGGGAATGAGGGGAGGAAACGCCTAATGAGGGAGGGGGATGAGGGGAGGAAATGCCATATTGGGGGGCGGGGGGATGAGGGGAGGAAATGCCATATCGGGGGGGGGGGATGCCATATGGGGGGAGAGAGAAACGTAGCAATGTAAATGTCTCTTGAGAAGAACCATTTCCTGTAAGAAGTCCAGCGGGTCTGCGGTCTGACGCGGTTCTTCCCTCCGCAGATTCACACGGCTCAGCCCATCCGTCACTACAAACCCGTCGCCGTGAAGAAGAGCGACGTCCCCCTCACGGTCCCACAGTCGCCCAACTTCTCCGACCGCTTCCGCGTGTGAGCAACACGCCTCAATTTTACAGAAATCTGCATATTTTACCTCCTATTTTTATGTTTTTCATCTTTTTTCTAAAACTACTTCTTACGTCTTTTAGATTGTTTCTCTGTAGAATAACGTAACCTAAACGTGTATTTGGAATAACTAAAGCTCTGTTCTGTCTATTCCTCGTTGAGATTTGGGTTGTAACCACGTGATGTACAGTATATTTTCCCTTTTGCTTTCCGATCTTTACTCCAGAAGTGATTTTATTTAACATTTGGTCTGTGCTGTTAACAGTTTTAACCAGTTAACTCGCCAAGCAACCCCATATATTCTCTCTTTGACCGTTTTTTTTAATTTTATTTTTTACTCTAATAAATTTTACCAAATATTCCCAATGAGAATGGACATTTATTTGAAAAGTTAACTTAGCAGTAATAATGGAAGTAGATCTGGGAACTCCTCATTGTGTGGCGTGAATCCTTCTTACTGGGTTATTATTTAGAGACATGAAACAGTTTATGGATTTGAGTAATTCTTGTTTGGGAGTATGCAGGGATGGACTGCAGAGAAGAGATTTTCCCAGTTTAAGGTTGTTTTTCTAACCATGCATACATTTTTTTATTTTTAAATTTTAAATGGCCTTAAAGCAACGCTACGAATATTACATGTTGAGGCCATGTTTTCTGAGCTGTGAAGTCATGTATTTATATAGCACACTTCAGCAACAAGGGATCTGACGACATCTGTAGGATCCTCGTCCCGATTTTGTCAGAAATTGAGAATAATCGGAGTTTGAGCGTCAGTCCTGGCAGGACAAGTAGTCCAGATGCTGCTAACCCCCCCCCCCACCCCCGCTTAATGGCTACTTAAAGCTGCTTTAGTTTGCTCATACTGCTTCTTAGTTTAGCTCTAACTGCTGTTTGCTTGCATGCATTGATGCATCATCCCACCTCGTCCCCAGCTCCACCTTGTCCTGTATGACGTGACATACGCCTTTCATCGTTGCTGCTCTGTTCACATGGGAGGGGGGTAGTAGTTCAGGTCTCCCAGGCCTGAACTGTGAGCGTCGCCTAATGCTGCTGTCATGAAAGGTCACGGGACTCCTTCGAACGGAGTTAAAACGCAAAATTGAATTTGTAATTTATTCAATAACATGTCATAAAGCATTTTTATTGCCTGCATTGTTGTAGATTTATTGGACAGGACTACAGTTACCTGGTCCTCAGGTCTCTGCAGGGTAAATCCAGACCGCTAGCTAGACTATCTGTCCAATCTGAGGACTATGGTTACCTGGTCCTCAGATCTCTGCAGGGTAAATCCAGACAGCTAGCTAGACTATCTGTCCAATCGGAGGACTATGGTTACCTGGTCCTCAGATCTCTGCAGGGTAAATCCAGACAGCTAGCTAGACTATCTGTCCAATCTGAGGACTATGGTTACCTGGTCCTCAGATCTCTGCAGGGTAAATCCAGACCGCTAGCTAGACTATCTGTCCAATCTGAGGACTATGGTTACCTGGTCCTCAGATCTCTGCAGGGTAAATCCAGACAGTTAGCTAGACTACCTGTCCAATCTGAGGACTATGGTTACCTGGTCCTCAGATCTCTGCAGGGTAAATCCAGACCGCTAGCTAGACTATCTGTCCAATCTGAGGACTATGGTTACCTGGTCCTCAGATCTCTGCAGGGTAAATCCAGACAGCTAGCTAGACTACCTGTCCAATCGGAGTGTTTGTTGCACGACTAAAACTACTTTAGGACGTACACACTGGCAATGCAACTTTGTTTTGGAGTCAACATTTTGACATTTGTCACTCTTATCAAAGATATTTTTTTTGTCACTTTTTCTGATGTTTTTATCTTTTTTTTTTCAGCTACTTTTGACATTTTTGTGGCATTTTCCCTGCATTTTTAAGCTTTTCCTGACCATTTGTCACTTTTTTCAACATTCTTTTCTTTTTTTTAAATGATATGAAATTAAATAAAACTCCCAAATTCAATGAAAGTAGCGAACTGATAATTTATATTACTTGTGAAGAGCGTTGTAGAGAACCATCCATGTTGCTTTATGGTAAATTTCTTAGAAAAAACAAACATTTGTGATAGAAATTTTGAAACTGGGTCAGGAGGGATAAGAGACGTCAAACAAGAGCGGTTTATTTTATTTATTTTTCCTCTCTTCTCCAACCAAGAATGCTGTACTATAACACAAAATAGGGTCTAGGTTGAGAAAACAAACAATATACTTTGTGTATATATAACATAACAGTATCTAATCAAATAGCCGGTCAGGCTCTATCCCAGTACTCTACATCCAGAGATTTTTAGTTAATACACAGGTCACACACTTTTCAGTTCAAGAGTTTATTCAAGTTGTGTTCAAAGCACAGTGATGGCTTGTAACAATGACAGTTCGTGAAAAACGATGCTCAGATTCCAATATGAAATCTCTCAAAGTTGTTGTATTGCAAATGTAAATAATTCAGAGTGTGGCTTTTAATAAAATATACACACAATAAATAGGCTTTAAAGGCTTTGGAGTGTCTCGGTTCAAGAAAGAATTGCTTTGGATACACAAAAAGCCAAAGGTAGTGTAACTTACTGAAGGAAAGTTCAACAGGTTTTACGCCGTTTCGAAGAAACGGAAGCTGAACTCGTGATGATTTCCTGAGAAAAGTCCAGCTCAAGGCCCGACAGGATTTAGGATCCACGACGCTCTCCAGACCAAACGGGAGCCCCGACGGCTGCACCGAAGTGGCTCACTGTGTAACGATACCAGCAGCTTCCTAACTGATACTACTATTAATTATATTTAAAACCTAATTAAGCAATATGCAACACAAAGCTGAAGTAGACAAGTCTTTTCTTAAAGTCCATGTTGCAGGTTTAATTTTACAACGAATTTGTGCAATTTGCTTGTTGGTAGTAAATATTTGAACTGTTATCCATTGTTTTTGATGGTGTTGGATATCGGAAAACTGAATATAATACCAAAATTAGGCACAATTTTACAGTGTTTCATTTTCCCCCCACAATGCATTGCATGACGTCACATTAGGGAGATAACACAGCAGCCTGCATTGTATTTACCACTGGTCTGGCCTAATGTGGCTTCTGGTCTTTAATATTAACAGTCTATGGTCTCGATCAAGTCCATGTGACTTTATTATATTTATAATAATATTGGAGGGAAAGTGAAACACAGCTTAGACGGGGGTGTTGTTCGGCTTTTCACAAGTTTAGACTGCTAGCTAACGCTAGCTAACGCTACGCCGCCGGACGTTAGCACAACAGCGTTAGCCTAGCCTGCTAGGTAAATATTACGACTGCCTTTGGTGTTGCCTATATATGCGTCCATGTTGTCAACATCATACATGTGGCATTAGTGCACCTGTTGCACATAATTGTATTGAACAAAATAGTAAGCTTCGCTCCTACGAGATGGGGGGGGGGGTTTGTTACGTTACACACAAAGCTAACTGGCTATAGTTAGCCTGTACGGATGCTAGCGGATATAGCTAACGTCGCGTAGCTAGCCTGCAACTTCGGCAGTAGAGCTTCGGTAAGCTAACACGACCGCGTTGTCGCCCACAATCAACCTGCAGTGATGTTTGAAATATAAACAATTACAATACTGGTGCGTGCTGGTTGGGGAGGACCATGATCCTGTCTGAAATGTCACAAACGGATTTAGGCATCTTCAGATCAGCTGATCGCGGGGCTCGCTCCCCGACCGGCGGATCACTCCCCGACGGAGGCGAGCTCCCCGACCGAGGCTCGCTCCCCGACCGGAGGCAGGCTCGCTCCCCGACCGGAGGCAGGCTCGCTTCCCGACCGGCTCGCTCGCCTACAGCACCCGCACTCCATCGCAGCTTCGCCGCCACACACACAAGCACCGGCCAAACAGCGACACGTTTTCACCGGAGGAAGAGGTAAACACTTAGAAATAACACTCGGGGATGCCTTCTATTCCTATATCTAGATAAGTGTAGCAGTACTTATCTGAACTAACGACAGGATCACTGTCACTAGATTGAAAGAAAACGTTGACGTTCACTCGGTGCTATTCACTGACAGTAAAAAGTAAAGTCATTGTATGCACTGCTGCGTTGCTAAAATAAAGGAGACAAATAAAGGAGATAAATGAAGGAGACTTCCCCACAATCTTGACAATTCCTCATTTGCCCTCTCACGTCTGGTAGGTTCGTAATTATTCGGCTGCTGGCCTTTCCTCCTCTTCCTCCTCCCAGTCAGTCACCGTAGTTCTAGTGCTAGGCTGAGACTTCGCTTCCCACTATGACGTAATCACCGAATTCACTTCATAAACCCGCGAACACCAAAAATGACCAAAAACTAACTTTTAACACTATTTGGAGACATTTTTAAAAATGATATACATATCTTGAGTGATTTTTGTACCCAATAATCAACAGTGGTGGTTAACTTGCAACATGGGCTTTAAGGTGCTCAGTCAGGGCTCGGGTCGCTGCTCATATTATGCTCATTTTCAGGTTCATAATTGTATTTAGAGGTTCTATCACAACAGGTTTACATGGTTACATTTTTGTTATCTCCTCTTTTCACCTTGAGTGTTGATTTCTGTTTTTACTGCAGAGTGAGACATCTCACTTCTGTTCCAGCTTTGTTGGGAGCTGCACATGCTCAGTACCTAGGTAAGGACTACTAGCCAGTCAGGAGCAGAGTATGAGGGCCCTGACAGTACCTAGGTAAGGACTACTAGCCAGTCAGGAGCAGAGTATGAGGGTCCTGACAGTACCTAGGTAAGGACTACTAGCCAGTCAGGAGCAGAGTATGAGGGTCCTGACAGTACCTAGGTAAGGACTACTAGCCAGTCAGGAGCAGAGTATGAGGGCCCTGACAGTACCTAGGTAAGGACTACTAGCCAGTCAGAAGCAGAGTATGAGGGCCCTGACAGTACCTAGGTAAGGACTACTAGCCAGTCAGGAGCAGAGTATGAGGGCCCTGACAGTACCTAGGTAAGGACTACTAGCCAGTCAGAAGCAGAGTATGAGGGTCCTGACAGTACCTAGGTAAGGACTACTAGCCAGTCAGGAGCAGAGTATGAGGGCCCTGACAGTACCTAGGTAAGGACTACTAGCCAGTCAGAAGCAGAGTATGAGGGCCCTGACAGTACCTAGGTAAGGACTACTAGCCAGTCAGAAGCAGAGTATGAGGGCCCTGACAGTACCTAGGTAAGGACTACTAGCCAGTCAGAAGCAGAGTATGAGGGCCCTGACAGTACCTAGGTAAGGACTACTAGCCAGTCAGAAGCAGAGTATGAGGGCCCTGACAGTACCTAGGTAAGGACTACTAGCCAGTCAGGAGCAGAGTATGAGGGCGTACCATGCTAGCAGCTAGGCGAGCATTATAACGTGTTACAAAGTGACGCACGTCTGTCTCTGAAGTAAAGGATGGACTACAATAGAGCTGTTTGGAGCAGTTTGTGAACAGTGTGGAGAGGGGGGGGGGGGGGATGTTGGGCTTTTTCACTTTGTAAACCTATAACATGCACAAAAAAAGGCATAACACAAAGGGGGGAAAGCCAAAAAGCATAATATGAGCACTTGAAGTGACATTCAGAGAACAGCTCTCGGGTGTCTTCCCTGTCCCCTTTAATGGCCAATCAACCCCCGGCTAGTGCCGAATGCAGGGGAATCTACCTGTCTCGTGGAGAATTGAGTGATATATTTGTTGTTTGGCCACTGCTGTTCTTTCACATTTCAACTATTTCCTTGGACTTGAGCTCAAAAAGATGAAGAAAAAAAAAACTAAATATATTTTAATTATTTGGTTTCGTTGATAACTTGACAGCACTTAAATGTGTATTCTTAACAAGTTTAAGAGCGATGCTTGTACGTTTCCCGTATTTCACTTTTAGGAGGCAAAACTACAAACGCGTGGTAAGAAACCCTGTGTGCCCCAGCTTTAACTTTGGCTTTGTTCCATTGTGTCTCATGGAGACTGACTCTCTACCGCTAATAGGTTGACCAAAATCATGGATAGTCTATAGTACTTTAGACAGAACCAGTATCTTTTGGGGCGTTAAAAAAACCAAATGAAGTACTGAAAAGAGCGATGGTCACCGCTCCAGATGAGGAAGTGATGCCGCCGGTGTGCGCGTCCCGTTTGGTCTGGACTCGCCAGCGGTGCCGTGACGCCATCTTTGGGAGTTCAGGGGTCCACGAAGGACACGGCGATGTAGCGCACGCCGGCGGTGGTGGGCAGGCCTTCGTGGTAGTGGGTGAGGCGGCCCGGGTGCATGAGGGTCCAGCCTTTACGGGGAGCCTGGATGGAGCAGTCGTAGCGGAGGAACCTGCATCCTCCACCCTGCAGTCACAACACAACGCACATTATCAGCCCAAAGCTCACAGGAACACGTGGGGGAGAGTTTTATCGCTCCGTTTTCAACCTGTTTGATTTTGGGTGAATTTAACCAGTAAGGGGGGTTTCACGGGTCAGCTAACTTGAAGGAAACGTTCCTTTTCCACCGCAGGAACTTCACAAAATGCAATGTCAACTGGTTCTGGTTCTGAATTTGGGCCCTGCACAATGGGGTACTCGGCATAAAATCCTCTCTCAATGAGAATCCAACCAGCTAGTAGGCTAACTGAAATAACACCATGCCAATCTCTAGGTATGGTGAAGGGTATGTGATGATATGGCGCCGGGAAACCCGCATCACCATAAACCACGTTTCACAGGTTGTTAAGCTCCTGGAAAAGGAACCAAGAGTGTAAATCAGATCGGCGCCACCCGTCCAAATTGTATTTAAATCACAGAGTATATGTGATTTCTAGCTCATGGCCTATAATGAGCAAAACCACGGGTGTTGGTAGAATAATTATCCACAATCAAATATTTATTCTGTGCTTAAAATACAACTTAACTAAAAAAAATATATATATTACGTTCAATTCTCAAAAAGCCTTATTATGTAGTGGGAATTCTTACCCACTACATAACATAACATATCATCACAACAGCTTCCAGAATGATACACACTGTGTTTAGCTGTTGTTTGAATCCATGTAGCATAAGTCCAGTTTATTGAAGATGAAGGGAAACATCATGGATGCAATGATTGGAAACAAGGCTCCGAGCGTTTCAGCTTCATGCAAAGAAGATAGAGATCACAAACGTAGAAAAAAAAAGGACACAAATAGAGTTTGAAACAACATTCAGTTTCTCTGTGTTTGTTTTCATCACTATGAAAGTACTTTGAAAGTATTTTCTAATCTAAGAGTCTTGTGTTGGATGGTTTAACCCTCATGTTGTCCCCATGTTGTCCTCATGTTGTCCTCATGTTGTCCCCATGTTGTCCTCATGTTGTCCTATATCAATGTTCTTTTTAATTCCCCAAAATAACATGATTGATTCCACCCAACGCTCTTTGCCGAGTACAAATCTCTACTTTCATTAATTTTGGGGCGTCTTATTCAATTTTATAGCATTGTAAAACAAATGGAAGTGTTTTTGAAATAGTATTGAGTAAAAGTTGACATATTCCAGTCTGTGATTATCATCAACATCCATTCCTTTAATTTTAGTCTCAATAATTCCTAATTTCTGCTTTTCTAACTCAAACATTAGGTATAATTTCCTATAAATGAGGTTTATTGACCATAAATTCCAAAAAATAACTGTAAAACTAAAGTTAATAAGTTAGTGTTACGTAGTGTTGAACATTGAAAAAAGTGTTGAAAAAAGGGACAAAAACGTAAGAAAAAGTTAAAAAAATTCAAAAGTGTTGATTTTTGACAGGAAGACAACACGAGGGTTAAGCATCGAACTGGCGGTGCTGTGTCGGTGTTTTTGCTCCGGTGCTCTGCACAGATCTGACTCCGCCCGTCTGCACGGCTCTCTGAAGCTGTTTCCTGGAGAAGGCAGCGGTGTCGGTGTTTTGGTACCAGGCCCTAGTTATATTATCAGCTTGATCTGTTTTCACAGCTAAAGCAGTGCGAATGCTCACATGAATTTACTTAAAGTTATTGTTCTTGGTGTGAATGGGACTTTGATCTATAAATGTGTTAGGTGTCGTCTAATATGAACAGCTGCTTGTGTAACGGGATTGTGTGTTGGGTACATTTCGTTCTTACCAACTGTTCTTTTAAGAGACAGTAACTGTGAGTTACCTGTTGGAAATGTCTACCAACCACTAAACACACTCACCTGGTAATCTGGGCCCGCTTGATTGAGCGCAATGTTAATAGTGAATGTGGAGGCGTCGTGGTGCGGTCTCAAAGACGGCTGCTCGTCTGGCTTATATCTAACTACAAAGGCCAACTCAAACTGAGCCTGGAAACACACAGACAGAAAGGAGTCATGCAAGCATTCGCATAGAAATGGCTCATGTGGCTACAGACAGAGCGCTGCTGGCACAGCTCCTGCTTAAATAAAGAAAAGCATCAGAACGGTTCCCGCTCCAGCATTCACGTCCAGAGATGGAGCAGAAAGGAGTAGAAAGAGAAGATCACCTGCATCATCATATCCTGGAGCTTCTATTAAAGAGTAACTTCGTCTTTATTCAACCTGGACCCCTATTCTTTTGTTTCTACGTGACTGACAACAATCTTTGAAATTGGTCCGATATTAAGCAGCATCGCTGCAGTCGGTAGCAGCAAAACACGCTACAGTGTAACATTATTTGGCAATTACGCACCTTCAATTTACATCCACACAAAGTTCTGTTTTAGCCGCTGACAGACTCAGATTGTTATTAAGTGTTTAACAACATCATGGAAAGGATCCCTACAGAGATAGACCTTTTTGTTAAAGGGTGAGATCCTTTTTGTTTAACATTAACAGCCTCGACATCGCCATCACCAAACCCACCAGACTCCATGTAAATGAACTGTAGTTTTATAATCGTAAAAACGCACTTTATTCAAAGTCGACAAACAAAATAAAACAATAAAAAGCCGTTTTGGGTAGTCTTTCCACTTTTCCAACAATCCCCACTCTGGTTTGGTTGAAATAAACCTTTAATTCACCCATTTACATGTGGAAACATGCTGGCTCTATACACGCTAAAAGCACAGTTTGTTTAAATGGAGTCTGGTGGGTTTGGTGATAGCGACTTCTGAGCTGTTTCTGGTTAAACAAAAAGGATCTTACTCTTTAACGAAAAGGTCTATCTCTGTAGCGATCCTGTCAATATTGTTGCCAGACACTTACAATAATAATCCGAGCCTGTCAGCGGCAACAACAGTACTATTAGTGGATGAAATTTGACCCTATATGGCCCTCTATGATTACACTGCAGCCCGGTTCACTGCTGCGAGTTACAGCATTCTCACTCGATACTGGACCAATTTCAAAGAGTTTTGTTCACATTAATTACTTAGATACCAATGCATTGGGAAATAGGGTCCAGGTTGAAAAAAACAAAACAACGAAATGACCCTTTAACTGCCAGCTCCTCCCCATTTACCTGGTAGTCAACGTCTTTGCTGTTGAGAGCTATGTTAATAGTGAATGTGGAGGCGTCGTGGTGAGGGGCGAGCAGGGGCTGCTCGTCCGGTTTGTACCTCACCACGAAGTTCAGGGGAGAGGCACACTGATGAGAGAAGACAGTTTAATCAGCAGAACACACAGGAACCAATGAGAGAGCTGTAACGGATGGTTAAAGTCATTTTCAATTAGTCTACACATCATCTTATAGCCTATATTTTATAATAACGAGTCTTTGAAGTTGCTGTTAAGGCAAACTCAGCACTTCCTCCATGGTTACCTGACATTCAGTGTAATGTACCACCATTTACGCAGCACTTCCATCATTATCCATCGCTTCCACTTTGCCATTTGTTTGGTCGTTGTTGAGATACTGTCAATCATACTTCCTGCCCAGATGCTTCCAGGGCCTTAAATGGCATAATTCTTCCCTTCCCTGATAGGGTTTTAATTTGAAACTGGGACTGCACCAAATGTTTTGGCAACCGAAATGATTTGGCCGAAAATAGCACAAATGAGTGAAATGAACGACTAAATTTAAGCGATCAAATAGCAACCAGCGACAAATTATTCTGTGATCCCATTTGAATTTACACATTTCATCAGCAGCATGGTGGTTAGCACTGTGGCCTCACAGCTAGACGGTTCTGTGTGGAGTTTGTATGTTCTCCCCATGTCTGCGTGGGTTCCCCCCCCCCACCATCAGAAAAACATGTACTAGGTTCTCCAGCCAGTTCTCCAAGGCACTGTCTCTGATATGGAGTTGGTCCCCGGGCGCTGTGATTGGCTGCTCACTGCTCCCTCGAGGGATGGGTTAAATGCAGAGAATGAATGTATGTGTATGTGACAATAAAAGTACCTTTAAACATTTGACGTTCGTCAGTTTAAAAGATAATTTTGCAAGTCAGTTTATTGCCAAACTGTTGTGTAAGATAAAAAAATACTTAATTAGAAAGACTACACACTTCAAAGTTGCACGGGGGACGTCTCTCTACTTCGCTGTGTGTTTGGTACCGGGATGTTACGTTACTCACACAAGCAGCGGATCTTACTTATTCTTTTTCTTCGTAAGATAACGTGACATGTGTTGTGGAACAGAGCTAAGCTAGCTAGCTAGCAAGTTAAGCATCAAGCTAGGTGACGTAAATTGTGCGAGACGAGAGATGTAGTTCACTGAGCGGTTTCACACAAAACTAAACAATAATATGTGTAATTAATGTCTCAATATCAAACGGGATTAAAAAATAATTTGCCTCTCCCCATTCACAACACATTTTTTGCGTATTAAGGACTCATGAGGTCCACCGGAAGGGGAGGCCTGGGCGGTCTCTAGACTCAGCCTACATTCGCCCCATGTAGGCTGAGTCCTGCAGCCGACCTGCAGCCCTTTGCTGTGTGTCCAATCCTCAAAGTGGAAGCGTCTGAATCTAAGTAGAGAATGAAAATGACATTTTTGCTAAACTGATGGAAGTAGTGCTGAGGAAATGTAAATCATGCTGAATGTGAGCCAATGTGTACCATGTGAGCTATTCATGTCACACCTCAGATTGTGTCCAACCTTAATTAACGGCGGGCTTTGTGCTTTTTTTTATGATTATTTGAGAACCACCACCGTGGTTGAACAGTGAAAAAAGCGCCTTCCACAAATTCCAACATTCATGTATCCATCCCATGAGTCCGTCATTTATCTAATTGATAATCCAGAAAAAAAGGTTAGCACAGTTTAACTTTATAGGGTAGCAAAGTGGGTTACAGTATTTTCTTTTAAAACATTAAGGATAGGTTTAACAATTTACAAAGTCTGTCTTAAAAGTCGCCGGGTACCCATGTGTCTCCTGGGTAATTTATAACACTGCTAGTTTATATTACTGACATCAATATTTATTAAGTGTCTCAGCAGGAAGATATCAGTGTGTTTTTTTTCCTTTTTATTCTGATAGTTGACTTGCCAGACACCTGACGTTGTCTCTACTGAAAATAAACAGGACCTTTGGATGTAACTCCTCCCACTTTGCTACTCTAATGGACTGCCAGGTGCACTCTGGGAATTACAGTACAAGCACTACTGTACAGCAATGTTGATTCTGCAACAAAGCTGCAGACAAAGGTAGGATAAATGACAGCGTCAGTTCATAGTAAACATCCTTTTAGGAAGCGATATTACTTCAGATTATGTTCTATCAATTTAAGTCAATACAGAGATGCAAATTCACAGCGTGAATGATGCGAATGACGTAAAACGGTGCGTTGTAAAAATGTAAATTTGCTTGAAATTTTTTAACTTAAGCGAGGAAATCGTGTGCCAATCAGTGTTTAGATTCTCCTGATGTCATGACATGTCATGTTGGATCAGAAATGGAGAGGAACACATTATTGTAGCCGTCTGTGGGCACCCAGAGCTCTGTAGTACCTCATTATTTGGACAGAGACTGGACAAAAAAGGAGAGAAATTGGGAAAAGTTAGTGGAGAAGTTGGACTACCTGATAACATGAAAACATGTACATGTAGTTGCTTTTGATGGAGCAGCTCACATGTTAGCAAATCCCTGATTGATCTGAACTTCATTCAGAAAACATTTTAAAAGATGTTTGCTTGTCGTCTTGCAGACAAATTTGCATAATGATGTTGATATTTCGGGATACTTCTTATCCGATTATTGCAATTACAAAACAGCAAAATCTGAACCGCAAGAAGTGCTGGAAGCAGCACTCATCCAGACGTAATGTTCACTTCCTGGAGAAGGCGGTTAGCTAAACATTACCCTGCTTTTTGCCCCGCCACATGATGTTATTAAAGCAGAATAGGGCTGCACAATCATGGTATCAACTGGAGCTATTAACACACAGCAAAGGCTGCAACATATCACGAAAGACACTCAGAGATTTTGTTTGTTGAAAGAAAATATGTGTAAAAAACTGCACTTTAAAATGTATCTGTCACTTTTTAGTGGTGCCTTTTATGTTTGATTCAATGTTCAATAAAATAAATTAAAAGAACGTTGGAAATAATTTCCTTTCATTTGTTTTAAATTCAGTTTGTTGTGTTATAGAAGCAAAATTACACAAGAACACTTTTACATCTGTCTGTTTGTTTATCGCAGTAATAAGTAATATCGCATATTTTCCTCATATTGTGCAGCCCTGATCCAGAAATGACGGCATTCGATTTTCCAACAATTGGGAACTTCCACAACCGGGACAGAGCAGCAATAATGGTTATTTCGGACGAATTGATGACGGAAAGAATTGTTGTTGGTTTATACCGCAATCAAACCCACATGAATGTCCTCCAAACGTAGACGCATGTCCTTCTCACAAGTTTGTGTGACATTGAAGGTTTTAACTTCCTGTTCAGAAGTCTTACCTTGGTGTAGTAACCAGGATACATTTTCTCCGTTATCGGGGCAATATACTCCAGTAAGAACTTGTGCCATTCCTTTTCAAAGTTGATTTGATTCATGTGGATATCGATAGTGGGGACATTCTCATAGCCACCTTGGATTCTGGTGTCCTGACACACAGGAAAACAAATCTTTTTAGATAAAAAAACCTCTAAACTTGAGAAGTAGATGGCAGATACCGATGGTCAACTACCCAACAACAACAACTCATTATACAAATAATGACAGTTACTGAATAACAAAGAACAATGATGAGATAAATGATGATTATTATATTTTCTGGTATCTACAGGCAGCCTGTATGAGACACAGTATGTTGATTATCATTGAAGATGAGGATTATTCAGAATCTTTAAGCCCAGTTCAGACTGATGATTCGCGCCGAGACCAGTTACAACTTACAGCTGCTTGCAACGCGCCCGTCTGCAGCGTTGTGAAAGCTGCCAGTTCCCACCGACGAGACGAGACGCTGTATCACCTCCATACTAATGTCTCTCTGTACCTCCATTCATTTCAGGCATTTTGTAGCTGGATATATCAAGTGTTGCGTCTGTATTAATGTGGATAGCGTTAGTGATAGTGAGATACTTGCTACAGTTGCATTTCTAGTAGAGATAAAACATTTTATTTATGTGATTCACTACTTTGTATTAACGCTGCTCCTTCTCTCCATCTGAAACTCGGCCATATTTCCACCAGTTTACAGTTTCTAACATAGAAATTGATCATTTTATTTCTATAGTTTGTAGCTGACTTGACCGGATGACTTCTCTATTGGCCGCTGAATCAGGTGACGTCTCTTAGGTTCTTAATCCAGCCTTTGGAGACTCCACCAGCTGAGTCGCAGCGACACCATCAGCTGGTTTGATTCAAGCTGAGACGGACCGGTTCAGACCGGTTTTCATCTCGTCCCGAATCTATGGTCTGAACTGGGTTTAAGAATCAAATCAAAAGAAGATGTCGTCCATATAATTACATACCGTATTGCCTCCTCCTGACCATTTCCCGTAATGTTCCATTTCTTCAACAATGTGGTCACAAGCAACATCAGAGAAAATTGGGAACCAGTACACATCAGGACAAGGCTGGGGGAGGGGGGGGCAGAGCACACGGTACAATTTAACCACTGACATTACATATTCCATACAACTGCACATTTATAAAAAAAACATCCACCATCAATCCAACTCTTTTTAAAATTAAGTTTCAACAAGTGACTTTGTCTGTACAGTGCACTGCAGTGACAGCATTTTTTAGAAAAAAAAATAAGGACACAGAGGTTTTAAGAGTAATTTCTGGGTTTTTTCAACCCTATTTCCCCATTGATTGCTGTCTAAGTGACTAATGTGAACAAAAATATTTGAAATTTGTCCAGTATTGAGCGAGAACGTTGTACAGTTCCAGTGTGAACCGGGCTGCACCGTAAGCCTATAGCTGTTTTTGTGTTTTTGCTGTGCTGTTTTTGCCGCTGAGGCTCAGATTATTATTCTGTGTCTGACCACATTATGTAAAGGATTGCTAGAGAGATAGAGCTTTTCGTTAAAGAGTAAGATCCTTTTTGTTTGACCAGAAAATGCTCAGAAATCTCTATCACCAAACCCATCAGACTCCATGTAAATAATCAGTACTTTTAGAGTGTATAGATTCAGTATATTTCCACATGTAAATGGGTGAATTAAGGGTTTATTTCAACCAAACCAGAGCGGTGATTGTTGGAACAGTGGAAAGATGAACCAAGACATCTTTTGATAATTTTATTTTGTTTCTGTCAACATTTACGATGATAAAATTCCATGTTTATTTAAAATGAGTCTGGTGGGATTGGCGACAGTGATCGCGGGGATGTGCCATGTTAAACAAAAAGGATCTTACTCTTTAACAAAAAAGTCTCTCTGTAGGGATCCTTAATAATAATTATAATAATAATATGAGCCTGTCAGGGGTAAAAACAGCACTTTTAGCGGACGTAAACTGAAGGTGCGCAATTGCCCGATAACTTACATTGAAGCTTTTTTCATCTAGCTTAATACTGGACCAATTTCGAAGATTGTTGTTCCCATCAGTCAGTTCAAAACAAACACATGGGGAAATAGAGTCCAGGTTGAAAATAACTAAGTTACCATTAAAATGTGTTTAGTTCTTTTGTATTTAAAAAAAAACATCAGTCAACATTTTTACTATTTCAATTTGGGCATCTCAATGCAATAATGTCAACTTGTGTTGCAACTCACATTTTCAATCAGCTTGTCTTTAATGATGTAAGTGTAGTTCTCATGAATGTAGCGCTCCTGCCAGTCCTGAAAGAAACAGAGCACACAGACTGCAGTTTCTAGACAACGCTTCGCACAGGTACAGCTGTGGTTGATGTTCCAGGGTTAGAATAAATAAAGCCTGCAGAGTAATTAAAAAGAATTAAGACATAGTTGGAGTCCTTGTCTTACTACAGTGATGTGAAGTCAACACTATGGCTGGGTTAAAAGATCTTTGTCTGAGTGATCTGATATCGATCCATAAAATCTCAAAATTTATCTTTTAAAAAAATTCCTTTTCACCATGGATGTAGAAGTTCAAAAAGTTACGCACTAAAGCTTTAACGCAGGTGATATTTTCAGGCATTCAGTCAGAATCTCACCACTGGGTTTTCAAAGATCTGCCACAGATCGTTATGAAGATGGCTCGTCTGATAGTTGTCTGTTGACAGGATGCGCCCGAAAGTGTGCATGTTGATTACGTACATGAAGATTCCCTGAGAGAAAGACAAACAGTTCAAATACTTTCATGGCCAATTTTACATTCACAATTTTAAACCTTTTTGTTTTTTCTTTATTAGATCTTACACCTTGACAGGTTATGACAAAGACAAAGTAGCAAGGGGGAACAAAATAGGAGTCGAAACTAACTGGTCTGGTCTGGCAATAAGTAATGAAAATGGCCCAACACGAGGGGCGACAATAAGCGTGCATTTAAAAATCTCACAGCACGCAATTGGCTAACACTACGACCAATCACTACAATACACGGGGTGGTGTATGGGACAAAAGTTATCTGCATGTAGTGTCGATGTTAACTCAGTTACCAGCGGAGTAAGCTAAGTTTCATATTCCACTTGAGCCTTAAAAACTTGAAAAATATCTCTTTTAAAGTACATTTATTAGAGATAAAAAATGAGCGAATAATCGTGAGTTTACTAAGGACAATCATGCGATTAATTGTGATTAAATATTTGAAATTGATCGGCAGCCTTAGTTCTAATACTTACTGACCTTGTTGCGGATGTTGTGGCAGAAAGCCATGTCGGGGTCTAAGCTGTTTGAGTTAAACAGATCGTAGTCTGCGAGCTCCGATCGAAGCAGGCTGGCCTTCACCAGGAACACGCTGGACACGTACGGGACATTCCACACCCCCCTAAAAAACAAGAAAGGCTTAGACAATTCACATGCCAACACTAGCAGGGATCAACAATAAGGGTTCATCTATGGCCCAAGGCAAGTAGAGCGCCACGTCAGGCTAATAAATAAAACAATAAAACAACAAAATGTGATTGGTGCAGCTGGCCTCTGGCCCGCCTATATCAGATACACCGATGTGATTGGTGCAGCTCGGCTACAAGGGCATAGTTAATGAGCAGCATTACTTGATGCCAGAGTAACTCACTGAGCAAATTCAAATTGTGTTCTTGCGAGAACTCTGGATTTCCAGGGTACCCTCCCCTTGCCCACATGAGAATTCTTGGTGACTGACTTCATTTAAAGTGCTGTTGGCCAATCAAGAGTTGAGTTGGCGTTGTGACTGGCGGCTGTCCTGTTAAAGAAAGCAAAAGAAGATGGCTGCGTACGAGCTAAAGCCGAAGAGAGAGTTTTCAAGCGTCCTGGAAGGAGTGTTCTTGTGTGGCGATAGAGGATGTCGATAAAACGACTACGAGGTTTTGCAAAGTTTGCTGCAAGATTGAGTATTGTAAATAGAGGTCAGAAACAGTCTATAGCCACGACGTTCCACTTCGTTCAACGGATGTCACTCTTTTAGGCTGGATGTTCGTCCTCTGTCTCTGTGATGGCGTTCTAACCTCCGGTGGATTTCTGAGGACTATGGTTACCTGGTCCTCAGATCTCTGCAGGGTAAATCCAGACAGCTAGCTAGACTATCTGTCCAATCTGAGGACTATGGTTACCTGGTCCTCAGATCTCTGCAGGGTAAATCCAGACAGCTAGATAGGCTATCTGTCCAATCTGAGGACTATGGTTACCTGGTCCTCAGATCTCTGCAGGGTAAATCCAGACAGCTAGCTAGACTATCTGTCCAATCTGAGGACTATGGTTACCTGGTCCTCAGATCTCTGCAGGGTAAATCCAGACAGCTAGCTAGACTATCTGTCCAATCTGAGGACTATGGTTACCTGGTCCTCAGATCTCTGCAGGGTAAATCCAGACAGCTAGCTAGACTATCTGTCCAATCTGAGGACTATGGTTACCTGGTCCTCAGATCTCTGCAGGGTAAATCCAGACAGCTAGCTAGACTATCTGTCCAATCTGAGGACTATGGTTACCTGGTCCTCAGATCTCTGCAGGGTAAATCCAGACAGCTAGCTAGACTATCTGTCCAATCTGAGGACTATGGTTACCTGGTCATCAGGTCTCTGCAGGGTAAATCCAGACAGCTAGCTAGACTATCTGTCCAATCTGAGGTTTCTGTTGACAACTAAAACAACTTTTGAACGAACACATGTTCCACCAAAACAAGTTCCTTCCCGCCCAAGACAACTGTGATTGGTTTAAAGACATGCCTATAAACCGAGTACGTTTTTCCCATCCAGGAATGCTGTGTGGACTAGCCAGAACCTTCCTCCGCAGCGCTGTGGAGGAAGGTCTGGCAATGCTAGGTCAGCTATAACTATTTACTTGTCACTAATAAGTCTCTAAAGTCTTCACAACATTTAAACAAACTTACACTCTGCGTCCTTGAACTATGTCCACGTAGTCCTCAGACCGGGCGTAGTAGCCTTCTGCACTCAGGGCTCCCCAGAAGTTGCTCCACAGTCGACCAACTCGAGTTATCATCGGTGCCACAATAGGCCTAATCAACAATTAAAAGGAGTGTTAATATATTTCTTCATCGGGCCAAAGTGTAACTCATGCAAATGAATAAAGAGATTTACTAAGGGTGGTTTTGTCTTTACAGCACAGGATTATTGTTACTACTCTAATTATGATAAATATACTTGCAGGTTTTGTTCAATGAGAATTTTAAGTGTGTTCTCATTCTTTAAGACCACTTGAATGTCCAAGAGGAAGAAATAGTCACAGTCCTTGTCCGTCCGGCATATGTCACTGAAAGGAAGGAAAGACATGTACTGTATGTTGTGTGAAATTAAAGAGAAACGCACGTACATGCTCCGGTAACAAAGACACAAATGAGAGCTACTGGCTGCTGCATCTTGAAAAAAACGCCAAGTGTGAAATTACCTTAACGTTAGGTTATTCGTTATTATATAAATAAATGTTTATGCACATGTATTTTTAGCAAGTGAAACCCTTATTCCCAGTAAAGCGCACATGATTTTGTACAACATCAGTTTCTTTAGAAATATTTTAACTCCAGACTAGTCTGATGATAGCCAGACAGATTATTTTAAGAGGATGGAGGAATGGAGGGGTGAAAAGATGTCATATATAAACGGTTTAGTAGCTGAACTTTCTGGAGGGCTCCTAAGAAGCTTTGTGCTGGAGAGACATGTGTATGACGGGCTGATGGTTTTGTCATTTATACATATGTTACATACCATATCTGGTTTATGGCTTATTTTGTTACTATTTCATTGAATGGTCGTAAAATATTGTAGATACTGTTTCATCTTTTTTTTTTTGTCTGGCTGGGTGGTGATTACGAACAGAGGGTGTGTTTTTGTTGCATATTGTATATTTTGTATGTTCAAAAAATAAAATAAAAATTATTAATCACAAAAATATTTTTAACTAAACAGTCGGTTACTTGAAACTCACAAGCCCATGTTGCGGGAGGCAGCTTCGTCCATCTCCTCTTCGGGCCCAACTACTTTGACGTCCTGATAAAGGCTTCCATGCTCCTGCAGGAAAGAGCTGATGTGACGCTCATGATGAGCTTCCTGGACGGAGAGGAGAAACAAACAGATAGGAGAGAAATTGCAGAGCAGGCCTCTGACTTACTACGTACACTGAAAGCAGAACCAGTGCAGGGCCATGTTATGTGTTCACGATTGCACTTTTTCGAGACAATCATCCTTTGAAAAACAGTCCCAGAATTTGTTTGTCCAAGCAGCAATTACGACCCATATTTATGTCTTTAGTTGTGTTGCCCTCTAGTGGCCGTGGCAATTACGACGGGAGCAAAGCAGGAAGTAAGGTGACAAAATCATAGACAGTTAAAGATATGGAGTGACGCCGTAGACTACCAGTGAAGTCAATTAGAAGCACTTTTTTGGTGATGGCTAAGCGTTACTGCGCAGCCTGCAACTCAGCTTGATGACGTAGATGTGACGTGAGCAACCTGTCTGAAAGCTGTAAATCTTCTGGTAGCTGTGCAAGAGAAATCTCAATCATTCCCAATCTTGCGGAGACGGAGAGTGTGAGTATGAGCGTAGAAGAAGGAGCAACTTTTGGTAAGTTTTCTGATTCATTTTGACTTTATGCCTCCACGTTCCCCCCGATTGCCTGCGAGCTTCTCCTGACAATACGGTAATTTCTCTACTGTGCGACAGAAAGCCGCGTGGTTATGACACAACCATTAGCCTATTTTTATAAAAATGTCTGCTACGGGGCCATAACGTCAGGTTTTTTGGCTTCTAACTATGAAAAAACTATGTAATCGGGAAAAAGTATTAAGGCAAATTTCACAGTTCAAGGTGGTTTCACTGTTGATTTTCACTGTTCGCAGTTTTTTACCTTGAATAAATGTAACATCTTTTCCAAAATTTAATGAGTATTCATGTTAAATAATCGGGATTTCAATATGTATATACCACCGTATATATCTGTTTATATATATATATATATATATATATCTCAAACTAATTGTGATTTTTTTCCCCATAGTTGAGCAGCCCTAGTTTATGTATGCTTTCCTATTACCTGGTTGTAGATGAAGAGTTTGAGTCTATTTTTAGGATACTGGAGCTTTAGTAGGCGTTCAAAGAACACCGTCACAAAGGGGGTGGGCTGCTGAATGAAGACGCCAATGACCACCAGAGGGTATTCACTTTCCTGTGGGAAAAATAACAAAACAGACATGATATGAGTTCCAGGAAAAAGGGCGGATTACTTTTTCAAACGTTGACAAAACAAAACACCTGAGGCCTGTACTACGAAGCAAGATCAACATGCCCTGAATTTCTTTCAGTTACCCGGCTTCACCGAACATAACGACCTGCATAACCTGTGTCACGACGGGGGTTAACAACTAGTTCAATCAACCCGGGGTTTCCCAATCCAGCAATCCAATTGCAAACATCTACAAGAGCCGCATATTTTACATCAGAAGAGCAAACTATAATTCTACATAAATATGAAAAACACAGAAATGGTTTTACAGGCAAAACAGTCGCTGCTTCCTAAAACAGGAAGGAACGCTGGCAACTAAATAGCCGACACTTATCAATATCACTTCTCCATCAGTCACAAGATCTGACCATAATTACACTGGAGCTCTCCATAAGCTGTCGTTGCTTTAGCCTATTATTTCAGTTGCAACCCTGGCAGGGGGAAGTCATCATGAGAGATAATAAAAAATATAAAAACATAATTCAAACCGATGTGTGCATTGGCAACACACAGCTCAAGAAGCCGACAAATAGCCTATAGGTCATTCCCTCCGCTTAAAATGTGTCTTTCATAAAAAAAAAACATCAGGGAATGTTAACGGTGTTGTCGGTCTCTAAATTTTTTATTTTTATAAGCTCATCTCTCTCTCCACGCATGATCTTCTAAGAATTGTGACGCAGTTATCAATATAATAAGTATTAATTGGTCAATAGGCGGTGCTTTTACACCGGTTGATCTCTAATCTCCGACATAACCTGCTCCCGACCAGGTTGGGTGTTCAGCATAAGTTACCATGGTAACAAGTGATCCACCGTTGTAATACAGGAAATCCTTGGTTAAACCTGAAATTACCTCGTTAATGCCAAATCTAGCTTCGTAGTACAGGCCTCTGAACACTTAAAATAAGGCTCAATATTGATTGCAGTTGTGGGAAATCTTGCCCAAAGACAATTTGTCAATCACAAAAAAGCCTGTGAACGGACCTTAAGAGCTGTCAGTGGGTGGAGATCCTTGTCACAACCTGTGCATCCTGTCTCAAATGTCCATGTGTTGGGGATGTAGTTACCCAGGTAGTTGATCTGGAGCTGGAAAACAAATATGTGTTCATGCAGGTTATCACATCTCAGTCCAATATTCAGTACTTACTAGAAGAAAATGACTGTTTTTTTTAAACTCTTAACATTAACAAGTACTTTGACTGGCAGACTTTGCAAGACAAATAAAGGATTGATCTTTAAAAATATAAATTAAAATGTGGTAACCATAGCTTCCGGGTCTAAAAAGTGATGCCAATGCTGAAGCTCCTTAAAGCCTATGAACCCTCACACAGGTACTTTGATGGGAACTATTGAGTGTTAATATTAATGGACAGAGCATGTGTGACGTCACTCGTTGGTTTGTGGAGATCTGCTATGAGTCGTCGAGTTTGCTGTTACGGGCGCGGCCGTCCTGGTTGCTGATGTGACGATTTTAGACGAGAGGGAGGAGTCCTTACACTCTACGTTACATTACACACTTTCACAACAGTGTCTTCATAACATTATAGCCACACCCTAAAACACCCTCTGCTTTATTACCGATTTTAAAATCAACGAGACCATAATAATAAATGCAAAGACTTAAACCTAGCGATTGAGACCATAAACTCATTATGAAAATGTTTAGTGAGGTAATAAATCAAGTGAGAAGTGGGTCACTTTCTCATAGACTTCTACAGAAACCGACCTCCTTTTGCAGCCAGAAATTCAGATATATTGCAGGTTTAAGGCACTTCTGCATTTGCAGCACTTTGTGAAACCGGATGCTTCGTCTATTAATATACAGTCTATGATGGGAACTTATTAGGTCACAAATTCTTTCAATAAGGATGTCATTTGTCCCGGCCTAACAGGTGTAACAATGCTAACAGTGGACTCAGGAAGATGTCAATCACTCAGTCTAGCCACACCCACACAGTCCTGGAAAAGGTCAAATCAGCCACATTAACTGTAAACACCTGTATGGATGTTTAAGGCCGTTAAAGCTGCATTCTCTCTAACGTCCAGCAGGGGGAGACTCCTTAAAGCTGCATTCTCTCTAACGTCCAGCAGGGGGAGACTCCTTAAAGCTGCATTCTCTCTAACGTCCAGCAGGGGGAGACTCCTTAAAGCTGCATTCTCTCTAACATCCAGCAGGGGGAGACTCCTTAAAGCTGCATTCTCTCTAACGTCCAGCAGGGGGAGACTCCTTAAAGCTGCATTCTCTCTAACGTCCAGCAGGGGGAGACTCCTTAAAGCTGCATTCTCTCTAACGTCCAGCAGGGGGAGACTCCTTAAAGCTGCATTCTCTCTAACGTCCAGCAGGGGGAGACTCCTTAAAGCTGCATTCTCTCTAACGTCCAGCAGGGGGAGACTCCTTAAAGCTGCATTCTCTCTAACGTCCAGCAGGGGGAGACTCCTTAAAGCTGCATTCTCTCTAACGTCCAGCAGGGGGAGACTCCTTAAAGCTGTATTCTCTCTAACGTCCAGCAGGGGGAGACTCCTTAAAGCTGCATTCTCTCTAACGTCCAGCAGGGGGAGACTCCTTAAAGCTGCATTCTCTCTAACTTCCGCTAGCGTTAGCTAGTACATGCAGATTAATGGTAATTATGATTTTTTCTATGATCAGGCAGCCCTATCAGTACCTTGGTTGGTCCGTTCCCATGGATGACGACTGGCAGGGTATCATACAGCACATTTCTGGCTCGTACCCGTCCATCCTCAAACTTCAGCACCACCTCATCTGGAAACACACACACACACACACAGTCTTCACTGGGGAGTCCCAACTTTTTCATATTCCTGTCCTTCCAACTGTTTGGGAGACAATTGGTATTTTCAATCTGTGTTCTGCATTCAAATTGTGTCACTTGGCTTTTGGTGATTTGATTCATTGTAGATTTCAGTACAATATCAAATCAGATGGGTCCTGCTCAGTAGCTGATATCTGTTGTCCCTCTGCGTGCAGTCTCTACTTCTTTTACAAACTTCCTGTGGCTCAGGTGCTAGAGAGGTCACCTGCCAATCGGAAGGTTGTTGGTTCGATCTGCAGTCCCATGTTGAAGTGTCCTTGGGAAAGACACTGAACACCAAATTGCTGAGTGTAAATGTGTGTGAATATTTAATCTGATGAGTACGGCAGCCTCGGCCACAGAGTATTTATGTATGTGTGGTGAATGGTTCCAGTACGATGTTAAAGCACTTTGAGTAGTTGTTAAGACTAGAAAAGCGCTATATGAGTACAGTCCATTTGCAAAATGTTTATCTGTAAAGCAGATACCAGAGATCCCGAGCAAGACGTGGCATGAAGCACGCTCAAAAGAAGTAGCCTCCTGAATAATATACATACAATTTCTAAAAAGTGTTATTGGAAGGGTGCCCTTAACATTTTTAACATGGCAGCAGGAACATCCATCTATTGTCTACCAATAATATTGACTCTATGTATTTGCTTTATAAACAGCCCTGGCTGCCGGACTAAGAAACAAAATTCAAAGCACTCACCGAGGGCTCCGTGAAGGTTCTGGAACAATCTGCATTTGCTGTCCAGTGTGATATTTATGGATTTCTGAAAACATGAAAACACATTGTTTTACTGTTTATGTTGAAGTTGATTAAAGCCAGTACTGAAATAGTGAGTCTCATATAATAGCTGTGGATGTGACCAGCACAGACAAATAATAAAGGCTGGGTGAAAAACATTAAATGACTTGCATTTGGGCTACATCTACAGCACTATGCTTCATTTTTTAGCAGCGTTTTAAAACCCAAAGCAATCACGAGTTTTATTGCTATAGCAGAACTAATCTCCGTCCATATTAACACGTCTGACAACACATATCACATGACCATTTACACACACTGGGCAAGTGCGTTGTCTGACGTTACTCTGCGGTTCAAGATCATGGATGTTGGAAAACAGAAAATACTTTGGAGAAAGAACAACGGTGTAAAAGTAAGAGCAGGGATTTATTTGCGTGGACTGACAACGAGGTGGAACTGTTACTGAAAAATCTGTAATGGCGCACTGATTGGTGACGATTCTCACCGACCAATCAGTAGCCTGCAGGTTTTCACGTCACCGTTTGGTATCGCCTCAGCTCGCTTGAAACCTCGACGGTGATACTAAAAAAAAGGACTTGTTGGCAGGTACCAGGGACTTGTTTTATAATGGAAAACCAAAAAAGGCGATCAGAGGCAAGGCGAGTCGAGCAGGTACCATGTAATGGAAAAACACCATTAATCTACCTAACCAATAACACCGACTGACGTGCGTCCTTGTTTCCAAAGGTCTCCGTTTTGGCGGCAGCAATGTTTCCAAATTTTTTTAGATGCTCGGAAACGCTGAAATAGTGTGAATGTAGATATTTTTGTTTTGAAACCAAAACGTAGCAGTGTAGATGTAGCCTTAGCTCACAAGGTACATTTATAGTACAAAAGAGTCATGTCACACTCACTATTCTGCTGAAAACTGTCTTTTTAAACTAATACTGTTCTCTTTCACACTTCCTACAGATATTTTAAATTAAAAGCCTACCAGGAACAAGAGTTTATTATGCCCAATTAGCTACTGGAAAGCTTTTAATGTAAAATAAATCTCACCCTTTTAACTGGATCAATGTAAATCTTGGTGAAGAACAGCTGGTCACTGTCATTATCTTCTCCTGTCCAGTCAGCCACCATTTCTTTGATGTTGGGAAGGTAGCCAATGAAACCTAGGAGGACAGAAACAAACCCAGAGGAAACAGACAGGAAGTGAGAAAATGTGGTAGAAGTTTAGAATTGTTTTTATTTTGTGTCTACGTTCATACACATCAAGGCCAGGCAGCTTTATTTGTATAGCACATTTTATCAAAAAGGCAATTCAAAGTGCTTTACATAAAACATTTAAAATTAACAAAACTGAAAAAAGAATAAGATATACAGTACAGGCCAAAAGTTTGGACACACCTCATTCAATACATTTCCTTAATTTTCACTATTTACTATTTACATTGTAGATTCTCACTGAAGGCATCAAAACTATGAATGAACACATGTGGTATTATGTGTATGAAATACAATAATAAAACTTACACTTTATTGTAAGAAATTAACAATAAAGACAATTTTAAAGAACAGAGTTGCAGCGGACCTGCAGTTTATCTGGGTGTTTGTTTCAGATATGTGGAGCATATTTAGTTTAGTTCTGACGCAGACGACCTGAGAGGTCTGGGTGGTTCATAATGTAACAGCAGATCAGAAATAAACCTTTCTAACCCAACCAACAGAAGTATGTTGACATCAATTCTTTCAGAGACAGGAAGCCAGCGTAACACCAACCCAATAATCGCCCGTCGGACAGTCTGGCGAGGTCGGTGACTCGAGTCTGTTCGGTGTGTTCTGTGCCGTCGTCCGTCGAAGGAGCCGTCCGCCTTCATTTTGGCCGACCTGACTTGTTCGGTCGGAAGGCGGGCACTGCCGGCAGAGTGCTAACCCGGAAATGGCGAGCGGGATGAGTGACGGACACCTCTCAAAATATGACGAAAATCTTTTAAACTGATCTTTCCCGAGCTGAAATGAAGACCGGTTCAGCAGCTGCACGGCCTATTTGTCGCTTAAAATGTTTTCAGACACACGTTTCAGTGAAGTATTTTCATAAAATATGAGATCGTATTCAGGCAATCTGACGGTCTGGTTTTGAAATTCCGAAGAAACCAGACCCACGGGACACTTTTGTAAAATCAGTTGCCGGTTTTCATTTTTTGGGCGACAATACAGATTAGCGCCGCCTGCTGTTATGGAGACGTGTTACGTCTTGCTTGTTACTCACAGAACATGCTTGAAGTTTTCCAAGCCACTTTTTTTGACCAACTCGGGGAGACTGGTCAGTAGTGATGGCCAAATGAAGCTTTGTGAACCAGTGTCTTTATTTTCTGAGCCCACTAGATGGCGCTCTTGGTTTTAAGAGAAAGGCCTAAGGCATTGCAAATCAGTACTGTATATTCTCAACCAATTGTTGAACAGAGAGCGCCATCTACTGGGCTCAGAAAATAAAGACACTGGTTCACGAAGCTTCATTCAGCCATTACTACTGGTCAGTCCGACTGCCTTTTCTGCCAACGGTCAGCCGTCGGGTTGGTGTGTTGGCCTTAACCCTCATGTTGTCCTTGGGTCAAATTGACCCGTTTTCAGTAAATAAATAAAAAACTTTGTCACAAAAAATGGGCCGTGGAAATAAGCGCTGAAAATGTCAAGAATAAAAATATCAAAAAGCTTTGAAAAAGTGACAAAAATGTGGGAAAAAGCTAAAATACAAGATTTCATGGTTGACGGGACACACAACACGAGGGTTAAAGACCTCAGGACTGGAGCATGTTCAATCTCAAAACGGTGTGTACCCGCTTGCTACAGTTTCCTGGTTGAACGACATGTTTCCTCTGAACGGAGTGAAACGGTGTGCAACTGGCTTTGAGTTATGTTATCTCTCGTTTGATGGGTGTGTGACAGGTGTTACCCAATCAGCAGAGACGTGTATGGAACCTCGTGGTAATAAAAACGGCAACAAGGTGTTCAACACACCCCAGTTTCAGTTTTTTTTAAAATGCATTGCTACGTTTTGTCAGGGCTGAACGTGGCCCAGGAATAATGTAATCCACCTTCTCGGGAAAGTGAAATCAACTGTTTCTAAT
Organism: Etheostoma nigrum; assembly: GCA_029931835.1. Taxonomy (NCBI): domain Eukaryota; kingdom Metazoa; phylum Chordata; class Actinopteri; order Perciformes; family Percidae; genus Etheostoma; species Etheostoma nigrum. The sequence continues at coordinate 4,509,765 of CM057243.1, read as the reverse complement.
TGCCACTATTAATGACTGCTACCAGGTTCAGTTTTTATTGCTTCAGCCCAGAGCTGAGAGCTGTCTAAAGACCTGCTGTTTCTTTGCTAATAAAAGGAACGGCCATACCACTTCCTAGACTGAACGTCTACAGTCACACCAGGGGCTTGTGAAAATAAAAGTGTTCAGAGATATTCACGGCGGTGTTACAGAGTATACTTGTGTGAAGATGGTCACTGTAGTCTTTGAGAGCAAGATGTAAAAAACGTACTATATGCCCAAAACTGGGACATATAGGTTGTGTCCGAAATTCCACACCAACATGCTATTTAGTAGGCTAAAAAGTGTGAGATGTTTTAGTGTGTCCGAAGGGTTAATATGAAACCAATTGTACATGAATTGCATACTATTTCCGGTGAAATATTACAGTATTCAAACACTGGACACTACGCCAGCATAAGTATCCCACAATGCAATGCATAGTAACGACAACGTTCATAACAGACAAACGGACAGAAACCAAAGCAGCTCTCTCAATAACGCTCTAATTTACATTTCAACATATTTAAACAGCCGTTGGTCTAGTGCCTAACCTCTTTCAGTAATTTAAGCGTTATGTGACGATGCCACTAAAGCTGAGGTTGGCAGGGGTTACCATGGTTACGCATCTCCAAGGGCAAGGAGTTTCTCAAGAACTGACGTTGAAATTTACAGCTTAGTGCGAAAAGATACACACTATTGTTTATTTACACAAAAGTATGATAGTATACATATTGAGTATGTAGTACAGAGAATGTAATTAGAAATGCAGTACATTTACCTCCTGAGCCTAGAAACCTGTTGCCAACGATGACGTGGGGGTATTTGTCCTCCAGGTGTCTGTTGGGCCAGATCAGGCTCTCAGAGGAGAACACCACCTTGTGTCTGGCCTGCTGGAACTTCTTGAGCAGCTCTTTGGGACCCGAGGCGAAAACCACATCGTAACTGTGTGAAACAGGGAGTGAAAATAGAAAACTTTAAAGCGCTGTGTGGCTCAGCAGTGTGTGAAGCCAGTGGCGTAGTTAAAACAAATGAAGGGGTTGCCTTTATAAGATGCCAGCCATCTTTATTTGGAGAGTTAAGTTGCCAGTGGTTGTGTTTACCAGTGCTTAAATGAGTAAAAACATCACACTCTCTTGTGATTTTAGTATGTGTACATTAGGGTTAAATCCTGGGAAACGGCATTCCCTGCCATAACCATAAAAACTCTTTCCCGTTTCCAGAGAAATATAATAAAACATCAAAACCTACTTACGTTCTAGGTGTAAACCAAGTGGGCTGATTAAGCATTCTTCCCCACATTAAATAAAAAACACTTATTGTACTTTTGCGTGGTAATGCATCTAAGAATTGTTGACTTAACCTGCACACATATAGGTAGAATATCACACAATAGTAACACTGACAAAACAGAACATACTGTAAAACCTAAACCCAGCTGTATTATTTGGAAAGTGTAGCTACCCAAGGCTATAAGAGAATTAAGCTTCATGGACATTTGTAAAAGACAATTGAAAACATATTTATTCAGCACTGCTTTTAACTTATTGTCACTCATTCGCTTTATTATCACAGTTTACATGTTTTATTGTTCCAATGCATTCCTTTGTGTTGTTTTGATTTTTTTACTTATTCTATTGTTCTTGACATACCTGTTCTTAATGTTTGCTGCCTCCATTGTCGAGGCTCATTTGATTGTTTGGTTTTATCACACAAGTGTCTGCACTTGTTTTAATTGATTGTATTGTTTTAATGTGATTTTGTTTGTTTTGTGGTCTCTCCACTTTGTTGTGAAGCACTTTGAGCTACACTCTCTGTATGAAAGGTGCTACATAAATAAAGTTTATTATATTATTATTGATAATTAAGTACCAGGGTATTACTCTGCCCGTCACATCGGACAAATCTGAAACTCTGCTTGCGGTAAAGACACTCTACCTGTCAATAAAAAGGATGACTTTGTCCTCATTCTTCATCTCCTCCAGAGCCTCTTTAAGGAGTCGTACTTTCTGGCCTCCTCCTGGACCGGACATGTAGTCGCCACTCATCCATTTCTGACCCTGACCAAGAACCTTAAAAACATACACACATAAATGTATTGCAATTGGAAGAACTGAATGCTCTTTTAAAGAAGAGATAGACAGACGTCCATGGCTGGACAGCAGGAAAGAAAACTTTTACCACAAGGGTTCCTACCTTGACAGTGTAATTGAAGTGTTTAGCTGACCCCAAGAAACGCTTGAAGCCATCAGTCTCTTTGGTTGCAACTGTCACAACTAGAAGTTTCTCTGGAAGACACCAAATTAAAGAGGAATTTAGGAAGATAATAGGTATTAATTTATATTTATGTAAGCCCCCCCTCCCAATTGTGTGTGTGTGTGTGTGTGTGTCATTTTTCTTCAGAGACGGAAGGAAAAGTCCATTTTTTGTTGTTTATTGGTCCATAAAAGACATTTAACATAAGGTGACCAGATTTCTCAGACAAAATCCGGGGACATTTTCAGCTCAGAAGCGTAAATACGTCCAAAACAAGTCGTGTTTTTATCTTTGTAAACTTAAAACGGGGACACTGCCCCAGGGGCGTCACTAGACCTAGAGCTGCAATGGGGCACAAAATCTTGCCTGTTTTAACATGTAAATGCATTAATCTGGTGCACTTTGAAAAGAAATTCAGAGATTAGACTTGATTACTTTTGTATCTATGGATGGAAATACTTGTGCTGTAGCTTGAACTATTTTATACTTCAGAATTTTAACCATGCACACACAGCATTTTACATATACGCAGTTATTGCCTCATCATGGCCTTGCCGTAGAAATGGAAATTCTTTCAATATATTGTCATTAACCTGACATTTTCTTTTCTTGGAGAGAGACATTATTGCATCTGGTCTTTCAAGCTTTCCTCGCTGTAGGCTTTGCACTTTTAACTTGTTCTTGTCCTCCTCTGTTCACTTGTATTCCTTTTCTTTTATTTCTTCACTCTTCTCTCCCTGTCCTTTCTTGCTCTTATCTATTTAACTAGTCTTCCTGTCCTGTCTTCCACCTGTCCATCCTTTCCACTCCCTACAAGGACCAAAGCAGAACAATCTGACTGATTTTGTGAACTAATTACTGTTAGTCCTCAATAAATATCATGTTAAATAAATAGCATGTTAAGTATGTTAAACAATGACATTTGTGGCTCTGGAAAGAAACAAGTAACATTGTAAAACCTACCATATACAATGCATAGGAATTATAGCAAAAATAACAATAAACCTACTATTAATTACATTATCTTAATGCAGTGTAACTACTTCAGCATGTAAATAATGTACCTAAAATACAAACGTGAGCAAGGGTGTTCATCAATCGCTATTATGTCGAATCAACAGCCAGATGCAATTTAGTTAACATCTAAGTGAAGAATAGCAGTTAAAGAATATAAACAGTGTTTGTATTATTCACTTGCTAGCTAAATTGTTAAGTTAACTAGTGATTTTCGTTGTTTCAAACAACGAAAATCACTAGTTAACTTAAATCTGCAAGAACTATAGACCAATACAATAACTGACAACATAAGTTACGACTTACGGTTATCAAGGTACGCACACACAAGATCTCAACTGGCTATCGTCCAGAACTTTTTTTCTTTCTCTCCTTTTTCCGCCGGGTGGCGATTGTGGCTGCTTGTGGTGTTAAGCGCGTGTCCGCGCTATTCACTAACATGCACTCTAACAATCACTGTTGATAGACAGCCTTTTGTACACCCAGTGAAAATCGGGGACATTTCCGGGGACAGCTCCAGCCGGGGACAGATCATCAAAATCGGGGACTGTCCCCGGAAATCGGGGACGTCTGGTCACCCTAATTTAACAACATCTACAGTATGCTAACGCTAGCATAGCTATGAGCTAACGGCTAACGGTAACGATAGCAGCAGCGCTGACCGCCCCTAGCAACGGCTAGCAGCCCAGTCCACGTCAGCGGCACAGGGAGTCCTCCTCAGCACCTATACGTGCAACTTTTTCCCCTCATGTTTACTCATGATGTAGTTAAACTCAAACATTTTCATAATATTTTCTTCAAAACTGGTTATAACATAACTTTTAAAAAAATAAAACGTCTTTTGCGAGTTGTAAATTAGGCTAAAGTGACAAATAAGCGCCGCGCAGCGGTATCGAAGTTAACGTTAAATCTCAACTTTTCAAACGGGCTAACTAACCTGTTTTATAGTAGCTGACGTTAATGTACAAATACACAGTGGAACTGGTATTTTTCTCCCTTAATGGCTTATTTACTGCCAAGTCTGCTTAAATTTTATAACGTTAACAGACATTTTTGTCGAAGAAAACCACCGGCCATGTCAGAGGTAACGTTAACGGTTGGGAACAATCTATCTAACGTTAACGGTTGGGAACAATCTATCTAACGTTAACGGTTGGGAACAATCTATCTAACGTTAACGGTTGGGAACAATCTATCTAACGTTAACGGTTGGGAACAATCTATCTAACGTTAACGGTTGGGAACAATCTATCTAACGTTAACGGTTGGGAACAATCTAGTACGTTAACGGTTGGGAACAATCTAGTTAACGTTAACGGTTGGGAACAATCTAGTACGTTAACGGTTGGGAACAATCTAGTTAACGTTAACGGTTGGGAACAATCTAGTTAACGTTAACGGTTGGGAACAATCTAGTTAACGTTAACGGTTGGGAACAATCTATCTAACGTTAACGGTTGGGAACAATCTAGTACGTTAACGGTTGGGAACAATCTAGTTAACGTTAACGGTTGGGAACAATCTATCTAACGTTAACGGTTGGGAACAATCTAGTACGTTAACGGTTGGGAACAATCTAGTTAACGTTAACGGTTGGGAACAATCTATCTAACGTTAACGGTTGGGAACAATCTATCTAACGTTAACGGTTGGGAACAATCTAGTTAACGTTAACGGTTAGTTAGTTTTTTCCCCAACCGTCGCCTACATGAGCTAAGGGGTCTCTCTCAGTCCATACCCAGCTTGAGTGCCATAAACTTCACTGTTACAAACGGCGACATGTACTTTATCAAACTCAGCTACTACTAAAATGTGAGCGAACAACGCGGTGAAACGGGGCGCAGACATGGTGCAGCTATCCCGGGCTTACCTTCGGGGGGTTGCTGCTCTTCACAGTTTGTCAAAGGGAAAAGTGCACAGACAAACATCCCTGGAAACAACAGCGAGGGCGAAAGTCTCATGTTTGCCAGTTTAAAGTTAAAATCCTTTCACGAGTTTCGGTATTAGTAACAGAACTGTACGATTGCGTACGAGACGGCGAACTTTTCTCGAGTAAACTCTTCCACCCCCTCTCCCTGTTTGTGCCCCTCTCCCTCTCTCTCTCCCTCTCTCCCTCTCTTTCTCTCTCCCCCTCTCCCCCTCCCTGCCTCTCTCTCTCCCCCTCCCTCCTCCTCCCTCCCTCTCACTCCCCCTCCCTCTCTCTCTATCTCTCCCCCTCTCCTTCCCTCTCACTCCCTCCTTCTCTCTCTCTATCTCTCTCTCCCCCTCCCTCCCTCTCTCCCTCTCTCCCCCTCCCTCCCTCTCTCTCTCTATCTCTCTCTCCCCCTCCCTCCCTCTCCCCCTCCCTCTCTCTATCTCTCTCTCCCCCTCCCTCCCTCTCTCCCTCTCTCCCCCTCCCTCCTTCTCTCTCTCTATCTCTCTCTCCCCCTCCCTCCCTCTCTCCCTCTCTCCCCCTCCCTCCCTCTCTCTCTCCTTCCCCCTCCCTCTCTCTCTCTCCCCTCTCTCTCCCCCTCTCTCTCTTTTGATGTTGCCTTTCTCTAAATTATGTCAATTTCTTAAATGTTTAATTTCTTATACTGCACTGTAACTTTTACTCTTGTGTTTTATCGGTTTTCATTTTTTTTATTTTTTTTATACATATATACTTTTTTAATTATTTTTTTAACTGTTTTTATATATATGCTTTTTTTTAACTGTTTTTTTTTTCTAACTTTTTGTGTAAAGCACTTTGAATTGCCCTGTTGCTGAAATGTGCTCTACAAATAAAGCTGCCTTGCCTTGCCTTGCCTTGCCTCCCCTCCCTGCCTCTCTCTCTTCCCCTCTCTCCCTCTCTCTCCTCTCTCCCCTCCCTGCCCCCCTCTCCCCCCTTCTCTCTCTCTCTCTCTCTCTCTCCCTCTCTCCCTCTATCTCCCACCTAACTGAATAGCTGGAGGATGTACTGGTAAGAAGCAGTCTGACGTGTCCTGTGTCTAACTTATAAATGAGTTTTAGCGTAGGATTTTGTTGCAAAGCAGCAGGATAACATCCTGTCTGTGCGCATGCGCCACGCCCACTTGCAATCCTGACAAAAAATGATGACCCAGCTGTTCTGTGGACATGAGCACTTGCACGTAGCCTGTATCCCCCCATACCAGGCCTACAAACAGGGGATAGCCTACTAAGGGAACACCTTAATGATGCTTGTCAATAAAAATGTCACAGAAAGCAAAAAGGCTAGAGAAAAAGCAGATTTAGGAGCAGAGATTTATTAAAACCCTGCACAATAAACCTCTGCACATTCTCTACATCCTAACTTTTGTACAGCACTACATTTTTTTCTCATCCATATAGCCTATTTTTGTCAGTTATATGTACATAGTTGAATTATTTACCAAGAGCCTGGGTCTGGGTCTGGGTCTGGGTCTGGGCCTGGGTCTGGGTCTGGCCCTGGGTCTGTCCAAGGTTTCTTCCTAAAAGGAAGCTTGTCCTCGCCACTGTCGCACTGTTGCTTGCTCTGGAGGAAACTACTAGACCTGTTGGGTCCTTGTAGATTATAGAGTGTGGTCTAGACCTGCTCTATCTGTAAAGTGCCTCGAGATAACTCTTGTTATGAATTAATACTATTAATAAAATGTAATTATAATAATAACTAATACACTTTATTAATCCTACAAGGGGAAATTACAATGTTTCCACCTGAATTACACACACATGCACTAAATGGAGAGATGTCAGAGTGTGCAGAGCTATGAGGGGTGCGATGCCTTGCTTAAGAGTACCTTGGCAGTGCCCAGGAGGTGAACTGGCACCTCTCTCTGTATGGGGACTTGAACCAGCGACCCTCCGGTTCTCAACCCAACTCCCTACAGACTGCCACCCCATTGAATTCTTTGAAAATCCCTCCAATACTTACAATAAGGTCCAATGTCCCTTTATGAGGTTTTTTAACATTAATATGCTATAATATATTATAAAAGAGACTTCAGATACAGTATTAGGGGACCACTAAGGTCTATATAAAGAGACTTCAGATACAGTATTAGGGACCACTAAGGTCTATATAAAGAGACTTCAGATACAGTATTAGGGGACCACTAAGGTCTATATAAAAGAGACTTCAGATACAGTATTAGGGACCACTAAGGTCTATATAAAAGAGACTTCAGATACAGTATTAGGGGACCACTAAGGTCTATATAAAAGAGACTTCAGATACAGTATTAGGGACCACTAAGGTCTATATAAAAGAGACTTCAGATACAGTATTAGGGGACCACTAAGGTCTATATAAAAGAGACTTCAGATACAGTATTAGGGACCACTAAGGTCTATATAAAAGAGACTTCAGATACAGTATTAGGGACCACTAAGGTCTATATAAAGAGACTTCAGATACAGTATTAGGGGACCACTAAGGTCTATATAAAAGAGACTTCAGATACAGTATTAGGGGACCACTAAGGTCTATATAAAGAGACTTCAGATACAGTATTAGGGGACCACTAAGGTCTATATAAAAGAGACTTCAGATCCAGTATTAGGGACCACTAAGGTCTATATAAAAGAGACTTCAGATACAGTATTAGAGGACCACTAAGGTCTATATAAAAGAGACTTCAGATCCAGTATTAGGGACCACTAAGGTCTATATAAAAGAGACTTCAGATACAGTATTAGAGGACCACTAAGGTCTATATAAAAGAGACTTCAGATACAGTATTAGGGACCACTAAGGTCTATATAAAAGAGACTTCAGATACAGTATTAGGGACCACTAAGGTCTATATAAAAGAGACTTCAGATACAGTATTAGGGGACCACTAAGGTCTATATAAAAGAGACTTCAGATACAGTATTAGGGACCACTAAGGTCTATATAAAAGAGACTTCAGATACAGTATTAGGGACCACTAAGGTCTATATAAAAGAGACTTCAGATACAGTATTAGGGGACCACTAAGGTCTATATAAAAGAGACTTCAGATACAGTATTAGGGACCACTAAGGTCTATATAAAAGAGACTTCAGATACAGTATTAGGGACCACTAAGGTCTATATAAAAGAGACTTCAGATACAGTATTAGGGACCACTAAGGTCTATATAAAAGAGACTTCAGATACAGTATTAGGGGACCACTAAGGTCTATATAAAAGAGACTTCAGATACAGTATTAGGGGACCACTAAGGTCTATATAAAAGAGACTTCAGATACAGTATTAGGGGACCACTAAGGTCTATATAAAGAGACTTCAGATACAGTATTAGGGGACCACTAAGGTCTATATAAAAGAGACTTCAGATACAGTATTAGGGGACCACTAAGGTCTATAAAAGAGACTTCAGATACAGTATTAGGGGACCACTAAGGTCTATATAAAAGAGACTTCAGATACAGTATTAGGGACCACTAAGGTCTATATAAAAGAGACTTCAGATACAGTATTAGGGACCACTAAGGTCTATATAAAAGAGACTTCAGATACAGTATTAGGGGACCACTAAGGTCTATATAAAAGAGACTTCAGATACAGTATTAGGGACCACTAAGGTCTATATAAAAGAGACTTCAGATACAGTATTAGGGGACCACTAAGGTCTATATAAAAGCATCCAAATAGCACCGTGTCACCTTTAAATCATTTTCAATTAAAAATAACTCTATAAAAGAGCCTTTCTTTGATGTAATTTTTTAGTTTTTAAAGAATCGGTTTAAAAGTACAGTTTCGGATATACCCACTTAAAAATGTGCATTGACACACAACAACATACTTTGTATTATTATTTTAATATATTTTGAATTGTTTTTTTTATTAGCTTAGGCTAAATAAAGGTATTTTCACCGTAAATTGATGCATAAAAGTGTATCCGAATGCAGGAAATACTGTACCAATACAGAACAGTATACCCACTACAATACATTAGACTACACCACTGAAACAGGCTTAATTTTATTTAAATGAACATTGGTTAATACATATTCTATTTTTAATTGCTAGTTATTTTTAAAATATGCAAGTATTTGAATCTAGATCTATTTAAATCTATATTATTTCACACATTTTGCCTTTCCTGCACCATACGTATTTTCCTTTTTTTTTTGAATAAATAGATAAATAAATAAATTTTTGCGACATTTCGCGGTCGCGGCTGTTATTATTGACTGTCTTGCTTTACGGCAGTTGTGACAAGGAAGTTAACTATCTGTTGGCTGCGGAGTTATTTTGGAAAAGTCAGGCGATGTTTCCTAGCTGAAGGCAAACGAAAAAAACAACGAAATGACCTTTAAATGCGACAAATTGACGACTGTCGTACACGCCAGCGGGAGGATACGACAATAACCGCCATGCGAGAAACAATAACTCATTTTAAACCGTTTTCGTTCCCAGCGCTAGCTAGCTACGTAGCTAGGCTAGGCTAGGCTAGGCTAGGCTAGGCTAACTTAGCCAGAAGCTAACGAAGCCAGTTAGCCAGGGTTAGGGTTAGATTCGTCAAATTTCGATGTGACATCCCAACAGTTAGGTCCCGTTTCTAGACGCTAAGTCATAGCTGGGCTTCCGTCGTTTATACACACACACACACACACACACACACACACACACACACACACACACACACACACACACACACACACACGATGTGGCTGCAGCAGAGACTAAAGGGGCTACCGGGTCTGTTGTCAAGCAGCTGGGCGAGGAGAGTCCTCATAGGGCTGCTGCTGTTCCTCATCTTCTACTGGTACCTGGGAGCGGAGAGGGGGTGGAGGCTGTTCAGCGGCTCGGCCATGCCCGGCGGGGCGGCGGGACAGTGCCTGCTGGCGGAGATCCACAGGTGGAAGTCTCTCGTGGACAGAGGAGAGGGGATCTACAGCACGCCCCAGGAGCAGCTAGACACACCTTTTGTATCAGGTAAGCGGTGATGCGATGTACTGTACTTTACCCTCATGTTGTCCTCATGTTGTCTTCATGTTGTCCTCATGTTGCCCTCATGTTGTCCCCATGTTGTCCTCATGTTGCCCTCATGTTAATCTCATGTTGTCTTAATGTTGTCCTCATGTTGCTCTCATGTTATTCTCATGTTGTCCTCATGTTGTCCTTATGTTGTCCTCATGTTAATCTCATGTTGTCTTCATGTTGCCCTCATGTTGTCCCCGTGTTGTCCTCATGTTGCCCTCGTGTTGTCCCCGTGTTGTCCTCGTGTTGTCCCTGTGTTGTCCCCGTGTTGCCCTCATGTTGCCCTCATGTTAATCTCATGTTAATCTCATGTTGTCCTCATGTTGTCCTCATGTTGTCCTCATGTTGTCTTCATGTTGTCTTCATGTTGTCCTCATGTTGCCCTCATGTTGCCCTCATGTTGTCTTCATGTTAATCTCATGTTGCCCTCATGTTGCCCACATGTTGCCCTCATGTTGTCCTCATGTTGTCCTCATGTTGTCCTCATGTTGTCCTCATGTTGTCCCTCATGTTGTCCCTCATGTTGTCCTCATGTTGTCTTCATGTTGTCCTCATGTTGTCCTCATGTTGTCTTCATGTTGCCCTCATGTTGCCCTCATGTTGCCCTCATGTTGTCCTCATGTTGCCCTCATGTTGCCCTCATGTTGCCCTCATGTTGTCCTCATGTTGTCCTCATGTTGCCCTCATGTTGTCCTCATGTTGCCCTCATGTTGTCCTCATGTTGTCCTCATGTTGTTCTTTTTAATTCCCCAAAATAACATGATTGATTCCACCCAACCCAGATTAAATGAGTGTCAATAGTAAATATAATCACTGCAGGGTCTTCATTACAGGCCACAGGTGCTTTTTTTTAACTTTCTTATGTTTTTGTCCCTTTTTTCAACACTTTTGATGCTTTTTATCACTTTTTTTATGTTTTCAACACTATGAAACACTAACTTATTAAATCCAGTTTTCCAGTTATTGTTGGACTTGTGTTGACCCGAGGACAACATGAGGGTTAAAGAAATGCAAACATCCAAGACCTATCCCAGAATTCATCTGTGGTGAAGCCAGACCTTTACGCCACAGCGCTGTGGAGTAGAGGTCTGGCAATACGAGACTGGGTTTCAGTCACCACTGATTTAACCCTCATGTTGTCCTCCTGTTGTCCTCGGGTCAAATTGACCCGTTTTCCTATATCAGTGTTCTTTTTAATTCCCCAAAATAACATGATTGATTCCACCCAACGCTCTTTGCCAAGTACAAATCTCTACTTTCATTAATTTTGGGGCGTCTTATTCAGTTTTTATAGCATTTGGAGAAAAAATGGAAGTGTTTTTGAAATAGTATTGAGTAAAAGTTGACATATTCCAGTCTGTGATTATCCATCAACATCCATTCCTTTAATTTTAGTCTAAATAATTCCTAATTTCTGCTTTTCTAACTTAATAAATAGGTATAATTTCTTTTCCAACATTTCCAATGCAGGACTTTCACTTGTAACAGAGTATTTTAACAGTGTGGTGTTAGTACTTTTACTTAAGTAAAGGATCTGAATGCTTCTTCCACCATTGCAGGTAACGGCCATATCCTTATTGACATTGACTCTAACAAACTGTGGGTGGCGTCGTCTTCACAGCCCGGCTCGGCTCCGGTCCACCAGACGGAGTACTCCCCGAGAGTCGGCGTCCATCTGGAGGGGAAGCGTGTCGAGGTTCAGGCCACCATGCTGTGGTTCCGGAAAGGAGCCGTGCTGTCGGTCCGCTGTGCCTTACCCGCCGCGGTGCAGTCGGCCCGGGACTGCGTCACCATCAGAGAGGAGTTTATCGCGCACAGAAGCAGACCTAACGTTTATCTCCAGCGAATCCACATAAACAACCCATCTGACAAGGCCGTCAACTTGGACGTTTTTTATAGCAACCCCTCCTCCGGGGGCAAGTTCTCCACCAGCGTGGAGAAACTGGAGGACAGAGAGATAGTGCTCTCCTCCGGCCGAGTGCCCGTGGAGAATAATCGCATTGTTCTAGTGGTCGTGGTCACCAAGAAGATCAACGTCAGGATCCAGGTTCCTGCTAAGTTAGAATACAAAGACAACATCTTGTCAGTGGTGTGGACATCAGAGCCCATCGAGCCCTCCAAGCTGGAGGAGACCTTCAGCGCCCTCAGAGACGGAGCCAAAAAAGAGCTGGGCGAGCTGCTGAGGGCCAACGTGGACGAGCTGGTTGTAGATCACCAGCAGGCCTGGGTGGACCTCTTCATTTCAGGTGAGCAGAGGTTGTAGCAAGGCGGAGGCGGAGAGAGTGGGGCAGCTTCTGTTTTCTGAAGAGAGGCTTGCAACAATGTAAACACTCAAATGTAAGACAGAAGGTAACATTCATTCATGCTGAACCTGTATTGAGTTACTAAAAGTTATATATGATCTGCAACTGTGTATTCGAACTCAAACGAGCACGCTGAAAGTGGCGTGTCGTGTGCATATGGCTCGGGAATGTCAAGAATAACTAGGGCTGGGTACTGAATTCAGTGCTTTTCAGGCTCCGACCGAATTGCGTCCTTAGTATCAAAAGATGCCTTGTTACGTCTGTGAGTAGTCCAACAAAGTGCTGCCGCGAGGGACTAAACACTGAGATGCATAAACACTGTGACGCGCTCGAGGTTGTATTGCAATGATGTCTTCCTCCACACGTAAAAGACAACTAGTTACCAAATGTATAATTACTTTGTGTTGATATCAGCTCAAAAAACTCAGGTGAACAGGTGAAGAAAACAATATGTTATCACAAGCGCTCAAGCTTCGATGAACACTCCCACCACCTACAATATAAGTGCCCAGTATAATAATAATATTATAAATGAGACCATAAACAACATACAGTACAGTATGTTTCTCCTACATGCCCTGCCATTCAATACCTAAGGAGTAAATGTCATCGATGTCAGTGAGCCAATCAGCACGCAGCATGCTTCTACCAAGCTCTGATGTCTGTGATTGGCTGTCTAACGTTACGCGTCGTAGAGACACACAGGACACCTCTACGTTACACAGAGACAACCCCCCAATAATCAAAACTGGGCTTTTTCCCCCAAAAAAATTTTTTGTTCCTATTTTTTTTAAGATTGTTTTTTTCAGGCTTTTCCCTTTGTTGACAGTGGATAGACATGAAAGGGGGAGAGTGGTCGGATTTGAACCCGGGCCGCTGCAGGACTCAGCCAACACGGGGCAAACGCTCTTACTGGGTGAGCTCGAGGCCGCCCCCCTTTTAAGGGTTTTGTTGCTTTTTCCAGAGTTTATGTTGCCTTTTTGAGACAACATTTTAGTTTTTCCCCAAAGTTGCCACTTTTTCCGACAATTGGCGCTATTTTTTTAATTTATTTTTTGTATAGGCTTTTGCCCAATGTTGAACTCCAAAATTACGCCCTTGGGTATCGGCACTGGCATTGAATATTATCATAAGAAATGGTAATAATTAAAAGAAAGAAGGGAGGGAGGGAGACAAAACACACGCAGAAAGAGACACACACAAAACACATAAATAAACAGACAGACAGACACAACACAAGACAGACACAAGACAAGGGACAAAACACCTGCGCAAGTTAGAGAGTCAGCAGAGAGTATAATCTCACAGAGTCAGCGATGCACTGCCACGTGTCCAAAGTCCTCCCCGGGACACCATTGATCCGGGCATTGAATATTTTGAATGATACGCAGCCTTAAGAATAACATTTGTCAATAATCAGTCGTTGAAACCCACTACATGCCAGGTTAGCGTGAAGTTCTGCTTCTTTGTTTCATTCAGGCATTGAAATGCGGAAGATCACAGACTCCCACACCCCGTCGAGCCGCACAGTGAACACCACCCTCTACTACATCCTGTCCTCCTCCTGGGCTCCTCTGCTGGACCGGAGTCTCACGGGCGAGGAGCGCGTCCGCCTGGAGTCCAGCCTCAACTACGCCGACCACTGCTTCAGCGGCCACGCCACCATGCACGCCGAGAACCTGTGGCCCGAGCGCGTGAGCAGCGCCGCCCAGATCCTGCAGCTGGTCACGCTGTGGACCCTGACGCTGCAGAAGCGAGGCTGCAAGGCGCTGGTGGCGGCCGGCGCGCACGGCGCCGTGCAGGGAGCGGCGCTCAGCTTCGGCGGCCTCCAGTTCACCGAGAACCACCTGCAGTTCCAGGCCGACCCGGACGTGCTGCACAACAGCTACGCGCTGCGCGGCATCCACTACAACCAGGACCTGATCAACTTGGCGGTGCTGCTGGACGCCGTGGGGAAGCCCTTCCTCCACGTGTCGGTGAAGCAGCAGGAGAAGCCGGTGAAGCTGTACGCCTGCGAGGCCGGCTGCCTCAACGAGCCCGTGGAGCTGACGTCGGAGACCAAGGGCCACACCTTCCCCGTGATGGTGACGCAGCCCATCACGCCGCTGCTGTACATCTCCACGGACCTGCGCCACCTGCAGGACCTGCGCCACACGCTGCATCTCAAAGCCATCCTGGCCCACGAGGAGCACATGGCCAACCGGTACCCAGGCCTGCCCTTCCTCTTCTGGTTCAGCGTGGCCTCGCTCATAACGCTCTTCCACCTCTTCCTCTTCAAGCTCATATACAACGAGTACTGTGGCCCCGGCGCCAAGCCCCTCTTCAGGAGCAAGGTATAAAACAGCGGTGGTGAAACCCAACAGGATGGACTACACCGCAAACTGATCTGCACTGGTTTGGTTTTGACTTTTGCGTGTGGTGGCAAAGATTTCCTCTCTCTCTCTCTCTCTCTCTCTCTCTCTCGTGGGTTGGTTTTTGCTTTCCACCTTCTTTGAGTCAACTCTATTTTCCCGTCTCATGTGGTACATGTTTGGAGTGGGTTGGCCTAATCTCCCCCCCATCCCACAAAGTGGTGATTCTACAGGTTTTTTGTTCTGTGCTGAAAGAATTGATAAAGATTTCACTGCGACTGTTTCCTCTTAGACTTCCTCTACATCGCTACGTTTTGGTTTTTAACCCTTGTGTTGTCCTCCCGGGTCAAAAAGGGACAAGAATTTGATATTTTTGTCCCTTTTTCTGACTTTTTTTGAGTTTTCACTAACACCACCTTACTACCACTAGTTGTACATTACTTTTTGGGGTTCATGGTCAAAACCCCTCATTTATATAGAATTATACCTAATATTTGAGTTAAAAAAGCAGAAATTCTGAATTATTTTGACTAATAGTTAAGATCAGAGGAATGATCAGTTGTATTTGCAAAGAGCGTTGGAAGGAATCCAATCCATTTTTTTTGTGGTAATTTGGTTAAAAAGAAACTCATATTTCAGATATAGACATTTTTTAAAGGGGTCAGATTTGACCCGAGGACAACAGGAGGGTTAAGTGTTTGAGTTTTGAGCCAGAGTTGATCTCCATGCACACAGAGTGTTTTTATCTCCAGTAGAAGAACTAATCCAGTTAAACTCACACGCCCAAACCAAATTATCTCATCATTCTGGTATACTGGGCATACACAGGAGTCAGCGTGGAGACTCCGCCTGCTGCTGGTAGTTGCCATGGTAACCTTATTAGGTTTTTGTCTCAGAGAATGAGACAAGTGACTGATAAGACGGAGAAACGTCGGCATCAGCGTCCGTGTTACCAAAGGTCTCCGTTTTAGGGATTAACTGATACCGATTATTGGTAGTTAATGAAACTGATATCTGTAACCGATATATATGCACTGAGAGTGGAAATGAAAATCTTGAAGTCAAAATTAAGGTTTTGGAACGTTTTGAACTCCCAACAGAAAACTTATTAACTTATTATTTAAATGCGTTCAGTAATTATTTAATAAATTAGAAACTTTCAACATAATCCCTAATAACAGGTAGTCATTAGTGTTGTCGGGGGGGGGGGTGCAACCAAAGCAGAACACTTTTTAATTCATTAACTTTATTGGTTATCAGGCAAATAAAACGCTGATGCAGATCATCTGAAAACGGGCCGATAATCAGCCAGTGCCGATAATCGGTCTATCCCATATACTGTATGTGTGTGTATATATATATATATATATTGATCAATGTTAACAGTCTATGGGTCTATCTCCAGTTTAGGGGCTCTGAAACGCCAGAGCGGTGTGAATGTGAGGTGCCATTTCAGCGAAAGCTATTTGTTTTTCAACCCAAAAACGTAGCGATGTAAACGTAGCTCAAGCCGCTAAAAGATCGGATCTCACGGCGTTGAAATCACCAGTTGAAAAGTAGCCTTCACATGAGATCCCAGACCTCAAAGTTCCAGTTAACCGCCTGGTCCACGTCGTCATTTTAGCGCTCGGTCTGTCCGACTGCTCGACTGTGGGATGTAAAGCATTTGTTGAAATCGAGCACGAGAGTTATTTGATATTATTTTACTGCAGTTGTACTGCATTCACGTTCTTCTTAGGGGACCATACCAGTGTTTTTGCATTTATAATAAATCACATTGTATATGTTACTTAAAGGTGCCGTTGGTAGGATTGCAAAGATCCAGGATTTTGAAATTTGTACCCCCCTCCCCCCCAGCATATATGACAGAAAGTTAGTTTTATAAGTCGTACCTGCTGCACCTTTTAAGTGAAGGACCATTTTGTCCAAAGTGTTACAGTTTTTTTTTGTCTTTCTCCAAGGAAGTTCATTAGTTGTAATTATTCCTTCTTGTCTGAGTTAAGTCATCGGTTCCAGTGGACGTTGTGTCTTATTTTATTTTTGTAACCAAGACTAACTTTATTGTTGTTAAGGAAGCTGTTGGACTTTTCAGTTCGAGTGTGCAGTAACATTTAAAGAGACGCGGTGTAGTTGTCGACCACTAGTAGCGCTGTGTTGAAGGTGCCAACGCATGGCGAGGTCGCTGACTCGAGTCTGGTCGGCGCGGTCCCTCGGCTTTCATTTTGGCCGACCTGACATGCTCGGTCGGAAGGCGGGCGCTGCCCTGCAGTCGGACTCAAACGACCAATCTGATTGGTGGAGAGCTGACCCGGAAACGAGGAGCGGGATGAGCGGGACTAGAGTCTCAAAATCTGAGGAAAATCTTTCAAACTGACATTTAAACCCTCTGAGGACACAAGACACGAGTCACACTCCTTCTCAAAAACACACTCCTTCTCAAAAAACGATATTACAAAATTTCATTTTATACCTTTTATTTACTAATTTATTCATATATTAAACTACTTTTGTGAAACCCCGGACTTAAACCGGAGACATTTGGACGGACGCAAACGGAGACCTTTGGAAACAATGACACACGTCAGTCAGTGTTGTCGGTCAGTTAGCTTACAGAGCGTTCAGTAACAGTTCCACGTTGTTGTCGCTCTAAGATAATGAGTCCCTGCTCTTACTTTTCACCGTCAGTGTGTCTTCTCTGTGTTTTCAACTTCTACATCCATGAACGCCAGACAGTCTGCTTCCTGTTTACGCTGGCACGCACGTGCCCAGTGTGCGCAAACGGTCATGTGATCTGTGTTGTCAGGACAGAGATTAGTTCTGCAACTGGAGCTAAAACTCTCCGTCGCTCCCCGATGTGAGTCGAGTGCAGATGTGAGCCGTGCATGCTCAGATTCAAACGGTTTACGGCATAACTGTCATACTGAAATTTGTGAAATCCATGAAAAAGTTTTCTCATTACAAACAATAACAGAAGATGGGAATCATTTCAAAAACTCTAGCTATCTGGCTATGATTGCTTGATTGCTAACGTTGTCTCAGAACGCCATTCAAGTGACAGCCTTTGTTGTGTTTGATTGCTAGCTTGTAGCTAAGCTAGCAATCATTTCATAAATGCTTTAGCTATCTATGATTGATTGATTGCTAAAAAAACACCATTCAACTGACAGCCATTGTTGTGTTTGATGCTAGCTTGTAGCTAAGCTAGCAGTCATTTCAAAAGCGTTTTAGCTATCTATGGTTGTCTGATGCTAACGTTAGCTCAAAACGCCATTCAACTGACAGCCTTTGTTGTATTTGATGCTAACTTGTAGCTAAGCTAGCAGTGAATCAACTTCATAAGTAGGTCCATTTTTACTGTGTTGACATTACAGAAGTCTCTCGTTAGCATCTTATATGCAAGTGACGCGTGCGCGACTCAAATCTGCACTCGACTCACATCGGGGAGTGACACCCTTCTGTGGACAGAGATGGTTTTTGTCTCAAAAACAGCGCTTAACATTGGAAACGTAGTAGTGTAGCTGTAGCCTTAACACTGGAACTCGGTGTAGTAAGATGTTGCTAAAAGAGAGCGGCGGGGGGGGGCACTTTTAGGAAGTCTTTATCTACTGTTAACGATGTTTTATATTGAATCTCTCAATTAAAATACAAGAAATCTCTGGGTTGGCTTTGGCTCTTCACTACTCTTCACCGATCTGCCGCACTCTGTGCACGTCTATTTTCTTGGGGCGGGTACAGCTTTGGCCAGAAGTCACGCAAAATCTCTACAGGCCGTTGTTTTAACCCTTGTGTTGTCTTCCTGACGGCCATGCAACTTGTAGTTTTTCTGGGGGAAATTTTAAAAGAAAAAAAAAAAACGTTTTTGGTAATTTTTTTCAATGTTTGTCTGTTTTTTCCACGTTTTTTTTTTTTGTTTTTGTCACTATTTTTGAGTGTCACCTTTTTTGCAAGTTTTTTATTTTAACATTTTTTTTAAGCTTTTATGACAATGGTCACTTTTGTTTTTTACAAGTTTTATTTTTCCCAACATTTTTTAAGCTTTTACAACATTTATGTCACTTTTTTACAAGTTTTCTGTCACTTTTTGCAATGTTTTGGTTGATTTTTTTTTTCTGCGTTGTATTTGACGTTTTCGTTCTTTTTTCCCCACACACTTTTGAAGCTTTTTCCGACATTTTTGTCAAATTTTTCAACGTTATTTCTTTATTTTCAACTTTTTTTTCAAATTCTAAAAATGTAATCAAACACCATTTATTCATTCATTTATTTTATCTGGAAGAGCGTTGCATGGAACGTCCACTTTTTTTTTTGTTTGACATTTTGGTTGAAAGAAACCCAAATTTTTGGATTGAAAATGTGTGGAATTTGCCCCGAGGACAACAGGAGGGTTAAGCAACATCATCTTTTTAACCTCTCCTACTTACCGGTTTTATTTCTTTCATTGTCATCAATGAAGATTCACCTCTCTATATCTTTCTCACAATTCAAATTCACTTCACAAAATTCAATTTCGAGTTACTGTGACAGACATCCGGGTACTTGAAGGATGAAGGAAGAGCAATTTTCATTGATGATCATATTTTATTGGATTTCTTTTCCAAACAAATTAAATTCAATTATACACTATTTTTCATTACAATTATACACAATTATTCAGATTCAGTTTTTCAATGCAATGATTCAAGTTTAGCAATTCAAATGATTCAAATTCAGTTTCTGTTGGCCCATACTACGTTTTCACAGCTGTTTTCTAATCCTTCCGCTCTGACTTCATCAGGTTGCACACAAAAGTGAGGACGGCTGCTGTGACCCCAGGAGTGCTGCTTGAACATGTGTGTAGTGGTTCTGCTTGACCTCTGGCAGCATGTGAGATAATAATGTGGGATATGATGGCTGAATGACAGCCATTATTGTTCCATTTGGTGTTTATTAAAAGTGCAAGATGAATGAGATGAATGAAAATGCAACAGGAAGACATGAATGAGACGTTAGAAGGCAGGAGATGCAAAACCAAAACGTATAGTCTGTCCTGTATGAGCATTATCAGTTTTCATAGGAAAATTATTAATGAGACAGAGGGGGTAATATTCTGGGAGAGAGGGGGTAATATTCTGAGAAAAACTCAGAATCTCTAAGATTAAAGTCTTACATTTACAGATAAAGAATTTGGGACATTTTCTGAGATTATAGTGGTGAATTTGGGGTTTTGGAATGAATTACTTCTCTGCAATTTTCACACTTTGCAAAATCATCCAGTGGGCCCGATTGGACCCTTTGGCGTGCCGGTTCTGGCCCACGGGCTGTATGTTTGACCCCCTCTGATGTAGAGACATGTAGGTTAAAACTGAGTGTCTACGTCACTTAAAAACCCAAACAGGGCTGCAGCCAGGGCTTAAATGAACAGCCGCCAACTCACCAAAATGTGGTGGCTGGTGATTAAAAAAGTGAATTTAAAGCCCTGACTATTATTGTCACTAATGATTTGATCCGATGTTTTCTCGATTTAATCAATTTGTCTATAAAAATGTTAGAAAATCATCCAAAACGCCCGTCACAAGTTTACATATATGAATGTCTATTAGCTGACCAGCAGTCCACAAGCTGTTTTTCAGATTTTGCAGCAAATATTTCCATTTCCAAATATTGTCTGCTTAAACTCCCTTTTAACCCTTGTGTTGTCTTCCCTTCAACCATGAAAAAAAGTTACCGCTTTTTCTGACATTTCTGTCACTTTTTCAATGTTATGGGACCTTTTTTTCCCAAAGTTATTTGATATTTCTAATGTTGACATTTTCAGCTTATTTTGAAGGCTCATTTTTTTGTGAAGAAAAAACTGAAAATGGGTCAAATTTGACCCGAGGACAACATGAGGGAACATTAAGACTACATTAATGTGGCAGAATCCCCCCATTAAACTCTCAAAATGACTCAACCACAGTGATTTCTTTTTTAATTTTTCAATCAAAGGGTATTTTTGTAGTTTTTCCCACCCATTGGTGTCTAACTAATCTGAAGAATTATTGGTCCAGTGTGGAGCGACAACGCTGTAACACACGGGGCTCTAATGTAAGGCTGAAACTCTGGGTTGTAGTAGTATTAATTAAAATAATAATTATGGTATTACCTATGTTGACCACTCTTGCCCAACATTATATACTTAACCCTTGTGTTGTCTTCTCGTCAAAATTGAAAATCAACACTTTTGTTGACGCTTTTTATCGATGTTTTTAACTTTTTCTTACGTTTTTGTCCCTTTTTTCAACACTTTTGATACCTTTTTTTCAATATTTGCTCACGTTGTAACCCTAATTTATTAACTTTAGTTTTACATTTATTTTTGGAATTTATGGTCAATGGACCTCATTTTTAGGAAATTATACCTAATGTTTGAGTTAGAAAAGCAGAAATTAGGAATTATTGAGACTAAAATTAAAGGAATGGATGTTGATGATAATCACAGACTGGAATATGTCAACTTTTACTCAATACTATTTCAAAAACACTTCCATTTGTTTTACAATGCTATAAAATTGAATAAGACGCCCCAAAATTAATGAAAGTAGAGATTTGTACTTGGCAAAGAGCGTTGGGTGGAATCAATCATGTTATTTTGGGGAATTAAAAAGAACATTGATATAGGACAACATGAGGGTTAAATCAGTGGTGACTGAAACCCAGTCTCGTATTTCCAGACCTTTACCTCACAGCGCTGTGGCGTAAAGGTCTGGCTTCACCACAGATGCATTCTGGGATAGGTCTTGGATGTTTGCATTTCTTTAACCCTCATGTTGTCCTCGGGTCAACACAAGTCCAACAATAACTGGAAAACTGAATATATTAAGTTAGTGTTACATAGTGTTGAAAACAAAAAAAGTGACAAAAGGCGTCAAAAGTGTTGAAAAAAGGGACAAAAACATAAAAAGTTAAACCATCTGTGGCCTGTAATGAAGACCCTGCAGTGATTATATTTACTATTGACACTCATTCAATCTGGGTTTACCTAGAAGAAGAAAAAAATCAATCTTAATATATGAAGTTTCCCTGTGGATGTATAACCCACCACACACTTTTTGGGGGTCATTGTCAACAGAACAACATCGGCAAACATTCCCTTAAGTTAACGCTACGCTAACGTTAGTAGTAGCTAGCAACCAAAAATGTTCCAGTTAACTTTGCTGAAGTGAAAACACACAGTGAGACGGTCAAAGTTTGAGCTAAAAACAACGGACAACGGCCAAAAACAAGTTGAGGTCTGTTTTAATGTCCACAGTGTTAGCATGGTTAGCATCGCTAAGCCTCTGTCCTGACTGACCGGTCCTAAAGCGTCCCCTGCTTTATCGTCTGTTTTAAAATAAATGGGACCATCATTTACTAAATGAACATCAATAAGACTTGAAATGAGCGATTGAGACCATAAACTCATTATGAACATGTTAACTGAGATAATAAATCAAGAGAAGTAGGCTCACTGTCTCATAGACTTCCATAGAAACACTTCTTTTTGGCGCAGGTGGAGTCTCCCCCTGCTGGACGTTAGCGAGAATGCAGCTTTAAGGCGTCTCCCCCTGCTGGAAGTTAGAGAGAATGCAGCTTTAAGGAGTCTCCCCCTGCTGGACGTTAGAGAGAATGCAGCTTTAAGGCGTCTCCCTCTGCTGGAAGTTAGAGAGAATGCAGCTTTAAGGAGTCTCCCTCTGCCTGGACGTTAGAGAGAATGCAGCTTTAAGGAGTCTCCCCCTGCTGGACGTTAGAGAGAAAGCAGCTTTAAGGAGTCTCCCCCTGCTGGACGTTAGAGAGAATGCAGCTTTAAGGAGTCTCCCCCTGCTGGACGTTAGAGAGAATGCAGCTTTAAGGCGTCTCCCCCTGCTGGAAGTTAGAGAGAATGCAGCTTTAAGGAGTCTCCCCCTGGAGGACGTTAGAGAGAATGCAGCTTTAAGGAGTCTCCCCCTGCAGGACGTTAGAGAGAATGCAGCTTTAAGGAGCTTCAGCATTGGCTTCACTTTTCACCCTGCACATGTATATATAATTTAAATGATAATTGTTAATGGCCGCTATTCTATATGGGTTCTTATTGGTTCTCTCCAATCTCTTGGCTCTTAGACTTGAAAAAAAAAAAAATCACGTCTTTATTGTGACAGATCAATTAAATTAAATAAGGCACAGATACCTTATTATTTAAGGTACAAATGTGTTAGAAACTTCTCTCTTGTCAATGGAGATCTCTTGTCATGTCAGTGTATTTATGATTTAGACTATATGGCCTATGTGATTTAACATGAGGATTTTCATTCTAAGTTTTGTGGGTTTTTTCCAGTCTCCTTCTTTCATGTGAACTACTGAGTGTGCCTTAATGAAAGATTAAGCTAATTTATTAAGCTAATGGCTGTAGCCCTAATTGGATTGGATTGTACGTGAATGATTTGTGATTGCGTAAAAGTTTTATGTTTAACTGAGAATAAAAGTCAATTGTGGGAAACTGTATAATTATGTCGTCTGACAATTTGTTGCATATATTTCATGGTTTAGAACATGTTTTTGTCATTTAAAGCTTTAGTACGTAACTTTTTTAAATAAATGAACGTCCGTTCTATTCAAGCCATTGCCAGATGAGTTGTTAGCTAATGTTAGCTAATGAAGACTCTCAGCTCCACACCACTCTCTCTGTATTTCTCAGTATGACTATGTTCAGAAGATTGTGGCATCCGGCGACGTTCCTGCACAGAAACTCCAGGGAAGATAGTTGCTTCTTCTGAAAAGTCCATCAATCATGTTGTTTTTTTATCCTCTGTGTCATCCTTGGCTACTAGCAACTGCGTGGAGTGGGGGTGGTACGAGATCACAAAAGGCTTGTATCATGTGGATGCAACAACAGTGTTGGCCTTACTTAGAATTCATCATGAAGGTGACAGAAACTACGCACCAGCTTTAAGCATTCGGAGTCTGGGGTCTACCACCGGAACGATGATATACTTTCTATTTAAAGCTTTTTGTTGTACATTGTTGTTCAGCCCACAACTTCACTGATTTGGTCCAGTCTCAGTGCTCTCGTTAACCTGGTTCCCAGCAAACAGTTAGTAGTAGTCTTAAAAAATGTGCATGTTACTTCGTCAACCTTGACCTTGTTTTCCTGTTTTTGTGTAAGTTATTCGGCAATTGTGGACCTTGAATTTACATCCACTAAAAGTGTTTTTTTGCCATTGACAGGCTCAGATTATTATCTAAGTGTCTGACAACATTATGGAAAGGATCCCTACAGAGATAGACCTTTATGTTAAAGAATAAGATCCTTTTAGTTTAACATAAAACTGCCCCAAAATTGCCATCACCAAACCCACCAGACTCCATTTAATAATCTGTACTTTTAACGTGTATAGAGCAGCATATTTTCACATGTAAATGGGTGAATTAAAGGTTTATTTCAACCAAACCAGAGTGGTGACTGTTGTAATAGTGGAATGGTGACGCAAGACTGTTTTGATAGTTTTTGATTTGTTTCTGTCAACTTTAAATGAAGTGTGTTTTACGCTAATAAATGGGTTTGGCGATAGCAAGTTTGCAGCTGTTTAATGTTGGTTGTTAAACAAAAAAGATCTTTCTTTCTCAAAAAGGAAAACTTCTGTAGGGATCCTTTCCATAATGTTGTCAGACACTTAGAATAATAATCTGAGCCTGTCAATGGCAAAAAAACACTTTTAGTGGATGTAAATTCACCCTTTAAAGTCACCCTTTAATGGAAGAGTTCTAGGTCAGAGTTGAATCTTGTTTATTGTCACCCGCCTCGTGCCATTTGTTTTTTCTTTCACACTTTTTAAGTTTCTAAAAATAAAAACATCCAGTGAGTTTGTATTTTTAAAATTGTGCCTGCAATGAATTGTATGAGCTCCAGAAGATAGCAGTGCATGACCTTAATAAGAAGAACAGAAGTCCCGGATCAGAATTAACTTAATGTAAGTCCTCGACATTGATCACATAATCCAGCAGGTGTGTGTTCCCTAAATGTTGGGCTGAAAACAGCAACCGCAAATCTTCACAGTCGCGCTCCTGTGAGAAATCCTAGAACAAACCCACTGCTCACCTTAAAGAACCCAGGGGGCAGTGAACACATCATGAAAACAATGTTCTCAATCAAACGCTTTACCCAACACAGTCTCCCGAACACACCCTTCCTGTCAAACTATGGGGTGAAGTTTTCCTAAGGAGGTGCCAGAGTAAAGTTAACAGTGTAGAAGGTGAGTCCAACAGTCCCAGCCGACGTCCTCGTACTCAGCAGGCATTGACAAAACGTCCATCAGACAATCAGTGGCCCAGTACCTGAATTCATCTTCCTGAGCACATCATGCTTGTCCAGTCACAGCAGAGCTGCCTCGAAGAGTTGTGTGTGTGTGTGTGTGTGTGTGTTTGTAAAGGGTGAGATTGGCTACGAGTCTTTGAGCGTGCTGATCTGGGCAAAGATCTTGAGCGCGGGGCCCAGTTTGATGTTCATGGTCCCCATGAGATGGTCCTCCTTCAGCAGCAGCAGGGCCTGTCCGTCGATCTCCTGAGAACGGAACTCCTCGGCGATCTCCAGACAACCTGCAGCCACAGAAACACCAACAGTCAGCATACACGTGGACTCGCATTGTCAGCTCAGCACTCAAATATGTGTTCTTGTATTTTATCCTGTTATTATTTAATGTACTGTTTATTGTATGTATGTATGTATGTACACTCACCGGCCACTTTATTAGGTACACCTGTCCAACTGCTCGTTAACACTTAATTTCTAAGCAGCCAATCATATGGCGGCAACTCAGTGCATTTAGGCATGTAGACATGGTCAAGACAATCTCCTGCAGTTCAAACCGAGCATCAGTATGGGGAAGAAAGGTGATTTGAGTGACTTTGAACGTGGCATGATTGTTGGTGCCAGAAGGGCTGGTCTGAGTATTTCAGAAACTGCTAATCTACTGGGATTTTCACGCACAACCATCTCTAGGGTTTACAGAGAATGGTCCGAAAAAGAAAAAACATCCAGTGAGCGGCAGTTCTGTGGGCGGAAATGCCTTGTTGATGCCAGAGGTCAGAGGAGAATGGCCAGACTGGTTCGAGCTGATAGAAGGGCAACAGTGACTCAAATTACCACCCGTTACAACCAAGGTGGGCAGAAGAGCATCTCTGAACGCACAGTACGTCGAACTTTGAGGCAGATGGGCTACAGCAGCAGAAGACCACACCGGGTGCCACTCCTTTCAGCTAAGAACAGGAAAGTGAGGCTACAATTTGCACAAGCTCATCGAAATTGGACAATAGAAGATTGGGAAAACGTTGCCTGGTCTGATGAGTCTCGATTTCTGCTGCGACGTTCGGATGGTAGGGTCAGAATTTGGCGTCTACAACATGAAAGCATGGATCCATCCTGCCTTGTATCAACGGTTCAGGCTGGTGGTGGTGGTGTCATGGTGTGGGGAATATCTTGGCACTCTTTGGGCCCCTTGGTACCAATTGACCATCGTTGCAACGCCACAGCCTACCTGAGTATTGTTGCTGACCATGTCCATCCCTTTATGACCACAATGTACCCAACTTCTGATGGCTACTTTCAGCAGGATAATGCGCCATGTCATAAAGCTGGAATCATCTCAGACTGGTTTCTTGAACATGACAATGAGTTCGCTGTACTCAAATGGCCTCCACAGTCACCAGATCTCAATCCAATAGAGCATCTTTGGGATGTGGTGGAACGGGAGATTCGCATCATGGATGTGCAGCCGACAAATCTGCGGCAACTGTGTGATGCCATCATGTCAATATGGACCAAACTCCCTGAGGAATGCTTCCAGCATCTTGTTGAATCTATGCCACGAAGAATTGAGGCAGTTCTGAAGGCAAAAGGGGGTCCAACCCGTTACTAGCATGGGGTACCTAATAAAGTGGCCGGTGAGTGTATATTGTATCCTAGTATTTCATTTATATTTATATTCTGTGCTGTGTGACTGATTTTGCTGCTGGAACGCTATAATTTCCCATTTTATTGGGATCAATAAACATTTTTCTATCTATGGCGCTGCAGATTAAATTCTGGCTACACCACAGATGCATTCTGGGATAGGAGGAGGGAGCCTCTGGGTTGTTTGCATTTCTTTAAACCAATCACAATCGTCTCGGGCGGCGTGAGCTCCAGACGCAGCGACGGCTCTGCAGAATGCTCCACCAATCATAAATAAACGTATACTTGGTAAATCTTTACAACCATTCCCTGAAAAATAATCTTTAAAATGTTCTTTTAACATGTAGCTTGCTAGCTCAGGAGAAATGGGAGAACAACACGAGAGAGAAACTACGTTTCCATCCACACGTTTTTATCCAAATTAAGTGATATCGAATGAAAAGGCCTTCTGGAAACAGTAAAATTTGATGTAATTTCATGAATATCGACTCAAAGGAAATACGTTTGGTCTCTTGATTGATATTCGGCTTACGCAATAAACACTGATGGAAACGTTATTTGCCAAATAAATAATGAATTTTGATTATTTTAGGTCATTTTATGGTTGCAACCCGCCACAAAACGCAGAAGAAGAAGTTGTAGTTCTTTCCCCCAGGATTTCCTCTCTGTCTGCACACATGGGGGGGGGGGGAGGGGGCGCAACAAAGACAGATGGAAGTGGACGGACGAGGAGACGAGAGACTTTCTGGATTTAATTTATCAGGAACTCGTGAAGGAAATGGCCGACAAAGGTTAGGACGAGCCGTGGGACGTCCTGCGGAGTCAATGGAAGACGCTCAGGCAGAGAGACATGTCTCAAAAAAGAGTCTCGCAGAGGGACAATAAAAGACAAGTTGCATCTGCATCGTCATAGCGATGTGTTGATAGCGTCATTGTTTTCTTATTATAGCTTGATATGTCGCTATCAGCTGGAACATCAGCTCTATCATAACTTGTCCCATAGTGATCACGTGATGTGAGACGGGATTCATTTTGTCTAGAAACACTTTGTTGTTGTTGAATGTTGTGCGATTCAGTGCGAGAATGAATGGAAACACCTTAAAATGTCTCAAATCGATTCGATATACCAATTTGATTGCAAAACAGCGTCATGTGACGTCATCACCAGGTTTTTAATTGGCTCTAAAGCCGTTGGATGGAAACACACTTTCACCAGCTTTATTCACGTGAGTTTTTTTTACCGAACTTCAGATAATTGGATTGACACGTGGATGGAAACGTAGCTAGAGAGAGATTATCCCGGAAATGAACGTGCGTTGATCCAGACTAGAACAGACGGAAGCCTGTAACGGCCGAGGCAGCGCCCACCTGGCAGAAGGGAGATGAACTCGTAGACGTCCTCGATGTTCCACTGGCCCGGGTCACTGGGCAGGAAGATGTGGGGCTGCGTGGCTGACAGGGGGGACGGGGGGGTTTTGTAGCCCGTTAAGTTTGAACATTGGCTGGACTCGCCCTGCGCAGGGTGGGCCGAGAGGCCGGTGGACGGAGCAGCCGCCGCCGCCGCCGCCGCAGCAGGCTTCTGCACAAAGGGAGCAGTCGGAGAGGAGCCGAGAGATTAGTTACATTTTCCTCTGACGTGATGAGATAAGAGCTTTGAGTCAGATAAAGAAGACATGTTGGATTGATTTCAAAGACTGCAGGTTTTATTTGTTACATACAGATGAACAGTTGGCATTCCCGCTGAGGCATTGCAGAAAATAACATTAATTTAAAGCCACCACTCACCTTCTTTTTTGACTCTAAACTGCAGTTTTTGAGGTTTCCGTTCAGTGCTCTTTGTTTCTTCATGTTCTCCAGGGTGCTTTTGCGGTTTGGGAAGAGACCCATTCTCTTTGTGCATCCCACGTTGTAGCTACAGAGAAAGATAACACAAAAAGCTGAAACTTAAGCGTGATTTATGCTTCTGTGGGAGATGCAACGCAGCGGCTGACACACCGACCAACGCCGGACCCTACGCCGTAGCCTGGCGTGATGTAACCACGCCGCCCAGCCACGGCTTGGTAGCATTTCACTTCCTGGTTCTCCTTCTCCGTAAACAACATGAAATCAAGGAGAGGGTTAACTTGTCCTGCTATAGATTTCCTACCGTGGTCAGAGAGCTCGGGGGAGACACCGTTTCTCCCACTGTGACTCTAGAGTTGCTACTCGCTCCGAAGATAATCATCGTAACTCTCTCACTCGCTCTGCTACACACTCCACACACACTCCACCCACACACACACACACACACTCCACCCACACACACACACACACACACACACACACACACACTCCGGCCCTGCAATCCTCTAAAAGAGATCGACGCACAAGTAAAAACTTCAGGCCACTAACGTAGGCTACAGAGAAAGCTCTGCGTGGAGCCCGCGCAGAAGCATAAATCACACTTTACTCCTTAACACCATAGCCTGATTGGAGGGTTAGACTAGCCTGGATGCCAGCCGAACTTAGCCCCGCCCACAGCATTTGAGGTCGGGAAGTTCGGTCTGGACTTGATCCGTTGTGGAGAGACTATGCTCGAACCAGAGCTGTTTGGACCAATCAGATCGTTAGGGCGGGGCTTTGTACGATGACGGACAGATGATCAACAGTAATCGACCACGTCACCAAAGAGTGCTCGGGTTGAATTTGTTTACAACAAAGATGGCTGCCGCTGGAGAACTTATTTTTGGGACAATTAGGGCAGGATTCGGGACAACTGCTTGGATTTGGGGACCGTCTCGAATTTTTCGGGACGTCTGCTTATCCTACTTCAGACTCAACCTCGAGATGCTGTCTTCCCGGCTTTGCCTTACCGTTTGGCGCACACTGTAGAACAGAACCTCTTGGACCGTTTGAAGACGTAGGCAAAATCCACCCTGCCACACAGCTCACAGGTCAGCATGGGCTCCTGCTGGGCTTTTAACTCTGAGGGGACACAGTCGGGACACAGTCAGCTGGACGGAGACAAACACCCGGGGCACAGCAGAGGGACCATTACTAGAAACAGCCACCGAAAAACACATCTGTGGAGGGACATGGAGTCCACGACATGGCGTACAGTCTTCATTCTGTCCCCCTTTTATCGGGGCGCTTCCACTTTAAAACCTGTAGGTTTTAAAAATGTCAAGTTTTGAAGAAAATGTGGAAGATGCAGCAAAGCAGGCGGGCTCGGTTCTTTCGGGGAATGATTGTAAAGATTTACAAAGAAAGAAATGTTGAGGGTGTCTCCTCTCTATCTGGGACGTTTTGGGACCGATTGGTGGGATCGCCGCAGACAAACTACACACGGAGATCCACTGGTAAGAGATGATGAGGTGTAACCATGTATTGCTAACTTAAATAGCTCACGTTATTTAAATTCTAAATGCTCTTGAGACTTTGCTCGTTAACATCATTTATTATTCTATGTGGCGTTTTCTTTTGCGGGCTCCAAATGTTCCACCAGCACAAGTTCCTTTACCCTTTGGTGAGAAGCCGTCCATCTTTGAGTCTGCGGTGTGTCTCCTCAGGCTCTCGATTGAGAAGGATGGACGTTCCACCTGCAGACAGAAAACTAATACTTTATTTTGACAGCTGACGCCGCTTCAAAAGAGCGAACTAATCACATAACACCGTAAGAACATAGTGTACAAATGTGCTCGGGCTTCTTGTTCCACCAAAACGCCGCCCGTAGACGATTGTGATTGGTTCAAAGAAATGCAAACAACCCAGAGTCGTTTTTATCTCCTATCCCAGAATGCATGTGTGGTGTAGCCAGACATGGGGACATAGAGCTGGGTCTCATTCTCTGCACTACACACTCAACATGTACAGTACACTATTGTTCAAAATACTATGTGTGTAAATAAACAGTAGTGTGTGTCTCTGCGATCACACTGAGCTTTCATTTTCAACGTGCCGTTGAAGACGCGTAACCATGGTTACCACTGCCAACCTCGTCCAGCACCGCCGGATAATGCTTAAATTACTGAAAGAGGAAAGCAACTAGACCGACAGTCGTTTAAATATGTTGAAATGTAAATTAGAGCGTTATTGACGTTACAGAGCTGCCCCGGATTCTGTCTGTCTGTCTGTCATGAACGTTGTCGTTACTACCCCATTGCATTGTGGGATATTTACGCCGGCGTAGTGTCCAGTACTGCATACTGTAATATGTTACGGGAAATGGTATGCAATTCAATTTATATATTCATTCAAGAGAACGAATAATGACAAATAAATGATTCTGATAAATATTAATATTTCAAAAATAAAAACGGTCGGTCAACCATGTTGTGAGCGTTGGCGTTGCATAGTCTGTCCACCAGAGAACGCTCTACAACGTCCCTGTTAGTGATGGTGTTACATAGTCTGTCCACCAGAGGACGCTCTACAACGTCCCTGTTAGCGATGGCGTTGCATAGTCTGTCCACCAGAGGACGCTCTACAACGTCCCTGTTAGTGATGGCGTTGCATAGTCTGTCCACCAGAGGACGCTCTACAACGTCCCTGTTAGTGATGGCGTTGCATAGTCTGTCCACCAGAGGACGCTCTACAACGTCCCTGTTAGCGATGGCGTTGCATAGTCTGTCCACCAGAGGACGCTCTACAACGTCCCTGTTAGTGATGGCGTTGCATAGTCTGTCCACCAGAGGACGCTCTACAACGTCCCTGTTAGTGATGGCGTTGCATAGTCTGTCCACCAGAGGACGCTCTACAACGTCCCTGTTAGTGATGGCGTTGCATAGTCTGTCCACCAGAGGACGCTCTACAACGTCCCTGTTAGTGATGGCGTTGCATAGTCTGTCCACCAGAGGACGCTCTACAACGTCCCTGTTGGCAACACTCATATTTTATTTATTTTTTTTGTTCAAAGGACTTTAAGTTTCATATCTTAAGTTTGTATTTTTATATATTTTATTTATCAGAACTTTAACATATTTTGATGTTCCTCTGTTCTGTTATTAAATTATTATCATATTATTGAGTGAGAACACAAATAGTGAGAACACAAATAACTACATATAACTAATGTTAGGGAAATCTGTTTATGTTTTATAACGTGTTTCTGGATTTTTTTTTTAAATACTGTATATATCGGTCGATATATATATCAGCATATCGGATTTTTTAATAACCAACTATTCATATCGGTCTTAAAAATCCTTTCTCGGTCGGGCTCTACTGGAAACGCGACACAAGTGTATTTGTGACTTTGCAGAGAGACACAATCAGAGCTCCAGTACTCACAGGGAAAGGCTCGGCCCCCTCCTGGATGACGAAGCCCTCTATCAGATGGGTGAGGATGTGGGACGTGACTACGGCCTGGGCTGCTTTGCTCTCTCCATTGTGCTGGCTGCTGTTGCTGTTAGTGTTCCCATTGCCAGAGGTCATGACTGGAGCACAGGCCGCCCCTCACCTGGCAACACAAGCAGCATAGCAAACTCAACCCGGCTGGCCACGTGAACCTGCCCCCCCAATAGCATTCAAACATGGAGGTTTAATGTTGCACCATGTTTTGGCAAAAGTACAATGGCATTCAAGACAGTGCCACATTGTTTTATCATGCTTTTTCTGGTGAATTCAGTTTCCTTAATGTTAAACAGCTATTTTGCATATACTTGTTTCTGTATTTGTTTATTTCAAGTCAAATTTATAGTCAATTCTGCAATACATGCCAGATATACAGTGTACGACCCACAATCCAATATTTGTATTTTTTTATTTATCAGTTTACTTGTCAGGGACAATGTAGCGCACATTATTACACATACATAATTATTACAGTCAAGGCCATAACAATATTTGTAACGTCCGTTTGTTACCGTCCGTTTGTTACCGTTATCGTCCGTTTGTTACCGTTACCGTTAACGTCCGTTTGTTACAGTTACCGTCCGTTTGTTACCGTTACCGTTACCGTCCGTTTGTTACCGTTACCGTCCGTTTTACGTTACCGTCCGTTTGTCATCGTTACCGTCCGTTTGTCACCGTTACCGTCCGTTTGTTACCGTTACCGTCCGTTTGTTACCGTTAACGTCCCTTTGTCATCGTTACCGTCCGTTTGTTACCGTTACCGTCCGTTTGTTACCGTTAACGTCCGTTTGTTACCGTTAACGTCCGTTTGTTACCGTTAACGTCCGTTTGTCATCGTTACCGTCCGTTTGTTACCGTTACCGTCCGCTTGTTACCGTTAACGTCCGTTTGTTACCGTTAACGTCCATTTGTCATCGTTACCGTCCGTTTGTTACCGTTACCGTCCGTTTGTTACCGTTAACGTCCGTTTGTTACCGTTAACGTCCGTTTGTTACCGTTACCGTCCGTTTGTTACCGTTAACGTCCGTTTGTTACCGTTAACGTCCGTTTGTTACCGTTAACGTCCAATATCATTGTTTTCTTTCAAACTTAGCCGCCTACCAACTCACTTTAACGTTAGGTTAGCCCAGTGGTTATTATTGGGATTGTTCTAGTTGAAGTTGACGCATGAATTAATCTACACA
The DNA here is from genome assembly GCA_029931835.1 of Etheostoma nigrum. Lineage (NCBI taxonomy): Eukaryota > Metazoa > Chordata > Actinopteri > Perciformes > Percidae > Etheostoma > Etheostoma nigrum. Next base: position 4,476,457 of record CM057243.1, on the reverse strand, counting down.
GCATGAAAACCGACCTTATTAATTCCCCGGTTTAAAAAAACAACAGAAAAAGTAGTTCTCTTACTTTTACAGTCCGAAACCCCCTCTGAATAAGTGAGAAAGCAGGCGCTCCGCTCGGTAACAATGGCAGAGGGAAGAAAAGCTCTTTGTTCCACGGCTCCTCCGAACAACGCTTTCATTTACTTACACTCCGTCCGCCGAGACGGCGAGGAGCCGGCCCGCCGCCGCCACTTCTAACGCCGGTAGATAAGCAGCTAGACGCCGCGGATCCTCTCGTTACACGAGGACACGCAAAGCCAGCAACGGAATCATAACCGCACTTCGGCTCTCTACTTATTCACACACAACAACCCGCTCGGTGCGTGCCGTGCGTGCGCGTCGTCAATGGGCATAGACAGTTAAAGTCAATAGGAAAGCCAGACAGGTTCACATGAAGGACTTCCTGTAACAGATTTCAAAGTAAAGCACTTTATGGATAGATATTTATCAATGGATGTTTTCGATTCTTTCCAACGTTTTTGTCACTTTTTATTTAGTACATTTTCACGTTTTTTTGTAATTTTTGACATGTTTTTGAAGCATTTTCTTTTATCATTTTATCAGGGTTTTTTTTCCAGTTTGACGCTTTGTGGCATTTTTGGTGCTTTTCCCGATGTTTTTGCCTTTTTTTCCGTCTTTTTTAAAGTCAATAGGAAAGCCCGACAGGTTCACATGAAGGACTTCCTGTAACAGATTTCAAAGTAAAGCACTTTATGGATAGATATTTATCAATGGATGTTTCTTTCTTGACAAATGTGTTTGCTACAGCCGTCCTTAACCAATTAGATTTTTAAACTGTTTTGTTTTGGCTCTCTTTTTTGTTTTTTTTCCCCACACATTTGTTGATTCTTTCCAACGTTTTTGTCACTTTTTAATTTGTACATTTTCACGTTTCTTTGTGGTTTTTTTTTTTAATTTTTGACATGTTTTTGAAGCATTTTCTTTTATCATTTTATCAAGGTTTTTTTTCCAGTTTTGACGCTTTATGCTATTTATTTGACGCTAGATGATTCCCATCTAATATTATTGTTTCTAATGACAAAAGTTTATTATTTCATGGATTTCACAAATTTCAGTATGAAAGTTATGTCGTAAACCGTTTAAATCTGAGCATGCGCGACTCAAATCTGCACTCGACAATGGACAGTTGTCATGCGGTTAACAGCCACATAAAACGAAGCCAGTACGCCACAGTAACGTTAAGGGTCGTCTTTATTTCTGGCCTTTCCATACATTTATTTTGAAGGCAACGCGTAGGCCTATTACGGAAGTTGGGGTATTATACGTTGGCTAGCTTAACAATAATAATAATAATAATACATTTTATTTATAATGCACTTTTCATCAATAAATCTCAAAGTGCTACAGGTAAAAAATAAATAAATAAAAACATAAAAAAAGAAAGAATTAAAAAAGAAAATAAAGCTATTCTTAGAAGAGAGGATAAAAAACATCTAAAGGGGACCAAAAGCTTTGCTAAAAAGAAATGTTTTAAGGCCTTTTTTGAAACACTCAGTGGATCGAGGTGCCCTCGAGGTGTTGGGGGGGGGGGGCATTCCACAGATGTGGGGCAGCAGCACTAAATGCCCCGTCTCCTATTGTCCTGAGTCTGGTTCTGGGAAGGTGGAGGAGGTTTGAGGGAGCGGGTTGTGTTCTGTGGGTTGATAAGTTCTTTGAGGTAAGGGTAGTAGTCCAGTCACAATCTCACACACCACCCATAGGGATAGGACCATTTGCAACATTTATTATGAATTTGAGTGTTTTTAGGAAGGAATCTTACTGCTAATTATTCTTATATTATACACTTGTTATAATGTAATTAGCCTACTTTAAATGAATGACTTTCAGCTGTTGACACTGTATGCTATCAGAGGTGCATTGACTCATCTTTAAACTGTTAACAACCCAGAGCATTTTATTATATCCAGAATTTATTTGTGATGTATCCAGTCTTTTAAGTCAAAGTCACTAAGTGCTTCACAGTAGAAACATTGTTAAAATATAAGACCCACTAACAGTAAAATGAACAAGCATAAAATGTATTGGAAATTAAAATACAAATTAAATACAGAAAACAACAACTTAAAAACAAATGAATATATGTGTATAGGCCTAGTAGGCTTTAATTATGAGAAGCCGGCTATAGGCCAGAATTGTATATTTAAATTGCATATAACTTGACATACTATACTGGTACTAAACACTTATATACAGTATATGTCCTTCACAACGCGGCGCAAAGCCCGACGCAAGTGTCTTTGCTATTTTAACGCAGTTATTTCCCATCCTGTGCCCGCGTTTTAAACAGCACATGCACCTGCGCCCATCTGTGCACCCATGGGCGTGCTGGTCTGGTGTGTTCAGGTGCATTCTGGGCGTGCTGGTCTGGTGTGTTCAGGTGCATTCTGGGCGTGCTGGTCTGGTGTGTTCAGGTGCATTTTGGGCGTGCTGGTCTGGTGTGTTCAGGTGCATTTTGGGCGTGCTGGTCTGGTGTGTTCAGGTGCATTCTGGGCGCGCTGGTCTGGTGTGTTCAGGTGCATTCTGGCCATGCTGGTCTGGTGTGTTCAGGTGCATTCTGGGCGTATTGTTATCTTGAGGCACCAGAAAGTGGTCGCGCCATTGACCAACAAAAACCTGGTCTAAAGTCAATAACGCAGCATTTCATTGTTATTTTAACAGCGCATTAGTAAAATGCGCCTAGACGTATGCACAGCACGCGCACTATGCTTGTTACACACACAGCGCGCACACACATGCAAAAGATTAAAAATTAAAAAATCCGCCATCATAGCAATGCTCCAAGGTTCAAACACGCCTGGCTGTTAAAGGGAATGGGAGAGGACGCTCTGATTGGTTGATTGCATGTTACGCCCAAAACACACCTCTGATTAATGAAGACATTGATGCACATACAGGGCCATATCTTTTTTTTTTTAACCTTTATTTAACCAGGAAAGTCCCGTTGAGGTTAAAAACCTCTTTTTCAAGGGAGTCCTGGCCAAGAGGCCGGCAAAAACACAATCAATTACATTTATAAGTTATGCAACACAGATAATTAAAAACATTTACAATGTAAACAGGTCATTTCAGGTTCTCTCAATCTGGATTTAAAAGCATTTAAAGAAATAAGTTCTTTAACTTCTTATCTTGCACCCGGCATAGCGTGTTCCCTCTTTTTATATCTTGCAAGAACAGTGCGACGAGAAAGGAGATAAATAAAAGAAAGATATGATGACTTTGTGTCCAGGGGCATGAGAAAAGGTGCCGATGCTGTTGGTGCTCCACTAGAAGGCCACTGAGCACCCATAAAGCTTATCACTTGAACTTATCATCTCCAATCCTATCCTGAGTTGAAAGATAGCCGAGTTTACGGCTTTATCATCGAGTTGATAAGCGTGTGTGTTCGTTAAAACATTTTTTTACAATTTTTTTTTTTATAGAGCATGTGCCTGTGAGCACCCACAGAAGAAAGCATGTCTCCCAAATGGAACAGTCTGGACAAGGGGGGGACGGGGGACCATGAGCCTCCATGAGCTTATCACCTGTATGCATAATAAGGATCCATCGGAGATGTACCCCAGCTTTTGGACTGCTCTCAGGATTGCACTTACTCTGCCAGTCACTGCGGCTCGAGTACGGCTCATTTATTCATTCATATTTATTATTCAGGAAAGTTAAAAAGTAACATTACATTAGTTTAAAAACTGGTTTTCAGCAGGTTCCTGTTCTGCAGAAACATAAAACATATATTTTTGGCACAATTATATGTATGTATGTATTTATTTAACTTTTGGTAAGTTATACTGTCATATTTTGTGCAGAATTGTGTTCATTGTCTTCTGGCAATGTTGGAGGTGGAGATTGTGCACCTTAAAAAGGGTGTTTCCTGTTGTAATTGTAATAGGTAAACAACTGGAATGTGTGTTTTTCAAATGTTCTAATTATTTTTAATTTATTTATTTTTTTGGGGGGGGGGGCGTAATTCAATGTAGAACTGCCGCTGTGTGCAAGTGAAGGATTCAATTTTGGCCTAAGCGGCTTCTCATATATAATATAATCGTTATTAATATTAAAACCTTTATTTTGAAGTATGTAACCGGAAGCTGCGTACACGCTGATGCAGACTTGGTTCTTTCAGTGGCTCCCAACAGCTGTGCGTGTGTTCAGTGCGGGGTCCCGCTGCCATGTCCCTGTCCTGGCCGAGAGAGTGAACCAGCTGCAGCGCGGGTCTCATGTCATCGCTGGACTTGATGAAAAAAGAGTGTCTCGCATCTGGGACTCTGTCCTCGGCTTCCCTGAAGAGGAGGTTCAAGAGGAGGGTCGCTCCGCGGGCGCAGCACGATGCGGACAGCGAGTGTCAGCTGTGCAGGTGAGACACACACAAGTCCCCCGGAAAGTTGCTGGTTGAGCTTTGATTTGTCTTAATAATAAACTAGGACTGGGTTCAAATCAGAATCAGAAGGAGATTTATTGCCAGGTGAGTGCAGGTCTTACTAAGAATTCGCATTGGTTGATGGTGCATACAAAAAACAACAATATAAATAAACAAACAATAAATACAGAAACCAATATACATACATTCATACATATATACAGTACACACAATCACACATAAACACATACATACATACATACATACATACATACACATATAAATACATACACACATATACAGTACACACACACATACATACATACATACATACATACATACACACACATATACATACATACATACATACATACATACACACATACATACATACACACACATATACATACATACATGCATACATACATACACACATACATACATACATACACACATACATACACACATACATACATACATACATACATACATACATACATACATACATACATACACACATACATACATACATACATACATACATACACACACATATACATACATACATGCATACATACATACACACATACATACATACATACATACATACATACATACACATATAAATACATACACACACATATACGCACACATACATACATACACACACATATACATACATACATATACATACATACATACATAAATACACATATAAATATATACGCACACATACAGTGGGTACGGAAAGTATTCAGACCCCTTTAAATTTTTCACTCTTTGTTTCATTGCAGCCATTTTCCAAAAATCAAAAAAGTTCATTTTATTTCTCAGTAATGTACACTCAGCACCCCATCTTGGACAGAAAAAAACAGAAATGTAGAAATTTTTGCAAATTTATTAAAAAACAAAAACTGAAATATCATAAGTATTCAGACCCTTTGTTCAGTATTTAGTAGAAGCACCCTTTTGATCTAATACAGCCATGAGTCGTTTTGGGAAAGATGCAACAAGTTTTTCACATCTGGATTTGGGTATCCTCTGCCATTCCTCCTTGCAGATCCTCTCCAGTTCTGTCAGGTTGGATGGTAAACGTTGGTGGACAGTCATTTTCAGGTCTCTCCAGAGATGCTCAATTGGGTTTAAGTCAGGGCTCTGGCTGGGCCATTCAAGAACAGCCACGGAGTTGTTGTGAAGCCACTCCTTCGTTATTTTAGCGGTGTGCTTAGGGTCATTGTCTTGTTGGAAGGTAAACCTTCGGCCCAGTCTGAGGTCCAGAGCACTCTGGAAAAGGTTTTCGTCCAGGATATCCCTGTACTTGGCCGCATTCATCTTTCCCTCGATTGCAACCAGTCGTCCTGTCCCTGCAGCTGAAAAACACCCCCACAGCATGATGCTGCCACCACCATGCTTCACTGTTGGGACTGTATTGGACAGGTGATGAGCAGTGCCTGGTTTTCTCCACACATACCGCTTAGAATTAAGGCCAAAAAGTTCTATCTTGGTCTCATCAGACCAGAGGATTTTATTTATCACCATCTTGGAGTCCTTCAGGTGTTTTTTAGCAAACTCCATGCGGGCTTTCATGTGTCTTGCACTGAGGAGAGGCTTCCTTCGGGCCACTCTGCCATAAAGCCCCGACTGGTGGATTGCTGCAGTGATGGTTGACTTACTACAACTTTCTCCCATCTCCCGACTGCATCTCTGGAGCTTAGCCACAGTGACCATTGGGTTCTTCTTTGCCTCTCTCACCAAGGCTCTTCTCCCCCGATAGCTCAGTTTGGCCGGACGGCCAGCTCTAGGAAGGGTTCTGGTCGTCCCAAACGTCTTCCATTTGAGGATTATGGAGGCCACTGTGCTCTTAGGAACCTTAAGTGCAGCAGAAATTTTTTTGTAACCTTGACCAGATCTGTGCCTTGCCACAATTCTGTCTCTGAGCTCCTCAGGCAGTTCCTTTGACCTCATGATTGTCATTTGCTCTGACATGCACTGTGAGCTGTAAGGTCTTATATAGACAGGTGTGTGGCTTTCCTAATCAAGTCCAATCAGTATAATCAAACACAGCTGGACTCCAATGAAGGTGTAGAACCATCTCAAGGATGATCAGAAGAAATAGACAGCACCTGAGTTACATATGAGGGTCACGGCAAAGGGTCTGAATACTTATGACCATGTGATATTTCAGTTTTTGTTTTTTAATAAATTTGCAAAAATTTCTACATTTCTGTTTTTTTCTGTCCAAGATGGGGTGCTGAGTGTACATTACTGAGAAATAAAATGAACTTTTTTGATTTTTGGAAAATGGCTGCAATGAAACAAAGAGTGAAAAATTTAAAGGGGTCTGAATACTTTCCGTACCCACTGTACATATACATACACACACACATGCATGCATACATACATACATACCAGGAGTGCCGCCAGGAATTTTTACAAAAAATCAAATTGGGTTAGTTTAATAATTTTCTATTAGTTTTTACCTATTTTTTGGGGCCCTTGTCAGTCATGGGCCCTTGGAATTGTCCTAACTTTTCCCCCCTATATGGCGCCCCTGACACATACATACACATATATATATATATATATATATATGTATGTATGACAATTTGGTTGCAAGAAACCCAAATTTCTGATATAGAAACATGTTGAAAGCGGGTCAAATTTGACTCGAGGACAACAGGAGGGGGTTAACATTAAGAACTGACCCCCAAAAAGTTGATTTAAAGTACTTTTTACTTAAAACATCCATTGTGAAATGGCAATTTTAAAAGATTTATTTCTGGATTTTATGAATTGATATCAGATCACTCAAACAAAAATCGATTTTAACCGAAGAATCGATTATTTTAACCCAGCCCTAATTGCTCTTTTGCTTGATAAATAACTAATGCATTCAATCCAGTGTCCAAATAATATTCTCTTAGTATTATAGTATTCTGTGACTAATTGATTCTTTGTATTTCCTGTATCCCTCCCTCAGTAATTCACAAGTCGTGTTCCTGTGTTTCCAGGTGTTCCATATTTTCCCTGTCGGGCAGCAGCCGCACTGTCCGTCGGATTTTGACAGCCTGCGTCCTCTCTTTCCTCGCTCTGCTTGGCTCCGTTTCCATCGACCTCAGCTCCAACTTTGACCTGCTGCACACCACAGAGGGCGCTTACAACGAGCTGACTTCATGCCGGACGATAGCGATCCTGCAACTCGTCAGGAAGCTTCAAAACATGAGACGCGTCTTTACCAAAGACATGGCCAACGAGACATTGGAGGCAAGTTTATCCGAGGTTGCGTTTCCTGTGTTCGATCATCTCTGTGGTGAAAAGGTGGGTCACAGCAATGGCCACGGGGTCCCTTGCGGTGTTGAGTCCGCTGGATTCTGCCAGGTGATTCTGTGGAGCGTTCAAGGATTTCTAAACGCTTCGTTGGACACAAACAACACAAGTATTAACAGTACTTCTGCTTACTCCCTGGCCATCGGAAGACTTCTTGATATCTGGGGTACAGTAGAAGATACTTTAGTCAAAGTCAAACAGAATTACAACTGGAGAGACGTACTGTCCGCGAGACTTCTGATCAAATTCATAGAGCTCAACCGCCAGTTGATGGACTTCCCCGACGTGGCGACTCACACGGACTTCCAACACAAGTGGACTTACGAACTCAGCTACCTCGGCTTTGCCAGGGTTCTGACAGAACGACTGAACGACTGCTGGTTAGAGAACATAGACCTGAAGTTAAACTCCAGCCAGCGTGTAAAACATTCTTATATTTTGGACATGAGTCTGTGGCAGATCTCTGGAGCAGGTACGGAGCTTCTGTCCGGGTCTCACGCTGGAATTCGGGCTCTGACCAACACCCAGCGGTGCTTGTTTGATCGTGCGGTGTCCGCTCTCAGATTGGAGTCTCGATCCGTGTCTTCGGGCCTCAGCATGAAGGTCTGCCTGCTGGCTATTGCCTGCCTCATCTACCCGGTGGTGATGTTCTCGTTCAAGCAGATGACGGAGTGGATACAGAACTACGCCCAGAGCTTGAAGGAGAAGACCGAGGACCTGAAGCGCCAGAGGCAGCTGGCTGAGGATCTGCTGCACCAGATGCTGCCCAAGTCGGTCGCCAAGCAACTCCGCCAGCAAAAACATGTCGAGGCGGAGAGCTATGAAAAGGTTGGTGCATTCATTTTTGCTTCTCTCATTCTGGGTCAGCATGGCTCAAGATAGTCTCGCATAGCCAGCTATGGAGCTATGGCTGTGGAGTAAAGGTCTGGCTGCACCACAGATGCATCCTGGGATAGGAGGAAGAAAACACCGATACATGGTTACACCTCATTATCTCTTACCAGTGGATCTCTGTGTGTCCACAGCGATCCCACCAATCAAACAGCAGGGAATCCCACCAAAACGTCCCAGTTAGAGAGGAACTAGAGAGGATTTTTAAGGCCGATACCAATACAAATAATTGGTTATTTAAAAATCCAATATTCCGATATATCGGCCGATATATATTTTAAATTAAAAAAATCCAGAAAATATGAGTTATTTGTAGTTATTAATGGTTTCTCACTAAAATAATATGATAATATGATAATAATTTGTTTTATTGTCACAACAGAACAAAGGAACATCAAAATATATGAATGTTCTGATAAATAAAAGGTATAAAAATGCAAACTTAAAATATGAAACTTAAAGTCCTTTGAACAAAAACACAATAACAAAAAAAAGGTGATGCCAACAGGGACGTTGTAGGTAGAGCGTCCTCTGGTGGACAAACCATGCAATGCCAATACTCAACATGGTTGACCGTCCGTTTTTAAACATTCATTTATCAGAACCATTTATTTGTCATTACAAATGATTCTGGTGAATGAATGAATATTTAAATTTTTATTTTTTTTATCAGCCATTATAAATGCAGATACGATAGATCTGGAAATGGATAATATAAAAAACAAAAAAATACTAAAAATGTCAGAAAGGCTGAGAAAAAGTTGCCAAAACGTTGAAAAAGTGCCCAAAACATCGGGGGTAAGACGCAAAAGTGTCGACAAAGACGACCAAAACGTTGATTTTTCATATGAAATTTTCACTCAGAAAAACAAAGATTTGCAGGTCGGCGGGAAGACAACACGAGGGTTAAAGAAACCAAGATGGCGGCATCCAAATTTCCAAACTCGAGGCTTCTTGACTCTGGATTTCATAGCCGTGACTTTTCACTTGTTACATGGAAAACAACTGCTCCCTCTTTCTTACTGTGAATAATGAGATGGAAACCACAGTGTTCCAGTATTGATGGAACTGTGATTGTGTTAACCCTTGTGTCGTCTTCCCGAAAATATACTTTTTATCGATGTTTTTAACTTTTTCTCACGTTTTTGTCCCATTTTTCAACACTTTTTGACACTTTTTTTTTAATGTTTGTCACTTTTTTGGACCTTTTCAACACTACGTAACACTAACTTATTAACTTTAGTTTTACAGTTATTTTTGGAATTTATGGTCAATAAACCTCATTTATAGGAAATTATACCTAATGTTTGAGTTAGAAAAGCAGAAATTAGGAATTATTGAGACTAAAATTAAAGGAATGGATGTTGATGATAATCACAGACTGGAATATGTCAACTTTTACTCAATACTATTTCAAAAACACTTCCATTTGTTTTACAATGCTTTAAAATTGAATAAGACGCCCCAAAATTAATGAAAGTAGAGATTTGTACTTGGCAAAGAGCGTTGGGTGGAATCAATCATGTTATTTTGGGGAATTAAAAAGAACATTGATATAGGACAACATGAGGACAACATGGGGACAACATGAGGACAACATGAGGGTTGAAGTGATTATCAGCTGCTAATAATATACATTTCTTTAACTTTTAATGCCCATGTAACTCATCCTGCAACTAAGGCAACACAAAAAATAACTGCAATACATACAGTATGTAAACCTTAATTAACCCTCATGTTGTCTTCATGTTGCCCTCATGTTGCCCTCATGTTGCCCTCATGTTGCCCTCATGTTGCCCTCATGTTGCCCTCATGTTGTCCTCATGTTGTCTTCATGTTGCCCTCATGTTGTCCTCATGTTGTCTTCATGTTGCCCTCATGTTGTCCTCATGTTGTCCCAATGTTGCCCTCATGTTGCCCTCATGTTGTCCTCATGTTGCCCTCATGTTGTCCTCATGTTGTCCTCATGTTGCCCTCATGTTGCCCTCATGTTGTCCTCATGTTGTCCTCATGTTGCCCTCATGTTGCCTTCATGTTGTCCCCATGTTGTCCTCATGTTGTCCTCATGTTGTCCTCATGTTGTCCTCATGTTGCCCTCATGTTGCCTTCATGTTGTCCCCATGTTGTCCTCATGTTGTCCTCATGTTGTCCTCATGTTGCCCTCATGTTGCCCTCATGTTGTCCTCATGTTGCCCTCATGTTGCCCTCATGTTGCCCTCATGTTGTCCTCATGTTGCCCTCATGTTGCCCTCATGTTGTCCTCATGTTGTCCTCATGTTGCCCTCATGTTGCCTTCATGTTGTCCCCATGTTGTCCTCATGTTGTCCTCATGTTGTCCTCATGTTGCCCTCATGTTGTCCCAATGTTGTCCTCATGTTGTCTTCATGTTGTCCTCATGTTGCCCTCATGTTGTCCTCATGTTGTCCTCATGTTGTCCTCATGTTGCCCTCATGTTGTCCTCATGTTGCCCTCATGTTGCCCTCATGTTGTCCTCATGTTGTCCTCATGTTGTCCTCATGTTGTCTTCATGTTGTCCTCATGTTGTCCTCATGTTGCCCTCATGTTGTCCTCATGTTGTCCTCATGTTGTCCTCATGTTGCCCTCATGTTGTCCTCATGTTGTCCTCATGTTGTCCCCATGTTGTCCTATATCAATGTTCTTTTTAATTCCCCAAAATAACGTGATTGATTCCACCCAACGCTCTTTGCCAAGTACAAATCTCTACTTTCATTAATTTTGGGGCGTCTTATTCAATTTTATAGCATTGTAAAACAAATGGAAGTGTTTTTGAAATAGTATTGAGTAAAAGTTGACATATTCCAGTCTGTGATTATCATCAACATCCATTCCTTTAATTTTAGTCTCAATAATTCCTAATTTCTGCTTTTCTAACTCAAACATTAGGTATAATTTCCTATAAATGAGGTTTATTGACCATAAATTCAAAAAATAACTGTAAAACTAAAGTTAATAAGTTAGAAAACGTCCAAAAAAGTGGCAAACATTGAAAAAAAAGTGTTGAAAAAAAGGGACAAAAACATAAGAAAAAGGTTCAAAAATTGATAAAAAGCATCAACAAAAGTGTTGATTTTCTATTTTGACGGGAAGACAACACGAGGGTTAACAAACTACAATCCATCTATCAGAGGTGTTACTGGAGACACACAGCTTTTCTAACTCAAACATTAGGTATAATTTCCTATAAATGAGGTTTACTGACCATAAATTCCAAAAATAACTGTAAAACTAAAGTTAATAAGTTGGGCTTGCGTACTGTTACATGTCAAAAAAAGGACAAACATGGGAAAAAGTGTGACAAAAACGTGAGAAAAAGTTAAAAACATTGATTGAAAAGCATCAGCAACAGTGTTGACTTTCAATTTGGACGGGAAGACAACACGAGGGTTAAAGGCAAATGGAAGAAATAGAGGACAGCGTTGGAGACAGGTAAGACTAACGTTTCCCTCGCTGCTCCTTGTTCCCTTCCAACATTAAACCGAGTAAATTTAGAGCTTGTAACGCAGCGAGGGTTGTGGGGCTCTGCAAGATCTGCAAACATGAGGAATGAATGTGTGCGTTTCCTGCCTTTGTTGCTATTGTTGGCGTAATTACCTATAATTGCCCTGTTCCATATTCAGCAGCAGATAAAACGAGTAATTCGGTGAAAATTGCGTCTGGCTTATTGAAGAGGTCTGAAGCAGCTGTACCAAAAGCACTCTGCACACACACAGGAGGGGGGAATATTCCTGAAAAGGATCCTCGCCACAAAGAGTATGGTGCACAGACACCTATCACTGGTTTCATTTTATACAGAAGAAAACTTCAAAATGTGAAGATTTTCAAGCAAGTTCTGCAGCGCCCTATTTCTTTGGTTTTCTTAGCGGATTTACACAAGTTTACACCCGAGATAGTGATGCCCCGGGGGACTGAAAGTCCCATTGAATCTAAAAATATGTGTATCATGTATGCAGACTGAATTATGAGTCCGATAAATACCTCTACTGTCTCCATGAGCTGTGGCCCATCCAGTGCAGCTGCCAAATCAGCGGTTAAATATCAACAAACTGATGTGCAGCTCTAGGGGTTTTTATAGAGAAAATGGAGCACCCACCGATTCTTTTTCGATTTTGTGACTAACCAGAAAAGTAAAACATGACGTGCTGATCCCAGATGGATGCTGCCTGGTGAAGATCTCCCTGAAATCAGAGGGGAAATGATACAGATACACATACAGATCTCTTTATTTACCCCCAACGGGGCAATTGAGTTTCTACAGTCCACTGAAAACACATACAAACATTCACATATGGGAAGATCCAGAAGTATACAACAAGAAAATATTTGAAATAAGAACGGAACAAAGATGATAAAGAGAGACAAAATGAAATTATGAATGAAATCTATAAAGCTAGTGTATTGCACATAATTAACCCCCATGTTGTCCTCATGTTGTCCTCATGTTGTCCTCATGTTGTCCTCATGTTGTCCCCATGTTGTCCTCATGTTGTCCTCATGTTGTCCTCATGTTGTCCTCATGTTGTCCTCATGTTGTCCCCATGTTGTCCTCATGTTGTCCCCATGTTGTCCTCATGTTGTCCTCATGTTGTCCTCATGTTGTCCCCATGTTGCCCTCATGTTGTCCTCATGTTGTCCTCATGTTGTCCTATATCAATGTTCTTTTTAATTCCCCAAAATAACATGATTGATTCCACCCAACGCTCTTTGCCAAGTACAAATCTCTACTTTCATTAATTTTGGGGCGTCTTATTCAATTTTATAGCATTGTAAAACAAATGGAAGTGTTTTTGAAATAGTATTGAGTAAAAGTTGACATATTCCAGTCTGTGATTATCATCAACATCCATTCCTTTAATTTTAGTCTCAATAATTCCTAATTTCTGCTTTTCTAACTCAAACATTAGGTATAATTTCCTATAAATGAGGTTTATTGACCATAAATTCCAAAAATAACTGTAAAACTAAAGTTAATAAGTTAGAAAACGTGGCAAACATTGAAAAAAAGTGTTGAAAAAAGGGACAAAAACATAAGAAAAAGGTTAAAAAATTGATAAAAAGCATCAAAAAAAGGGTTGATTTTCTATTTTGACGGGAAGACAACACGAGGGTTAATAAACTACAATCCACCAATCAGAGGTGTTTGTAGACTTTGAGCTTTACGGGAGACACACAGCACGTACATGCAGCAGTAAAACCTCTCCCGATCAAAGATGACAATTATTGTGGCGGGCGGTATCTTCTAAAGACAAAGTGGCGAGACCAGGGACGAATCTAGGATCAGAGCTTTAGGGGTGCCTGGCCTCTTTAGGTAAAATGAATGATTACTTTCATTGAATTTTTTGGGTGTTTTTTTTAATCTTATAGCATTTGAATTCTTTTTTTATAATGGTTTCAAAACCATTATAAAAAACCAGGGTACAAGCGGCCAAAATGGGTTTCCTCAGGAGGAGGAGGGGGCGTCTCCCTTAGAGATAGGGTGAGAAGCTCAGTCATCCGAGAGGAGCTCGGAGTAGAGCCGCTGCTCCTTCACGTCGAAAGGAGCCAGTTGAGGTGGTTCGGGCATCTGGTAAGGATGCCTCCTGGGGGGGTCCCTAGGGAGGTGGTCCAGGCACGTCCAGCTGGGATGAGGCCTCGGGGAAGACCCAGGACTAGGTGGAGGGACGTCCAGCTGGGAGGAGGTCTCGGGGAAGACCCAGGACTAGGTGGAGGGACGTCCAGCTGGGAGGAGGCCCCGGGGAAGACCCAGGACTAGGTGGACGGACGTCCAGCTGGGAGGAGGCCTCGGGGAAGACCCAGGACTAGGTGGAGGGACGTCCAGCTGGGAGGAGGCCTCGGAGAAGACCCAGGACTAGGTGGAGGGACGTCCAGCTGGGAGGAGGTCTCGGGGAAGACCCAGGACTAGGTGGAGAGATTATATCTCCAACCTGGCCTGGGAACGCCTCGGGATCCCCCAGTCGGAGCTGGTTGATGTGGCTCGGGAAAGGAAAGTTTGGGGTCCCCTGCTGGAGCTGCTGCCCCCGAGACCCGATACCGGATAAGCGGATGAAGATGGATGGATGGATGGATGGATGGATGGATGGTTTCCAAACAGTATCCGGACTAAACTTTGACATCTACCCATCTGAGATCCACTCAACATCCTCTGATCTTAACTATTAGTCAAAATAATTCATAATTTCTGCCTTTTTAACTAAAAACTTATGTATAATTTGATATAAATAAGGTTTGTTGACCATGAATTCCAAGAATAAGTGTAAAACCTGTTATTAAACCAGCTCAGGTTTTAAAAAAAGCACCAAAAGCTGGAAAAAGTGACAAATAAAATCAGAAAAAGCGACAAAAACATCGGAAAAGCACAAAAAATAATTCAATTTTGACCTGGAAGGGCAAGTTCATGGATAACGGGAAGACAACACGAGGGTTAAGAGAACGCCAGTGATTTTGTCCATTTTTTGATGAATAATTATCCTATTAAGGATAGGGTTGTAGTGTTGGACTGCAGTAGTTTTCTCTAGTTGGTATATAATAGGCTATATTTTTGCCCAGTTCTGTCCAGTCCAACCGAACCCGTCTCTGCATTTTATTCCAGGTTACCATTTTTTTCTCCGACATTGTGGGCTTCACCTCCATCTCTGCGTCCTGTGCTCCTCTGCAAGTGGTGGAGATGCTCAACAACCTCTACATGTGCTTTGACACTCGCATCGACTCCTACAACGTCTACAAGGTAAACACCAAATGTCACACACACTGCTTTTTCCCCCAAAATTGTACTTTTTAAAAAGGTCCTCTTTGAAATATACCAAACTTGTGGACAGTGTTGGGCGAGTTACTTCCAAAATGTAATACATTATAGATGACTAGTTACTGCATTTGACAGTAATTAGTTATATTACAATATTCCTGTCTCTGAATTGTAATGCGTTACACTACTTTTGAGTTACTTTCACCAAAATAACACGTAATAAGTTTGACTTGGCAGCGAGGTTGTGAATTTCACCACCGGATCAACAAAGTGTCCTCTTTATCCACATCATAGATTATTCATAAGATTTTGTATAAAGAATATGAATATGCAAAGAAGTGTAACTAAAGCTATAAAAAAAAGTTAAGTAAAACGTGCAATAGGCAAGCAGGAGAAAATTAAAATACTCAATTAAAAAGTGGGTACCTTACAGTTATACTTTCTTATTCCTGTGAAGAAATGTTTCGCGGCGTTGGTGATTTCTTAAACCTCGTGTTGTCCTCGGGTCAAATTTGACCGGTTTACAAAAACCTTCTATATCAGAAAAGAACGTTGAAAAAATTGACAAATGTTGAAAAAATCAACAAAAACATTATTTTTTAAAACGCTGAAAAAAATGACAAAAAAAACATCAAAAACATTGGAAAAAACGACTAAGAAATTGTTAAAAAATTGACTAAAAAATTAGTAAAAAATGTCAAAAAAGTGACAAATAAATACGAATAAAATTGACAAAATCGTTGAGAAAAGTGTAGAAAAAGGACAACAAGCTGTCAAATTTCAACCCAGAAAAACACAAAGTTGCAGGTGGACGGGAAGACAACACAAGGGTTAAAAAATAAAAATAAAGCACTAAATGTTGCGTTAAAATGCGTTGTAACTCGCGTTACTGGGATTGTAACGAGTATAATATGACCGAAATTTAATTAGTATTGCGTTATATTACTGCGTACCAGCAAAAAGGAATACACTACTGTACTGTACTGTACTGTATTGCGTTACTCCCAACACTGCTTGTGGACCAACAGAAAAGGGACGGAGTTCATTTTGCGTTCACATTGTCCATTTACTTGAAATGTGACTCGGTTCTATTTCTGGTCCACTACAGCTCTGATAGGGGGGCCTCAGGGCCAGGGGGCCTCAGGGCCGGGGGACCTCAGGGCCAGGGGGCCTCAGGACCAGGGGGCCTCAGGACCAGGGGGCCTCAGGGCCGGGGGACCTCAGGGCCGGGGGGCCTCAGGGCCGGGGGGCCTCAGGGCCGGGGGACCTCAGGGCCAGGGGGCCTCAGGACCAGGGGGCCTCAGGGCCGGGGGACCTCAGGGCCAGGGGGCCTCAGGACCAGGGGGCCTCAGGGCCGGGGGACCTCAGGGCCAGGGGGCCTCAGGGCCGGGGGGCCTCAGGGCCGGGGGACCTCAGGACCAGGGGGCCTCAGGACCAGGGGGCCTCAGGACCGGGGGGCCTCAGGACCGGGGGACCTCAGGACCAGGGGGACCTCAGGGCCGGGGGACCTCAGGGCCAGGGGGCCTCAGGACCAGGGGGCCTCAGGGCCGGGGGACCTCAGGGCCAGGGGGCCTCAGGACCAGGGGGCCTCAGGGCCAGGGGCCGGGCGGGGCGGACTTTGAGACCTTTAACACATGCATGTGTACTGAATGTTGTCTTTGTTACGGCCTCCATTCATAGAAACAAACTCAAAGCTCCAAAGGGATTGGAGGATGCAGCATATAAAAAAGGATGCCAGACACAAGGTTAACAATTAACCAACAAGCTTTATTAATTAATGTTAAAATATTCCCAAAATAACAAACTGTTATGGGTTGGTGTTTTGTCATATAGTTCGTCCTTGTGATTGTGTTATTTTTTGGTCTTGTATATGTTTTAGTCCTTGGTTGCTCCCTTGTCTTGTCTAGTTGTGGTTTCTTGTGTGTGTGTGTATGTTCTGTTTCCTGTTTTATTGTGATAGTCTGGTTTTACTTCCTGTATTCTCCCTCTCTTGTGATTACCTGATGTCTTTCACCTGTTTCCCAGCCCTTAGGTCAGCGGCCTCTTGTTACCTCGTTACCCTCTGTATGTAGTCTTGGGGCGTTTCTCAATACCAAGTAAGCAAAGAACGGACTTGTGTTCTCGGGGAGAGCGTACTTGCTGGCTGTACCTGGAAGAATCAACTCGCAAGTTCAGAAGCACACAAAACGCTGTTGACAGTTTTGAGACGAAGCGTTCTTCCTGTTATTGCGCAACACCCCCAGCACAGAGTGCTATTAAGTATCACGGGCCAATAACTGTATAAATGACGACACAACGGCGGGAAAATAAACCTTGTAACATTGTTCGTGATTCACTTTTAATTTAAAGCAGAAACGAAACGTCAAAATAGGTAGTACAATTATAGATGGACCGGGTAGAGTTAGCCATTGCCGTCGGTATACTTTATCAACATGCAGAAGAGGGGTCTGTCTAGATGTGGGGCCAGAGGGGTCTGTCTAGATGTGGGGCCAGAGGGGTCTGTCTAGATGTGGGGCCAGAGGGGTCTGTCTAGATGTGGGGCCAGAGGGGTCTGTCTAGATGTGGGGCCAGAGGGGTCTGTCTAGATGTGGGGCCAGAGGGGTCTGTCTAGATGTGGGGGCAGAGGGGTCTGTCTAGATGTGGGGCCAGAGGGGTCTGTGAGCTGACTGACTGGCCGGCTCGCGAGAGTCATCCCCGGCTGGCGTAGCAAGCTCGCCCGCCGGGGATTGTGGAGCTTTCCAACTCCGAAGGCTTTTTTAATTCACCATTAATTTTTGTTAAACTGCCCATATTCTAAATCTACACTGTGGATTTCTCGCCTTAAAACGTCTTAAAAATGAATTTATTGATTAAATCATATTAATTTATGATAAATTTACCACTTCTGTAGTATCCGTGTACAGTACCGGAAACCATCCGCGCTTTAAACCCGAATTGAATGCTGGGATACCGGCCCGGCCAAGTTCACACAAGTTACCATCCGATGTATCCTCGGTAAAATGGGCGTGTCGAGGTCACATCCGGGGATTTTATCTGTTCTTGGCGAAATGCTAACTTGTGTATTGGGACAGTACTTTGGCCACCAATCATGACGTTTCACAAGAACACAAGAACACAAGTCCATAGAAGAACACAGATTGAGAAACGCCCCTTGTGTCAGATCCTTGTACTGTTTATGGTGTTCTATGTTAGCGTGTGTGTCGTCTACCCCGTTGGTCTTTGTTTTCCTGTATTTTCATTATTCCGGTTTTTGGGTTTCTGCCAGTTCCTGTGTTTGGATTTTGCTGGCTGTTACAGGACACCTTTTGTTTTATGGATTTGGTTATTATTTAATTAAAACCTCAAACTCAACATTCCCGTCTGTCTCTGCATTTGGGTCCTCGGTTCCCTGTACCGCCTGACACAAACAAAGAGAAACAAACGGGACTGGAGACCCCGGCCAAAAAGAACAAAAGATGGGAAGACGGTCCATGCGCCTTCTCCTAAATTAAACTAACCCTAAAATAAACAAAAGAGAGACGAAAGTTCAACTAGCGGTTATCTGCAGCACAAACTAACACAATAAAATAAAATAACAAAACTCCAGCACGTATGTGTGTGCATGGAGGTTGGCAAACACAAACCTGCTTGTGGAGGAAAAAAAGATGAGGAGGAATCTCCTTACTAGTGTGCCCTCCATTTGCCTCTGGACCCTGCTACGTCCTGCTACGTCCACCTATGCCCTGCTATGCCACGCTACACCCTGTAACGCCCTGCAGCGCCCTGCTATGCCACGCTACACCCTGTAACGCCCTGCAGTGCCCTGCTATGCCACGCTACACCCTGTAATGCCCTGCAGTGCCCTGCTATGCCACGCTACACCCTGTAACGCCCTGCAGTGCCCTGCTATGCCACGCTACACCCTGTAACGCCCTGCAGTGCTCTGCTATGCCAAGCTACACCTTGTAACGCCATGCAGTGCCCTGCTATGCCACGCTACACCCTGTAACGCCCTGCAATTCCCAGCTATGCCACGCTATGCCACGCTACACCCTGTAACGCCCTGCAGTGCCCTGCTATGCCAGGCTACACCCTGTAACGCCCTGCAGTGCTCTGCTATGCCACGCTACACCCTGTAACGCCATGCAGTGCCCTGCTATGCCAGGCTACACCTTGTAACGCCATGCAGTTCCCAGCTATGCCACGCTACACCCTGTAACGCCCTGCAGCGCCCTGCTATGCCACGCTACACCCTGTAACGCCCTGCAGCGCCCTGCTATGCCACGCTACACCCTGTAACGCCCTGCAGTGCCCTGCTATGCCACGCTACACCCTGTAATGCCCTGCAGTGCCCTGCTATGCCACGCTACACCCTGTAACGCCCTGCAGTGCCCTGCTATGCCACGCTACACCCTGTAACGCCCTGCAGTGCTCTGCTATGCCAAGCTACACCTTGTAACGCCATGCAGTGCCCTGCTATGCCACGCTACACCCTGTAACGCCCTGCAATTCCCAGCTATGCCACGCTATGCCACGCTACACCCTGTAACGCCCTGCAGTGCCCTGCTATGCCAGGCTACACCCTGTAACGCCCTGCAGTGCTCTGCTATGCCACGCTACACCCTGTAACGCCATGCAGTGCCCTGCTATGCCAGGCTACACCTTGTAACGCCATGCAGTTCCCAGCTATGCCACGCTATGCCACGCTACACCCTGTAACGCCCTGCAGTGCCCTGCTATGCCAGGCTACACCCTGTAACGCCCTGCAGTGCTCTGCTATGCCACGCTACACCCTGTAACGCCATGCAGTGCCCTGCTATGCCAGGCTACACCCTGTAACGCCATGCAGTGCCCTGCTATGCCACGCTACACCCTGTAACACCCTGCAGTGCCCTGCTATGCCACGCTATGCCACACTACACCATGTAACGCCCTGCAGTGCCCTGCTATGCCACGCTACACCCTGTAACGCCCTGCAGTGTCCTGCTATGCCACGCTACACCTTGTAACGCCATGCAGTGCCCTGCTATGCCACGCTACACCCTGTAACGCCATGCAGTGCCCTGCTATGCCACGCTACACCCTGTAACGCCCTGCAGTGCCCTGCTATGCCACGCTATGCCACACTACACCCTGTAACGCCCTGCAGTGCCCTGCTATGCCACGCTACACCCTGTAACGCCCTGCAGTGTCCTGCTATGCCACGCTACACCCTGTAACGCCATGCAGTGCCCTGCTATGCCATGCTACACCCTGTAACGCCCTGCAGTGCCCTGCTATGCCACGCTATGCCACACTACACCCTGTAACGCCCTGCAGTGCCCTGCTATGCCACGCTACACCCTGTAACGCCCTGCAGTGTCCTGCTATGCCACGCTACACCCTGTAACGCCATGCAGTGCCCTGCTATGCCACGCTACACCCTGTAACGCCATGCAGTGCCCTGCTATGCCACGCTACACCCTGTAACGCCCTGCAGTGTCCTGCTATGCCACGCTACACCCTGTAACGCCATGCAGTGCCCTGCTATGCCACGCTACACCCTGTAACGCCATGCAGTGCCCTGCTATGCCACGCTACACCCTGTAACGCCCTGCAGTGCCCTGCTATGCCACGCTATGCCACACTACACCCTGTAACGCCCTGCAGTGCCCTGCTATGCCACACTACACCCTGTAACGCCCTGCAGTGCCCTGCTATGCCACGCTACACCCTGTAACGCTCTGCAGTGCTCTGCTATGCCACGCTACACCCTGTAACGCTCTGCAGTGCCCTGCTATGCCACGCTACACCCTGTAACACACTGCAGTGCCCTGCTATGCCAGGCTACACCCTGTAACGCCCTGCAGCGCCCTGCTATGACATGAACTACTACGACTACCATTTGTAGTCACTGTTCCATTATCTTTATTGTGACTGTTATTGCCGCTGGGCATCACCCCCCCAACCGGCCCCGTCAGACTCCGCCTACCAAGAGCCTGGGTCTGTCCCAGGTTTTTTCCTAAAAGGGAGTTTTTCCTCATCACTGTCGCACTAGTTGCTTGTTCTTGGGGGAATTACTTTATATATAGAGTGTGGTCTAGA
The DNA here is from genome assembly GCA_029931835.1 of Etheostoma nigrum. NCBI lineage: Eukaryota > Metazoa > Chordata > Actinopteri > Perciformes > Percidae > Etheostoma > Etheostoma nigrum. The sequence goes on along the minus strand of CM057243.1, from coordinate 4,455,005 downwards.
CCTACTCTATCTGTAAAGTGTCTCCAGATAACTTTTGTTATGATTTTGATGTAGGGTGAGACTCGCAAATGACTGAGAAGACTTCATACATGCCGAATCCCATGGCTTTAGATTAAATCCAGCTTTATTCACACAGTGAACAGACTTTCATGAAAGGAAGAATGGTTGACATGCATTTAGATGCTTTGCTCAACGATTCTTAATGAATGTAGACTCAACAAATCCTTTATAGTCTTCAGGACCTCCCTTCTGGAACCACTTATTCCTGACGTCATCCTCCACTCAGGAGATTCACATCATCAGACAGACCCCACTACTCTTGTGGGCCGGTCACCGATAAACATCCTAAGTGTGTTATTGTCGTTCTATGACAGCGACTCTTTCAGGGCCCCATCCTGTTATGATTTCACCCACTTCACATCTGGATCTGGACCATTTCTCACGCACAGGGCCCCTGACTCGTAACCTTCAGTTTCCAGAAGACCGGTCCCTCTCATGAGATACTTTAGAGAAGATATGAAAATACATTTGGATACATGCAGAAGGAATATTCAACATATCAGATTTGATACTATAAATAAAATTCAATTCAATTCAATTGAGCACTGAGTACGCTCAGGTGTGCAACAGGCAGAGGGAGGAGGGCAGAACGAGGGACAGAGAGAGAGAGAGAGAGAGAGAGAGAGGGAGAGAGAGAGAGACAGAGGGAGAAAACAAGACCCACACACCAACAGGCAGAAGTCAGCACTTATTTCCTCGAAAGATTTGGAAAATATCCTTATTGGCTTTCTTTGATTTGGCACCTCCTTCCGTTCATGCATAAGAGGAGTACATCCATCATTCACCCATGCAGCTCCCTTCCCAATGTGAACCATTTCTACTCCTGACTTTGCGCAACATTTTCAATTTTTCAAACCAGGTGGAGACAATTGGGGATGCATACATGGTGGTGAGCGGTCTGCCTGAGAGGAACGGCGATAGGCATGCTGACGAGATCGCGAAGATGGCGCTGGATCTGGTAGCAGCCGTCAGACAGGTCTCCATCCCTCACATGCCCAACCACAGGCTGGAGCTCCGAGCCGGCATCCACACAGGTGAGAGGAGCTCCCCGTAAGATGCAGCAGGTCCGGTTTGTACTAGTCTCACATTGCCAGCTGCCTGCCTTGCTGCACCGTCCACATTTCCTTTTTTAAAAAAAAATTTTAATTAGAACTTTTGTTTGAATCCTTTTTACCTGAAAATGTGTATTATTCTCCAGCCTTGTTGCATTGTGGTAGGGTTCGAGCTTCCTGCAGCATAGTGAAGCGCAGCTTTTTTTCTCCTTGTTCTACAGGTCCATGTGTGGCGGGAATAGTTGGCTACAAGATGCCAAGATACTGTCTGTTTGGAGATACTGTCAACACAGCGTCCAGAATGGAGTCGACCAGCCTGCGTATGTGTCGCCACACACAAACACACAAACACAGTCATCTGTGTGCATATGTGTTTTATTCATTTGCACTGTCCACTTCTTAAATATACAGTGGCTAGAATTACACGCCCATGCTAAAGTTGATTAAAAAGAGGAATAAAAAAGCATCTTTTGGAAATTTATCTTAATGCCTTAATTCAAAAAATATTGGAAAATCCAACCTTTTAAGGACACCAATTTTCTTTGTGAATGAATAATGTATCATAAATAAATAAATGTTCTTCCTTAAAATACAGGGGCATAAGTATACACCCCCCTATGTTAAAATACAGGGGGCATAAGTATACACCCCCCTATGTTAAAATACAGGGGGCATAAGTATACACCGCCCTATGTTAAAATACAGGGGGCATAAGTATACACCCCCCTATGTTAAAATACAGGGGGCATAAGTATACACCCCCTTATGTTAAAATACAGGGGGCATAAGTATACACCCCCCTATGTTAAAATACAGGGGGCATAAGTATACACCCCCCTATGTTAAAATACAGGGGCATAAGTATACACCCCCCTATGTTAAAATACAGGGGGCATAAGTATACACCCCCCTATGTTAAAATACAGGGGCATAAGTATACACCCCCTTATGTTAAAATACAGGGGGCATAAGTATACACCCCCCTATGTTAAAATACAGGGGGCATAAGTATACACCCCCCTATGTTAAAATACAGGGGCATAAGTATACACCCCCTTATGTTAAAATACAAGGGGCATAAGTATACACCCCCCTATGTTAAAATACAGGGGGCATAAGTATACACCCTCCATGTTAAATTCCCATAGAGGCAGGTTCTTATTATTAAAGGCCAGTTATTTCATGGTTCAGGATACTATGCATCTTGATAAAGTTCCCTTGGCCTTTGGAACTAAAATACCCCATCCATGAAATAACTGGTAATGGTAATGGTCATTTTGAATTTGCAAATTTACGTAATTTACAGGGTGGATAGGGGGTTACAACCCCTCTCCCACCCTTCCCCTCCCAATAATCAAAACTGGCCAGTGCAACCCCCCCCCTAAAAACCTATTATAATTTCCTTTATATAAATAAAGACATTTGAAACATCACTTGATGCAGAAAAGACAACCTGTTGCAGAAAAAGTGTTTGATATGCTCAAAAGTGGAGATCTCAACACCCCTCCCCCTCCCCCCACACCTAATCAATGTTGAACCCAGAGTTACGCCCTTGTTGAATTGACTTTGTGTATTGTTGTTTATGTGTCAGCTCAAAGAATCCACACCAGTTCGGAGACCTACTTGGCTCTGATCAAAGACAACGCCTACGAGCTGCAGCTTCGCGGAGAGATCGAGGTCAAGGTAAGAAGATCCCAGCCGAGCCGCGAAACTCCTTTTCAGCGTAGCAGTGAGGCATCAAACCTTAGAGGAAGCTTTGGATCTTTCTCAACGGTCGGATGAAAATAAGATGAGATATTGAACGAAAATACTTAAAACCGCACCTCATACTGGAAATGTAAAATCACCAGAGGTGGGTAGAGGAGCCAAAAATTGTACTCAAGTAAAAGTACTGTTACTTCAGAATAATATGACTCAAGTAAAAGTAAAAGTAGTCATCCAAATAATTACTTGAGTAAGAGTAAAAAAGTACTTGATGAAAAAACTACTCGAGTAGTGAGTAACTGTTGAGTAACGTCTGATTTATTTCTTAACACAAGCATCAACCAGACCGACAAAAATACAAAATAATCATCTTTAGGCAAATTATAGTTCATCCAATCAATAGAATAAATTAAAATTAATTTATTAATTACTAAATAGCTTAAGTGAAGAGACTTGTCACATCAGATGTGGATGGATACTGCATGTGCAACACATACTGTATGTAACCTAAAAGACAAACATCCACCTGGTGGTTCCTCCTGGTCTGCGTTGCCTTGGCGACGGTTGATTCTGATGGTTGACGGGTTGGTGGCCAACACCCGCCGAGTGTCACTGTCCCTTTCTTGTGTCCTTGCGTCTCGTGCCAGGGTAAAGGCAAAATGAACACATACTGGTTGATCGGCCATAAGAACTACAGCGTGCAGAACGACAGTCTGGTTTGCCACTGGAATCCTAACAAGGCCAGAAAGAAGAAGACGGTGGCCGGCAGTGATGTCTCTGTGGACAATGTGAGTTCAACTTTTCCCATGTGTTCACCACTGAAGGCTGATTTATGCTTGTATGTTGCTCTACGCTACACAGAGCCTTAACCCTCCGGTTGTCCTCGGGGTCAAATTTGACCCATTTTCAACAAGTTTCTATATCAGAAATATGGGTTTCCGTGGCCAGGTTGGTCCAGTGGTAGAGCGGGCGCACGTGTACTGAGAGGTTTATGCCTTGACGCAGAGGTCCAGGGTTCAAATCTGACCTGTGACCATTTCCTGCATGTCTCCCCCCCCCCACCCACTCTCTCCCCTTTCTCACCTAGCTGTCCTGACAAATATTAAAGGCGGAAAAGCCCAAAAAATAATCTTAACCCTCATGTTGTCCTTGGGTCAAATTGACCCTTTTTCAGTTATTTATTTATTTTGTCACAAAAAATGGGCCATTGAAATAAGTATATATAAAAAAACATCAAGAAAAGCACCCACAACATTGAAAAAGTGACAAAAATGTTGGAAAAAACAATAATAATGTTGTAAAGAATTGTTTTTTTTATGGTTGACTGGAAGACAAAACAAGGGTCAAAAAAAAGAAAAGAAATTTGAGTTTCCTTCAACCAAATTGTAAAAGAAAATAGCGTGGATGGTTCCACACAATGCTCCTCACAAGTTAAATAACTGATCACTTCACTAATTTCATGTAATTTCAGGTGTTTTATTTAATTTCATAGCATTTAAGAGAAAAAAATTTAAGAACACTGACAAAAGTGATAGAAATATAGGGACAAAGTCCAAAAAAGGCAGAAATAATCAACAAAGACATTGTAAAAAGTGAGAAAGAACTTGGGGAAAAGTTTGAAAATGTCAAAAAGTGACAACAAATGTCGGAGAAAGCTTCAAAAACTAGGTCAAAACAACAAAAAAGTCCAAAAACATCAACAAAGAACTTTGGGAAAATCAACACTTTTGTTGACCCTTTTTATCGTTTTTAACTTCTTTTTTTTTACATTTTTGTCCCTTTTGAAGCTTTTTTAAATGTTTGTCACTTTTTCACTACGTAACACTAACTTATTAACTTTAGTTTTACAGTTATTTTTTGAATTTATGGTCAATAAACCTCATTTATAGGAAATTATACCTAATGTTTGAGTTAGAAAAGCAGAAATTAGGAATTATTGAGACTAAAATTAAAGGAATGGATGTTGATGATAATCACAGACTGGAATATGTCAACTTTTACTCAATACTATTTCAAAAACACTTCCATTTGTTTTACAATGCTATAAAATTGAAGAAGACGCCCCAAAATTAATGAAAGTAGAGATTTGTACTTGCCAAAGAGCGTTGGGTGGAATCAATCATGTTATTTTGGGGAATTAAAAAGAACATTGATATAGGACAACATGAGGACAACATGAGGACAACATGAAGACAACATGAGGACAACATGAGGACAACATGAAGACAACATGAGGACAACATGAGGGCAACATGAGGACAACATGAGGACAACATGAGGACAACATGGGGACAACATGAGGGCAACATGGGGACAACATGAGGGCAACATGGGGACAACATGGGGACAACATGAGGACAACATGAGGACAACATGGGGACAACATGGGGACAACATGGGGACAACATGAGGACAACATGGGGACAACATGGGGACAACATGAGGACAACATGAGGACAACATGAGGGCAACATGAGGACAACATGGGGACAACATGAGGGCAACATGGGGACAACATGAGGACAACATGAGGGCAACATGAGGACAACATGGGGACAACATGAGGGCAACATGGGGACAACATGAGGACAACATGGGGACAACAGGGGGACAACATGAGGACAACATGGGGACAACATGGGGACAACATGAGGACAACATGGGGACAACATGGGGACAACATGAGGACAACATGGGGACAACATGGGGACAACATGAGGACAACATGAGGACAACATGGGGACAACATGAGGGCAACATGAGGGCAACATGGGGACAACATGAGGACAACATGAGGACAACATGGGGACAACATGGGGGTTAAGGAGGTTTTAACTTAAGATTTTGACCCAGAAAAACTAAATGTTGGTCTACGAGAAGACAACACGAGGGTTAAGCTTGATTTATGGTTCTGCGTTGAATCGGTGCCGTGGGTACGGACGTGGGTACGCGTAGACTCGGACCCTACGCCGTAGCCTGTCATGCACCTTCCCGGTAACGTAACTAACCTGTGATTGGTCCTCTTGGCTGTGGCTTGGCAGTGTCTCATGTCCACCTGTTCTCCTTCTCCGTGAACTACATAAAATTGAAGAGAGAGTTAACTCTTCATGCTACAGCTGGTCAAAAAGCACAGGAGAGACACTTTGTGTCCTTGTCTCAGCCGCCTGAGTCGGTACTCCCTCCCACTCGCTCTACCACACACACACACACACACACACACACACACACACCGGCTCTGCTATTCTCTTAGAGAGATACGCTAGTACAACACAGACACTCCACCGTAGCGTAGGCTACGTCTGCAGAGAGCCTACCTACAACCATATATCAGCCTTTTTGTGGAATTCTTCAACCCCCTCCCCCCCCCCCCGCTCCCTCATTGGTTTAGCCTGACCCCCAAATGTTTCAACGTCCCTCCACCCCTGGTTAAAGAGTCAATTTTCTTTTCAACCCAGCCCTAGTTAGATAGGGTTGGATGGGGGCGACCTCTAGCTCAACCAGTAAGAGCAAAGGGGGGGGGGGAAGGGGAATGATCATCACGATACTTATTCCACGATACGATTTTATTGTGATTTTAAACATATTGCAATATTCTGAGATATATTGCAATTTATAACCTTTTTAATGAAATAATTTTCCCCAATTTCAATTGACGTCCCCAAAAGGAAACTTATCAACAACTGTTTCATCTAAATAGAAACATTTCTCTTCATATCACTTCAATGACAAACTGACCAACAATAATAGATCCATACTTGGCGCCTGTGTATTGATACAGTATTGCCAGCATGGTATCGCTTGCATAGTATCGCAATACTATGCTGTATCGATCCCCCCCCCCCTCTCTCCCACATTTCCTGTCTATCCACTGTCACTATCAAATAAAGGAAGAAAAAAAACAAACTCAAAAATCTTTAACCCTTATGTTGTCTTCGGGTCAGATTTGACCCGCTTTCAATGTTTAAAAAAAAAACAAAACTCTGAAGTAAAGGAAGTCGGGTGAAAAATGTTGAAAAAAGCGGCAAAATCGATAACAAAAAACATCAAAAATACAAAAACTTCGCAAAAAAACTTTGTAAAAAGCAACAAAAACGTTGAGATGAGGGGGAAAGACAACACAAGGGTTAAAAAGATTTGATTGGATGACTAGGGACAAAATGATTTGATGTGTTTGCCATGTACAAGGGTTTTTAATCTTTTCTGAAATTGTATGAAATGTGACCTCCATGTGTACATATGTCAGGAGTCGCCCTTACATACGCACCTCTGCACCAGAGCCTCAGTGAGAACACCACCACCCCAGTCTCCCTTCCCTCCTCAGTGTTGACCCCAACCGCCCCGCCGCCTCGGACCCACCGGCCTGGTTTGAGCACGGCGGCCCACATGGAGCATTACAGCGCCGGCACCCTGGGGTCCATGATTGGGGGGGCTGCAGGAACGACACCACCCAGCCAGCCAACCTGACCTACTGCCTGACTCCGGGCATCCACGTGGGACCGGCTCGGGACTCTGGGAACGCCAATCGACCCGGGGGGATGACGCGGAGTGATATGTTTGTCGTAGGTAGTGTAATAACTGCTGAATAATGGGATTACTGGCCACATTAAAGGAATAGTACAATTGCTTTTTTCCATCCATCCATCCATCTTCATCCGCTTATCCGGAGTCGGGTCTCGGGGGCAGCATCTCCAGTAGGGGACCCCAAACTAGCCTTTCCCGAGCCACATCAACCAGCTCCGACTGGGGGGTCCCGAGGCGTTCCCAGGCCAGGTTGGAGATATAATCCCTCCACCTAGTTTTTGCTACTGCTACTTTCTGCTTTTTTTGCTTTCTTAAAAAAGAAAGCAAGAGCTCTCTTCTGGTAGAGCGGGCGCCCCGAGTCCTTGGCAGCAGCCGGGGTTCGAACCCGACCCGCGGCCCTTTGCTGCATGTCATCCTCGTTCTCTCCTCCCTTTCATATCTGTCTATATCTCATAAAGAAAAAAAGCCCCCAAAAATCATCATAATAAATAAAGAAATACAGTTTAGTTAGTAGTTTTTAAAAAGTCACCTGATCTTAAAGCAGAACTAATTTATTTATTTTATTTATTTTATTTATTTTATTTATTTTATTTATTTATTTTTATTATTTTTTATTAGAACTAATTATTTTGGAGGAGTAGAAAACACTGAAAAAAAATGATAGAAATATAGGGAAAAACAACAAAAACGACATAATTGACAAAGACATTGTAAAAAGTGAGAAAGAACTTCTTTCTCACAAGAAAGTTTGAAAATGTCAAAAATTGACAACAAATGTCGGAGAAAGCTTCAAAAACTTGGTCAAAACAACAAAAATGTCCAAATAACATTGGGAAAAGTGACAAAAATGTCTTAAAGAGGTTTTAACTTAAACAAGTAACATAGTTTAGTTAGTCACCTGATCTCAAAGCAAAGAACTAACAGCTTTACATTATTTTGGAGGAGTAGAAAACACTGAAAAAAGTGATAGAAATAAAGGGAAAAACAACAAAATTGTCCAAAAAAAAGGCCGAAATAATCGACAAAGACATTGTAAAAAGTGAGAAAGTTTGAAAATGTCAAAAACAAACAACAAACATCGGCGAAAGCTTCAACAACTTGGTCAAAACAACAGAAAAGTCCCCAAAAATTGACAAAGAACTTTGGGAAAAGTGACAAAAATGTCTTAAAGAGGTTTCAACTTACATTTTTGACCCAGAAAAACAATGTTTGGAGGAGTAGGTGTTATTTCTCTGTGGTATTTATTTATTTATGTATTTATTTCTGTGTGTATATTAATTAGTATGTATATTTTGTTTGTTAGTTTCCTTTTTGTCAAAGTGAAGCACTTAAAGTGTCTTAAATGTGAAGTATAAATAAAGTTTGCTTCCGTCCTTTATTATTTGATAAAGTGGTGATTTGTGTGTTTTTGTTGCACTTATTTTCACTTAAGCCAAGACTTCTACTGAAAACAGCCGGTATCTATATTTTTTAGTAACAATTTAGGCATATCAAATGAAATGATAGGTGTTTCTGGTGGTGATGGTCGGTTCAATCACATTTTCATCATTCATCATTTTTTCATCACAGGAAATGTTATTAATCTTAATTTTAATCTTTGTGTTGTCCACTTTTTTGCAACATTTTGCGCTTTATTGTTAAAGTATTTTTCCCACTTATTGTTCTGCTCATTATGTTTTTTCTTCTTTTTTTAAGTTGTTTGTTCTCATTTTTTTGTTGTTGTTTTTCTACATTTTTGACCCTTTTTTCCAACATTTTGGTCACTTTTTTCCCCCAATACGAGTTTTACACTTGGAATTCATGGACACTAAACCTCATTTTTGAGTTTGAAAAGCAGTAATATGCTATAAAATTGAATAAAACACCCAAAATGTAATGAAAGTAGTGAACTGATCCTTCATTTGACTTGAGAAGAGCGTTAAATTGGAACCATCCATTTTCATTTTGGGGAATTTCTGATAGAGACATTTTTTTTGAAAATGGGTCAAATTTGACCCCAAAGACAACAGGAGGGTTAAAAATGTACTTTTTGGGGTGCGTGGGTAGCTCACCGCTCACCTGGTAGAGTGTGCGTCCCATGGAAAGATGCTCGATCCTCACCGCAGCGGCCGCCAGTTCAATTCCAACTTGTGGCCCTTTGCTGCATGTCATTCCCCCCTCTCTCTTCCCTTTCTTGTCTACAGCTTTTCTATGAAATAAAGGCCACAAAATGAATGTTATACAATAATATTGACAGAAAGGGGATGGCAGAACCTACTATCTTTAATTCATCCATTAACAAATGCTTTGTGGCCGGGTAGCTCACTTGGTAGCGCGCACCCATATAATAGAGGTTTACCCCCCGACGCAGCGGCTGCAGGTTTGACTCCGACCTACGGCCCTTTGCTGCATGTCATCCCCCCCCCATCTCCCCTTTCATGTCTTCATCTCCCCTGTGAAAATGCCTAAAAATGCCCAATATATACAGTATCTATATATATAAAAAGATGTAGAGATGTAAAGGTCTTTGATAACTGCACACAAAGTAAGTGTGCATTGATGTCATTAAGTGTGTGTGTGTGTGTGTGTGTGTGTGTGTGTGTGTGTGTCTGTCCACCCCCATCCCCCTCTTCACTGCATATATCTGTTATGAACAGTTTATTATCTTCTTTATAGGAATAACGTCCACAGTTCTTCTCGCTTACACCGTGTTTTTATCGCTAAATGTTTTCAGCCATTGTCTTCACCCGGATGAATTATGAAAGATTTAAAATGCCTAAAAAGTAATCAAACAAAGAAAGAAACCAACAACAACAAAGAAAAAGCGACACCCATTTCTTGCACATCACGTCATATGCATATTTCACTTTAATGCATGCATGTACCGAGTTATAATGAAATTAAAGGTAGCCCATGCATAGGAATTAAGATCCTCTAACGTCTCACAATAGGCTCTCTCTGGACAATTTTACAAATGAGTCCCATATTACTCATATGTCGCCTATAATATACTTTACAAGGTAAATAGAGTTGGTCTGTGCTGCTCTCTGCTGGACAACACTGACAATTTCAGAAGACCTCAATTGGTTTTCTGTGTTTCTGTGATTTGATTTAAAGCGGCATGGGAAGTTCATGTTATTGTTATTCCAATATACTATTTATCAAGTTATTATAACATAAAAAGCTTCATGTTATAACATGAAAATTATCACTTCCAATATTCCATGTTATAACATGTCACAATGTGCAACTTTTAACGTTACAACGCGATACTTTTCATGGTATAATGTCAAACTTTTCAGATTATAAGGTGAAAATGTATCTTATTAGAACATGAAACTCCTCCAGTGTGCGGAAGAATACATACACAATGCGAATTTTAGCTCATAAACAACACAAGTTCTACTTCATCATGAGACTCCTTCTTCCTTCTCTACAGCTCCATCCATTTCAAAATCCTTCTCAGTGTACGCATCAACTACAGTGGGGTTCAAAAGTTTGGGCCCCCCAGGTACAAATGTGTATTAATGTGCATAAAGAAACCAAGAAAAGATGGAAAAATCTCCAAAAGGCATCAAATGTCAGATTAGACATTTGTATAATATGTCACAAAAAGGTAGATTTTAACCTCAACATAATGTAAATTCTATAGATAGACCTTAAATGAGCAGAAATCTCAAAGAACTGGAAGACTTTAGGAAGGAAGAATGGGCGAAGACACCTCAAACAAGAATGAAAGACTCTTGGCTGGCTGCAAGAAGCTTTTACAAGCCCAAACTTTTGCAGACGCCATTTCTTTGTTTTCTGTTATTTTGAAAGGGTAAATAATGGAAATAAAACCTAACTTTTTGTGACATATTATACGAATGTCTAATCTGTCATTTGATGCCTTTTGGAGATTTTTCCATCTTTTCTCGGCTTCTTTATGCACATTAATACACTTTTTTTTTTACCTTGGGGTGCCAAAAGTTTCGAACCCCACTGTATGTGCATACCAATATGTAATATCACCCTCCGCCATCATGAGCAGCAGAATCTCACCATGTATTAAATTCAGTTTTATTTATAGTATCAATTCATAACAAGAGTTATCTCGAGACACTTTACAGATAGCCATCAGATCGTATTTATGAGCCATATTTTGCAATGTATTTGTCCGCAAACCATTTCTTCATTCAATCAGGAGTTTTTGGTGTTTTAACAAGATACATTTTTAATTTTATGTATTTAATTTATACTCTTTATTGATCCCCTATGGGGAAATTACAATTTCCACTCTGTTGTTATTGCACATTACACACAGGCCTGAAATACACACACATGCACGTCCTATACATGCACTAATGGAGAGATGTCAGAGTGTGTGTGTGTGTGTGTGTGGGGGAGGGGGTTGGGGGGGGGGGGCGGTGCCTTGCTCAAGAGCACCTTGGCAGTGCCCAGGAGGTTCCCAACCCAACTCCCTACGGACTGAGCTATAATAATTAAAAATCTGTTTCTGTTTTTTTTTCTCTGTGTTTACGTCAGTCAGACTTTGAAATTTAAGTTTGAGGCGCGTACACCTTGAATGTTATGCTTTACTATAAGGTAGGAAGTCTCAATGAAGTTCAGGATCTAAGTTGTTTTTCTTTCTTCTACAAGTATATTTAATATCAGACGTTTAGACGTTCAGATTTCAAGACTTCTACCAAAGTCATTTACTGGTAAGATACTTGTACTTTATACTACTACTACTTTATACAAGATTGATTTGTACCATATGGTTGTATGTATTTCTACGTCCCAGTTGGGTGAGTGCTTGGTTTCCTGTATAAATACGTACTTACTTTTCGTACGTTGAAGTGAAAGATTCTTCCTCACAAAATAATTAAAAAATCTGTTTCTGTTTTTTTTCTCTTTGTTGATGTCAGTCAGACTTTGAAATTTAAGTTTGAAGCCACAATAAAGTTCATAATCAAAGTTGTTTTTCTCTCTTCTACAAGTATATTTAATATCAGACGTTATTTTTGATACTTGGGCAAGTAAAGTATAGGCTACAGTACATATCAGATACTACATTTTGTGAATAAAATACAGGCTATAGCCTACTTTTACTCCGATACATTTCGCCTAAGCATCTTCAATACTCGTTACTTGCAAGAAATGTTTTGTGCAGTATGTTGGAGTGAAAGTTTATTTTGTGTTTCTGTTTTTTTTCTCTGTGTTTATGTCAGTCAGACTTTGAATTTTAAGTTTGAGGCGCGTACACCCTGAATGTTATGCTTTACTATAAGGTAGGAAGTCTCAATGAAGTTCAGGATCTAAGTCTTTTTTCTCTCTTCTACAAGTATATTTAATATGAGACATTATTTTTGATACTTGGGCCAGTAAAGTATAGGCTACAGTACATATCAGATACTTTAAGACTTTAAGACTTCTACCAAAGTCATTTTCTGGTAAGATACTTGTACTTTTACTACTTTATACAAGATTGATTTGCACCATATGGATGTATGTATTTCTACGTCCCAGTTGGGGTGAGTGCTTGGTTTCCTGTATGAATACTTAATGCAAACCACGTGGTGGTGTGAAAGCAGACTGCAGCTTCTTTTGTTCAAATCAATCAAACCGGAGACGGCCAGAGAGCTGCTGAATCAGGAAATCACCGGTAACGTTACATTTATTTTAGTCGTAGCTTCACGAAATCACAATTATAGTTGTTGTTTTTCTCGAAATCACAGGCATCGTAGCTCACGTACGCTGAACTTAAAACGTGTCCAGTGAAGAAAAGATTGAAAAAGTTTTTGTTGTAGCATCGTTAAACGTAACGTTAGTTCCCCATGTCTTTATTTAGACTTAGCCTGTTAGCTTAGCTACAGTAAATAGGGGGGACTTAGCCTGTTAGCTTAACGAACCCTATCACTCAGCTATTTTGCAAATTCTTACGCAACTTTATTAAGTATATATAAGTCTGGGTTTCTGAGAATGCTATTCTTATATAACATAGACTTTGCCTAGCATGTTAGCGTAGTGGCTAACTAAATATGTAACTTATGGTAGGTACGTTAGCGCATTAGCTAGCTAGGTTAACCATTATGTGAACAAAGAACGGCAGTGGTAAACGTTAGCCGCTTAGCCTAATGAAGCTAGCAGCTAGCAGCTAACGCTAGCTACCGGACGGACACCGGTACGTGTTTGTTGTTAGTTGGGTTAGTTTCTTTCCGTTAGCTAGCTAATGATTTTGACTGTCATCGAAGAAGATAATTTGAGAAAAGTGGTTTTTTTACGTTTTTAATTTTTAATGGCTGGTACTTGGGAAAAATAGAGGTAACCGGGTTTGGGTCCAGCTTGCATCACGTACAGTAACGTAAAGAATCTGTCAATAGAACGTTACTACTTTAGAATCTATCAATAGAACGTTACTACTTTAGAATCTATCTGTCAATAGAACGTTACTACTTTTGTTACTATCAATAGAACGTTACTACTTTTGAATCTGTCAATAGAACGTTACTACTTTTGTTACTATCAATAGGACGTTACTACTTTTGTTACTATCAATAGAACGTTACTACTTTTAGAATCTATCAATAGAACGTTACTACTTTAGAATCTATGAATAGAACGTTACTGCTTTTGAATCTATCAATAGAACGTTACCACTTTTGAATCTATCAATAGAACGTTACTACTTTAGAATCTATCAATAGAACGTTACTACTTTAGAATCTATCAATAGAACGTTACTACTTTTGAATCTATCAATAGAACGTTACTACTTTAGAATCTATCAATAGAATGTTACCACTTTTGAATCTATCAATAGAACGTTACTACTTTAGAATCTATCAATAGAACGTTACTACTTTAGAATCTATGAATAGAACGTTACTACTTTAGAATCTATCAATAGAACGTTACTACTTTAGAATCTATCAATAGAACGTTACTACTTTAGAATCTATCAATAGAACGTTACTACTTTAGAATCTATCAATAGAACGTTACTACTTTAGAATCTATCAATAGAACGTTACTACTTTAGAATCTATCAATAGAACGTTACTACTTTAGAATCTATCAATAGAACGTTACTACTTTAGAATCTATCAATAGAACGTTACTACTTTTGAATCTGTCAATAGAACGTTACTACTTTTGTTACTATCAATAGGACGTTACTACTTTTGTTACTATCAATAGAACGTTACTACTTTAGAATCTATCAATAGAACGTTACTACTTTAGAATCTATCAATAGAACGTTACTACTTTAGAATCTGTCAATAGAACGTTACTACTTTTGTTACTATCAATAGGACGTTACCACTTTTGAATCTATCAATAGAACGTTACTACTTTAGAATCTGTCAATAGAACGTTACTACTTTAGAATCTATCAATAGAACGTTACTACTTTAGAATCTGTCAATAGAACGTTACTACTTTTGTTACTATCAATAGGACGTTACCACTTTTGAATCTATCAATAGAACGTTACTACTTTTGAATCTGTCAATAGAACGTTACTACTTTTGTTACTATCAATAGGACGTTACTACTTTTGTTACTATCAATAGAACGTTACTACTTTAGAATCTATCAATAGAACGTTACTACTTTAGAATCTATCAATAGAACGTTACTACTTTTGAATCTATCAATAGAACGTTACTACTTTAGAATCTATCAATAGAACGTTATAACGTTCAAAAGTAGTAACGTTCTATTGATAGATTCTTGTTTTTAAGTATTTTCACTAATACAGTTATAAAAAAAATTAAACCACAAAAGTACTGTTTTAAGCTAAATTGATATCAGCCTTAAAATAAATAGATTATCTTGCTATGCTGTTTATATTACTTAGATTGTATAAGTCCAATATTTTTTGAGTGAATTTAAATCAAGTGACAGCAAACCTTTATGCTACTTAAAAAAATCAGAACAACCAAAATATACCAAACGGGAACGTTGTGTGAAGGTACGGCGTTGGTTCTCTTAACGTTTAGGGAACGTTATAACCAGGAGGGAACGTTCCCTAAACGTTAGTTTTTGGTTTGGTTCGAACTAACCTTTAGAGAACCAAAAACTAACGTTCCCTAACATTCTGTGTTAGTGGGGTAGTCCGTTTAAAGACGCACAGTAGGTTCCTGTTCTTCAAAACTTTACCATTAAAACACAATAACAACAATACGGGGCGGTGTTAGCTCAGTCCGTAGGGAGTTGGGAACCGGAGGGTCGCCGGTTCAAGTCCCCATACGGACCAAAGCATGGTGGCGGACTAGTGCCAGTTCATCTCCTGGGCACTGCCGAAGTGCTCTGGAGCAAGGCACCGAGCACCCAACTGCTCGGGGCGCCTTTTCTATGGGCAGCCGGACATCTCTCCATTTAGTGTGTATGTGTGTGTGGTGTGTGTAATAACAGAATGAAAACATTGTAATTTCCCCTTGCGGGATTAATAAAGTTATTGTTATTATACAATACACAATATCACAGTGTGTGTGTGTGTGTACACACACCCATGAGTTCATAGTAGTATTTGACGTTTGTTCCTTTCTATAAACACGCTTCTATAATTCATACTTACTAGACATGCATGTCCCACATAAGTGTCCCCATATGGGACCTTTTAAATAATTGATTCTTGAATTATGTTTTTTTTTTTACCTCCCTAGATGAATTGATTTCAACTAGATTTGTGCAATACACCGTTTTTTAGTTATTGCAATATCAACTTGAGCAATAAACACATTGCAAAAGGCGGCTACGTATCATAAAACTGCACTTTTTGTGACTTTTATTGTGTTGAAAGGAAACTATCAGCAGAAAACTGCACTTTAAAATGTAACTGCCATTCTTTTTTTTTTTTTTGGTCATGGTTAATTTAATTTACTCTTTATTGATCCCCTATGGGGAAATTACAATTTACTCTCTGTTGTTATTACACACTACACACAGGCCTGAATTACACAGACATTCTCAGGTCCTATACATGCACTAATGGAGAGATGTCAGAGTGTGTGTGTGTGTGTGTGTATGTGTATGTGTGTGTGTGTGTGTGTGTGTGTGTGTGGGGGGCTGCCAGTGCTGGACCAGCACCCTGAGAGGCTGAGGGGGGTTCAGAGCCTTGCAGGAAAACTGGCATCTCTCCAGCTACCAGTCCACACGCCGTACTTTGGTTCGAAACGGGGACTTGAACCTGCGACCCTCCGGTTCCCAACAATACATCATGCATTAGTCATTTACAAAAGAAAATTGGTATCCTTTAAAAGGTTGGATTTTACAAAAGATTTTAAGGCATTAAGATCAATTTCCAAAGATGTTTTTTATTCCTCTTTTTAATCAACTTTAGCCTGGGTGTGTAAACGTATTCAAGCTGCTGTAGCTCCTGCCACCCCCCTTTCTTTATTCTTTTTGTTATCCATGATGGATACGTTTTTTTTTTTCTTCAGTGACCTCCTCTCCACCACAGCTTCAAATATCTCCTGTTTTCAGCCAATAACAACGTTGTTGTTGTCTCTCTCTCTCTCTCTCTGTATTAACTCTTTCCCGCAAACAGCTTCGGATTGAAAAATGCCACGCACGAAGGTGACAGACGTCTCAGGGAACGGCGGGGTGAAGAAGAAGAGGGCCAGCGGCAAGAGGAAAGAGAGGGACTTCAGTAGCGACGATGAGTTTGATTACGAGCAGGAAAACAACAAGAAACCGGGAAAGCTTTCTGCCAAGTCTGGTCTCCAACCCGTCACTGTGGCAGACGACGTCAAGGAGAAAATAGTGGGTTTGATGCACTCTGTTCTGAAACTACCAGAATTGTATTTGGAATTTAAAGTGCTCATATTATGCTTCTTGGCTTATTCCCTGTCCTTTATTGTGTTATGTCTTTTTTGGTGCATTTTATAGGTTTACAAAGTGAAAAAGCCCGAAGTTCTGACTGGCTAGTAGTCCTTACCTAGGTACTGTCAGGGCCCTCATACTCTGCTTCTGACTGGCTAGTAGTCCTTACCTAGGTACTGTCAGGGCCCTCATACTCTGCTTCTGACTGGCTAGTAGTCCTTACCTAGGTACTGTCAGGACCCTCATACTCTGCTTCTGACTGGCTAGTAGTCCTTACCTAGGTACTGTCAGGTCCCTCATACTCTGCTTCTGACTGGCTAGTAGTCCTTACCTAGGTACTGTCAGGGCCCTCATACTCTGCTTCTGACTGGCTAGTAGTCCTTACCTAGGTACTGTCAGGGCCCTCATACTCTGCTTCTGACTGGCTAGTAGTCCTTACCTAGGTACTGTCAGGGCCCTCATACTCTGCTTCTGACTGGCTAGTAGTCCTTACCTAGGTACTGTCAGGGCCCTCATACTCTGCTTCTGACTGGCTAGTAGTCCTTACCTAGGTACTGTCAGGACCCTCATACTCTGCTTCTGACTGGCTAGTAGTCCTTACCTAGGTACTGTCAGGGCCCTCATACTCTGCTTCTGACTGGCTAGTAGTCCTTACCTAGGTACTGTCAGGGCCCTCATACTCTGCTTCTGACTGGCTAGTAGTCCTTACCTAGCTACTACGCATGTGCAACTCCCAACAAAGATGAAACCGAAGTCTCACTCTGTCGCTAAAACAGAGAGCTCAACACACAGGCTGAAAAGAGGAGCTGCAGCAATGTGCAGTACAACAAAAAATGTTATTTTGAAAATGAAACCATGGAAACCTAATCTGACATAACCTCTAAATGCAATTATGAATCTGAAAATTAGCATAATATGAGCACTTTAAACCGTTTCTTTAACAAGTATCTTTTTGTTTTGTGTTTATTGTTTCTATTCTATGGCATCCCATTACCATCCAAATATATTTAGCTGTATTATGACTACAAATGAAACAAACATGCTGCTTTGTTTGCAGCCAGTTTACACAGCCGTCCTAAAATGCCATTGAGGAAATTGGGGAATAGTTTCAGACAAAGTTTCCGGAATCTGACATTTAACTTTTTTTTTAATGTTGTTGTATACTCTACAACATCGCTGTAAATGCAAACAGAATTAGCCAGAAGGCTATTTTTCATCCGTTGTCCCTGGACAGATCTTAAAATTGTCTCCCTAAAAAGAACAACAATAATTTTACGTCACTGACCTCGTTTTGTCCTTTTCTACAGAAACTTGAGGGCCCAAAGGTGAAAGGTCAGCTGCTCATCTTTGGAGCAACCAACTGGGATTTGATTGGAAGAAAGGAGGTGCCCAAACAACAAGGTACAATCTTTTCAGGGTTCATGCGGGTTTTTTGGAGAGAAAAAAAACCTTGGAAAAGTTTTGGAATTTGAAGAAAAAAATGCAAATTCCAGGCCTGGAAAGGTTTTGGAAAAATAGAAAGACCCAGAAAGTTTTGGAAAAGTCACAGAATGTCATGGAAGCATAAATATGTGACTAATAAAAAAAAAATCTTTTAATAAAAAATGTATTTCACGTCTTAACCTTAATCTTTGAACCACATACACTACCGGTCAAAAGTTTGGGGTCACTTATACATTTCCATACCACTCCATTATAGACAGAATACCTGCTAATTTGGGTGGGGGGGCTGATCTTTAATGCAATATCTACATTGCCCATTACCAGCAACTATTCATCCAATGTTCCAAAGGCACATTCTGTGTACTAATCTATCATTTAAAAATAAAACACTAGAAAAACATTGGAGAACCATTTTACTATTATGTAAGCACATAATGTAATCTGATTACTGCCCTGGTTAAAAAAAACAATGCAACTGATCTCAGCTGGCATTCTGTCTACAATGGAGTGCAATGGGAATTTCTATGTGACCCCAAACTTTGGACCGGTAGTGTACATAGTCATTCATTTTATTGTTAAACCTCTTGAGGGTACAAGTTAACACAGATTATTATTATTATTATTATTATTATTACTGTATAATGTTCATTTTCAGGAATACACAGTGTAGATTCAACGCAGAACCATAGATCCAGTTTCAGGATTTCCACATGTTAGGTGGGGGGGGGGAAATCAGCAGACGCCTCCCGATACGATATCATCACCATACTTATGCCACGATATTATTACAATTTTAAACATATTGCAATTTTCTGCGATATATATATATATATATATATATATATATATACACACAGTGGTGTGAAAAAGTGTTTGCCCCCTTTTCGGAACATCAAACCAATTTAAACAATAGTCAAGGACAACACAAGTAAACACAAAATGCAATTTGTAAATGAAGGAGTTTATTATTAAAGGAGAAAAAAAATCCAAACCATTATGGCCCTGTGTGATTTCACTTTTTCACACCACTGTATATATATATACAGCAATTTATCCAATTTATAACATTTTTTCCAACTTCTAAATTTCCCCAATTTCAAATATTGTCCCCAAAAGGAAACTTATCGACATCTGTTTCATCTACAAAGAAACATTTCTCTGTTTGTTCATCTCACTTCAATGTTATCGCTGCAGAACGGGACAAACTGACCAACACTTATCTAATATATTAGAAAAGATCCATACTTGGCGCCTGTGTATCGATACAGTATTGCCACTGAAAATATCGTGATACTATGCTGTATCAACCCCCCCCCCCCAGTGTTAGGTGTACACGTGTCTCTTTGTTTGGGATGCACAAGCCACACATGGACTAAAGGCTGTGAGATCCCATTAATTGAATGTGACAGTAATGTCTATTCATACGTGTGCGTGTTGAGTCCCGCTGATGTCTGGGGTAGGCTGCTCCACCCTCACGTCTCCACCCTGGTACACGCTGATAATTCTGCTTTGTTGAGACTGGAGGGGGTTGGGGGGGCGGGAGTGGGGGGGTGTCAGCCGGAGCAGCTGCCTAGACAAAGACCATCTCGAGACTATAGGCGAGATGCTGCGCCTACCAGAGCACCAAAACCCATTCACATCATTACTTTGTAGTGTGCTTGCACATTAAGGTTTAGTTGGGTATGTTCAGCACTTCTTGTGGAAGTGTAGCAGGACTTTGTCTTGATGTGAACCGCCTTCATTTTGAGATAAATGGACACTATATCTTGTGATTTTTATTTGTTTATTTTGAGTGGTCTAGCTTGGTTCTAGTAACTAACACCTCATCTCAGTACCATTGACATGAACAGTGATTTGATGAATCATAACGCAGTACACAAATGGTAATACGTGTGCTTAAAGTACTAAATATCCAATATCTGATATCCGGAAAACAAGTCTTTTTTTTTTTTCTTTCAATTGAGACCCTGAAGTTTAGGCAGACAGCAGGCACGAAAGGAGCGCAAGTTTGACTTTTTATGTATATGAATATGAAGTAAAGGTGTCACGATTTCAGTTTTGAATCGGAAATTCCCAAAGGTAGCTTTACATTCAGACCTCGAAATCAGACGCACGATTCCCAGAGTATTTTTTTTCTCTTACTTGTGACCTTAAAATCAAGTGGAATCGTGGATTAGGAGAATCTTCACACCACTAGTATTCTTTAAAAAAAAAAAAAGGGATTTATAAGTCAGAATCTTAGTGAGAAGTGTGGCTTTAGGTCACTTTATGATGTCCTCTTTCCTCTCATACAGTGGTCAATGAACGGAATAGGATGCAGAAATAACATGGGACAGGTGGTGTGTGTGTGTGTGTGTGTGTGTGTGTGTGTGTGTGTGTGTGTGCCAGGTTTTACTACATTTGTGGGGACCAAAAACTGGGAATACAGTATACTTATGGGGTCCTGACAGCTTTGTGGGGACAAAATGCTGGTCCCCATAACGTTAAAGGGCTGTTTGAGGAATAAGACTTGGTTTTAGGATCAGGGTTAGAATTAGGTTATGGTTAGGGTTAGGGTAAGGGTTAAGGTTAGGCATTTAGGTTTGATGGTTAAGGTTAGGGTAAGGGGCTAGGGAATGCATTATGTCAATGACTGGTCCCCATAAAGATAGTGAGACACAATTGTGTGTGTGTGTGTTAAATGGTGTGGTTAAATGTGTGGTCTGTGTCTGTTTTCCAGCTGCTTTTCGCAACCTGGGCCAGAATCTGTGGGGCCCTCACCGCTACGGCTGCCTGAGTGACGTCCAGGTCAGCTGTGTGGTGTCTGGTCCCTGTGCCGCGCACAGTCTCCTCATGACCGCCGAGGGCAAGCTGTGGAGCTGGGGTAAGTGACGAGCTGCACTCGGGCGCAAAATTAACTCTGAAACTTGAAATGTTGTGTAAGGTTACGAGCTTATACCCAGGAAATACAGCTGGCATTACGGACTGTAGGGAAGTGGGTTTGTGTCACACTGAGTATGTTCACTACATTACACTACAAGTCATTTAAATGTAAAAAAAAAAACTAGATAAATGTCCTTTTTTTCAACTTTAGTTTTTTATTGAATATTCAGTACATTATTACAGCTGATCAGTCACCTCAATTTGTAAGTAATATAAGAAAAACAAAACCAAACAAACAAAGGGAACGGGAAACTCGTGTGGGAAAGAATGATAGTAGCCCAAAAAAATAGAAATAAAAATACATTTCAAGTCAATGCTTTATCCACTGAGTCCAAGATGTGAACCAATGTCCTTATACTTTATTTAAGTAAAGTGTCCACTTCTGCCATCTTTTGGTATACAGACCTTCTCTCAAACCTTGCACAAAAGTCAACCTTTCCATTTCCCTTATGACAGATAAATGTCCTTTTTATAGCCAAAGGTTTTATTGATATTATTATTTCTCTTATTATCTTTATATACTGTCTTTTCTCTCTCTTGATACTGTATTCTTGCTGAAAACTGCTGCTGGAAATTTCAATTTCCTTGCTGGAGTCATCCCAAAAGGGTTAATAAAGAGAAATCTTAGCTGACGCTTTTATCCAAAGCGACTGAAGGAGCCGTGTGTATCCACCTTTTTAAGTTAGGTTAATTTTAGGTTATTTATTTTAGCCACTTGGGGGAGTATTGCACTGGGAGTGGGACTCACTGGGAATCAGGTCTATTTACAGGTGTGGTAATCAGTGAGGGAAAGGTGTGGATGGCCGTCAGCACGCCTCAGCACTGGATTAATCAGCACTGGGTGAAGTACTGTTTTATGCAAAATACCCTTTTTCTAGGGTACTACTACTAATGCCTAGATCTTTTGCTACGCGTCGAGCGCCATGCCATCCGTGCCGAGGCTTACAGGATAGCGTCAACAGTTTGCAGGGCTGCGGTAGACATGCACGGCCAAGAGAAAAGACCGATGGACACAGCTATTGTTAGACATTATCAAAGACTTGGATATTAACGGGTTTTGGGAGATGCACAAACATCACAACGTCGACCTTTTCAAGAAGCTGGTTGAAGGACAGAAAGAGGGACGATGTGTTGGCTACTGCTGGAAAAAATCCTACACCTCTGGATGTAAAAGTCAAATTAGATGTTTTCTTTTCTACACATATTATTAAAAGGGAATGGACATCTGGACATCTGGAACAAGAAACTATTGATACAAAACCTTTGGCTCTGTATAATTCTGATCCAATCCACTTTATTTATATAGCACAATTTTAACAAACTCAAGGTTTCCAAAGTGCTGCATAAAAAGATAATACAGAATAAATAGATAACACAGTAAAAGCACAATTATAAAATACATATACATACATACATACACACACACACACACACGCACATATAAGGTACAATAAAATAAAAACAATAAAATGCACTGCCGGCATATAATAAAGGTATACACATAAGATCATCACTCTACCTCAAGACTTAAAACGCATCTTTTTAAAGTGGCGTTCGGTACCTAGTAATGTGATGGCACATTTATATTTATATTGATTTTACTTTTTCTCATTCATTATTGTATTTTTGTTAGTGGTGTGTTGTTGTTTTTAAATTCTGTGGTTTTTATCTGTTGTGAAGCACTTTGGTTCACCTATCGGTTGATGTAAGGTGCTATATAAATAAAATACATTTACATTTAAAAAATAAAATACATTTACATTTACAAAGACAAAGAAAAGAGGTTTTTAGAAGAAGTTTTAAAATGAAACAGAGAGGAGGCACGGCCCCCCCCCTGAATTCTGATGCTAACAACTGTAATTCCATTTATCAATTGATGTGAAATGTCCCAATAAAATGCTAATTATATATATATATATATATATTTTGCACGGCTGCATGTAAGCGGGAATATCATGTAAACAGATTAGTCCTACTTTTGGTCTTTTTGGGAATAAGGGCAAAAACCGTCATGTGTGCATCGGATGTGTCTTCGGCTAGAGCGGCGTGAGCGATCCCTCTCTGAGCTCTTTGGTTTCCGGCTTCCGCAGGTCGTAACGAAAAAGGCCAGCTGGGCCACGGAGACACCAAGCGTCTGGAGGCGCCCAAGTTGATCGAGGCCCTGGCGGAGCACGTGATTGTGGCCGCAGCCTGTGGACGCAATCACACCCTGGCACTCACAGGTAGGCTGAGCCACGACGCGGGTCGGCATCAGGGGTCGCACTGTTATGTTATGTCTACTGTGTTCTGATACCAGTATCGGAAAAGCCTCCGATACTCTAGAAAACTAGATTTTCTAGTGTTGGAAGTACTAGAAAATCTACTTTAACCCTCCTGTTGTCCTCGGGTCAAATTTGACCCCTTTAAAAAAATGTCTATATCTGAAATATGAGTTTCTTTTTAACCAAATTACCACAAAAAATGGATTGGATTCCTTACATCGCTCTTTATAAATACAATTGATCACTTTCATTCCTGACTAAACTGACAAAAAAATCGGTATGTTTCTCTGATCTTAAAGCCCATGTTGCAGGTTTAATTTTACAACAAATTTGTGCAATTTGCTTGTTGGTAGTAAAAATTTGAACTGTTATCCATTGTTTTTGATGGTGTTGGATATCGCAAAACTGAATATAATACCAAAATTAGGCACAATTTTACAGTGTTTCATTTTCCCCCCACAATGCATTGCATGACGTCACATTAGGGAGATAACACAGCAGCCTGCGTTGTATTTACCACTGGTCTGGCCTAATGTGGCTTCTGGTCTTTTAATATTAACAGTCTATGCTCTCGATCAAGTCCATGTGACTTTATTATATTTATAATGATATTGGAGGGAAAGTGAAACACAGCTTAGACGGGGGTGTTGTTCGGCTTTTCACAAGTTTAGACTGCTAGCTAACGCTAGCTAACGCTACGCCGCCGGACGTTAGCACAACAGCGTTAGCCTAGCCTGCTAGGTAAATATTACGACTGCCTTTGGTGTTGCCTATATATGCGCCCATGTTGTCAACATCATACATGTGGCATTAGTGCACCTGTTGTACCATAATTGTATTGAACAAAATAGTAAGCTTCGCTCCTACGAGATGGGGGGGGGGGTTTGTTACGTTACACACAAAGCTAACTGGCTATAGTTAGCCTGTACGGATGCTAGCGGATATAGCTAACGTCGCGTAGCCAGCCTGCAACTTCGGCAGTAGAGTTTTGGTAAGCTAACACGACCGCGTTGTCGCCCACAATCAACTTGCAGTGATGTTTGAAATATAAACAATTACAATACTGGTGCGTGCTGGTTGGGGAGGACCATGATCCTGTCTGAAATGTCACAAACGGATTTAGGCATCTTCAGATCAGCTGATCGCGGGGCTCGCTCCCCGACCGGCGGATCACTCCCCGACCGGCTCGCTTCCCGACCGGAGGGGCTCGCTCCCCGACCGGCTCGCTCCCCGACCGGAGGCACGCTCGATTCCCGACCGGAGGGGCTCGCTTCCCGACCGGCTCGCTCCCCGACCGGAGGCACGCTCGCTTCCCGACCGGAGGGGCTCGCTTCCCGACCGGAGGGGCTCGCTCCCCGACCGGCTCGCTCGCCTACAGCACCCGCACTCCATCGCAGCTTCGCCGCCACACACACAAGCACCGGCCAAACAGCGACACGTTTTCACCGGAGGAAGAGGTAAACACTTAGAAATAACACTCGGGGATGCCTTCTATTCCTATATCTAGATAAGTGTACCAGTACTTATCTGAACTAACGACAGGATCCCTGTCACTAAATTGAAAGAATACGTTGACGTTCACTCGGTGCTATTCACTGACAGTAAAAAGTAAAGTCATTGTATGCACTGCTGCGTTGCTAAAATAAAGGAGATAAATGAAGGAGACTTCCCCACAATCTTGACAATTCCTCATTTGCCCTCTCACGTCTGGTAGGTTCGTAATTATTCGGCTGCTGGCCTTTCCTCCTCTTCCTCCTCCCAGTCAGTCACCGTAGTTCTAGTGCTAGGCTGAGACTTAACTTCCCACTATGACGTCATCACCGAATTCACTTCATAAACCCGCGAACACCAAAAATGACCAAAAACTAACTTTTAACACTATTTGGAGACATTTTTAAAAATGATATACATATCTTGAGTAATTTTTGTACCCAATAATCAACAGTGGTGGTTAACTTGCAACATGGGCTTTAACTTTTGGTGAAAATAATTCATAATTTTTGCTTTTGTTTTAACTCAAATATTAGGTATAATTCTATATAAATAAGGGTTATTGACCATTAATTTCAAAAAGTAGTGTAAAACCAATGGTAGTAAGGTGGTATTAGTGAAAACTCAAAGTCTGAAAAAGGGACGAAAATGTTATTATTAATAATAATAATGTTATAATTATTGTCCATTTTTGACCCGGGAGGACAACACAAGGGTTAAAGTAGTTTTATTTTTGTTCTTTTTCCTTTATGACTAAACGAAAGTTCATGTTTTACAATGTATGTTCAAATTTTACAACCACACAATGAAAGCAATCATATCACATCCATACAGGGATAGTAGCATACAGCTGGAAAAACATAATAAAATATTGATATAAAATGTATTTTTTATCACACTGGTACCGGATTGGTACTCGGTATCTGAGTCCTTTCATGCAGAAGTGCTTTGATTTCATCGGACATGATGATGTAATCAACTTTTTGTTGCTCTGTGTATTTCTAATTGTTTAGCAAGTTTAAAAAAACAACACACACATAGTAAGACAACAATTACACATAATGTAATAATAATGTATCTTTTATTAGTCCCACAAGGGGAAATTACAACTACATATAGAACAAAGACGGAAACACATCAACAGCCGGGGCAAAGAAACATGTTTCACGATATCCTCCGGGTCCAGATCCTAATTAAGCACCTGTAGACAGACTGTGGGAGTAGTGATACGCTGCTGCTGCTGTTTGCTGATGCCCTTCTTTCTCCCCCCAGAGGACGGCACTGCGTACTCTTTCGGCGAGAACAAGCTGGGCCAGCTCGGCCAAGGCAACCAGACCGACGCGGTTCTCAGCCCAGCACCGGTACGCCATCACTGTCACGCTCGCCACACACTGTAGAGCCAGGGAACCGATGGGGCTCCAGGGTTTCCCCCGCAAAAGTTGTTCAGGGTACTATGCATCCAAAATACCCCCCCCATCATCACATACCCTTCACCAAACCTAGAGATCTACCTGGGGGGGGGGTATTTAAGGGAACTTTATCAGGATGCATAGTATCCTGATCCATGAAATAACTGGCCTTTACTAATAAAGATCTGCCTTCCTCTATGTGAATTTAACATAGGGGGGGTGTATACTTATGCCCCCTGTATTTTAACATAGGGGGGGTGTATACTTATGCCCCCTGTATTTTAACATAGGGGGGTGTATACTTATGCCCCCTGTATTTTAACATAGGGGGGTGTATACTTATGCCCCCTGTATTTTAACATAGGGGGGTGTATACTTATGCCCCCTGTATTTTAACATAGGGGGGTGTATACTTATGCCCCCTGTATTTTAACATAGGGGGATGTATACTTATGCCCCCTGTATTTTAACATAGGGGGGTGTATACTTATGCCCCCTGTATTTTAACATAGGGGGGTGTATACTTATGGCTCCTGTATTTTAACATAGGGGGGTGTATACTTATGCCCCCTGTATTTTAACATAGGGGGGTGTATACTTATGCCCCCTGTATTTTAACATAGGGGGGTGTATACTTATGCCCCGTTTTTTTAAGGAAGAACATTTGTTTATTTAAAGAAAATTGGTGTCCTTAAAAGGTTGGATTTTCCATAATGTTTTGAATGAAGGCATTAATTTCCAAAAGATGGTTTTTATTCCTCTTTTTAATCAAATTTAGCCTGGGTGTGTAAACTTTCTCAAGCCACTGTAGTTTTCAATTTGAATACATAATTATATATTCTCATTCTGTTAAATGTCTTTTTATTTGTGGAAGTGCTGCAGGTATAAGGCTGCGTTCAATTGCGTTAAATGTCTGTTTTGTTTTTAAAAGGCTACATTTGGGCCAATCACATTTAAGGGCTCGACCAATCGGATGCTTTGTAGGAAGCATGTTGGAGCGGCTTCTTCATCGTCTTCCTTCTCTCTCGCTCCCTCTAGATTTGCTACAACGGCCAGCCGCTGGTGAAGGTGGCCTGTGGTGCCGAGTTCAGCATGGCGGTGGACTGCAAAGGAAACCTGTACTCCTTCGGATGCCCCGAGTACGGACAGCTGGGTACGCTCACAACCGCCACACACACACACACACACACACACACACACACACACACACACACACACACACACACGTGTTCTTTTTAATGAGCCAGCTCTGTTTAAAGCGTGTTTTAATTAACTTATTATTTTTATCTCCAGTAGAAGAAGTAATCTTGATTTAACGTAACACGCCCAAACCAAAATATCTCAATGTTGTGGTATGCTTATGTCTTTGAAATATTTGTATGTTATTGACCCGTCATCGAACAGAAAGCATTCGTTGTCATTGAAAACATACAACCAAATTTGGAGTGCTATTCCTGGCGGGGGGGGGGGGGGCTTCATTCTGCACCTCGGGACTAAAAACCTCCATCTTTCATCCAAGGTATAATAGTATTAACAGTAGGGCTGGGAAATATGTCCATATACGACACTAGATATCGTCGTTTGGATATTGTTATATAGTATACTATCTCTCTAGCTATCTCTATCTAGCTATCTCTATCTAGCTATCTCTCTATCTAGCTATCTCTAGCTATCTCTATCTCGCTATCTCTATCTAGCTATCTCTCTATCTAGCTATCTCTATCTAGCTATCTCTATCTCGCTATCTCTATCTAGCTATCTCTCTATCTAGCTATCTCTAGCTATCTCTATCTCGCTATCTCTATCTAGCTATCTCTCTATCTAGCTATCTCTAGCTATCTCTATCTCGCTATCTCTATCTAGCTATCTCTCTATCTAGCTATCTCTATCTAGCTATCTCTCTATCTAGCTATCTCTAGCTATCTCTAGCTAGCTATCTCTATCTAGCTATCTCTATCTAGCTATCTCTCTATCTAGCTATCTCTATCTAGCTATCTCTATCTAGCTATCTCTATCTAGCTATCTCTCTATCTAGCTATCTCTCTCTCTAGCTATCTCTCTCTCTAGCTATCTCTCTATCTAGCTATCTCTCTATCTAGCTATCTCTCTATCTAGCTATCTCTCTATCTAGCTATCTCTCTCTCTATCTCTCTATCTATCTCTATGGTTTCCGCGGGGTCTTAAAAAGTCCATTCATTAACTCGTTTATAATCAATACTGACCTTAAAGGTTGAAGCATTTGCTTATTACACCGACCCTTTGTACCTTCTATTTTGTTCTTTAGCTCCCTCAGAATCTTATACATCTTATTAAATGTATTAGTCTCTGTATGTTATATACATATTAAAGTAAAGTGATGTAATTTTCTGGACTTACCAGATTGTTCTAGCTGTTCTATTATTTACCTTTACCCATTTAGTCATTTATATCCACATTATTGGTGATTATTTATCATAACTCTCATTGTGAAGATATTTTGCTAAAGCACCAGTAGTCAACCCTACGATATCGTCATTAAGTTACTTGGTGAAGAATATTGTGATTATGTGATTTTTCTCCATAATCGCCCAGCCCTAAATGAATAAATCCCTTTTTTCTCATCGCAGGTCACAACAGCGACGGGAAGTTCATAGCCCGCGCCCAGCGCATCGAGTTTGACTGTGAGCTCGTCCCTCGCCGCGTCGCCATCTTCATCGAGAAGTCCAAGGATGGCCAGGTCACGCCGGTGCCCAACGTCGTGGTCCGAGATGTGGCCTGCGGCTGCAACCACACGGTGGGACGGTGCTCTCGTTGGTTTCATCAGAACCAAATCATATCATGCAGTTTACAAACTGCCGTTTCCTCTTAATGGACCCTATTGTCTCAAAAAGGCTCTAAAAATAAGATTAAAACAAAAAACAGAGGACAGACGGGAGGGAGGGAGACAATCATAGACCACAGACTCGGCTATGTTCTGCCAAGTGTCCAGAGTCTTTTATATAGACCTTAGTGGTCCCTAATCCTGTATCTGAAGTCTCTTTTATATAGACCTTAGTGGTCCCCTAATACTGTATCTGAAGTCTCTTTTATATAGACCTTAGTGGTCCCTAATACTGTATCTGAAGTCTCTTTTATATAGACCTTAGTGGTCCCCTAATACTGTATCTGAAGTCTCTTTATATAGACCTTAGTGGTCCCTAATACTGTATCTGAAGTCTCTTTTATATAGACCTTAGTGGTCCCCTAATACTGTATCTGAAGTCTCTTTATATAGACCTTAGTGGTCCCCTAATACTGTATCTGAAGTCTCTTTTATATAGACCTTAGTGGTCCCCTAATACTGTATCTGAAGTCTCTTTTATATAGACCTTAGTGGTCCCCTAATACTGTATCTGAAGTCTCTTTTATATAGACCTTAGTGGTCCCCTAATACTGTATCTGAAGTCTCTGTTATATAGACCTTAGTGGTCCCCTAATACTGTATCTGAAGTCTCTTTTATATAGACCTTAGTGGTCCCCTAATACTGTATCTGAAGTCTCTCTTATCGCTGTAGACTTCAGCGATCTCACTTCATACTGGACCAATGTCAAAGATTGTTCCCATCAGTCACTTAGACACTGAAACACAGGAACATGGGGTCCAGGTTGAAAAAGACGGAAGTTACCCTTTAAAACATAGCTTTTAAAGTGTCTGTCTGTCTGTCTGTCTCTGTGGCTTTGCAGCTGGTGCTGGACTCCCAGAAGCGCGTGTTCAGCTGGGGTTTCGGTGGCTACGGGCGCCTGGGTCACACGGAGCCGAAGGACGAGATGGTTCCTCGGCTGGTCAAACTGTTTGACTTCCCTGGACGCGGCGCCAGTCAGATCTGCACCGGCTACCAGTGTTCCTTCGCCGTCAGTGAAATGGGTGAGAGCACGATTCCTGGACACGGTCTGCCTCAAATGGGCCCCCGTTAACATTGCTGTCTAGTTTTAAAAAGGATCACAATGTCTGTGGGCTGTCAGAATGAGCTCGATCACGATGTTGACGCACATTTGCTCGGCAATGGGTCGGGTGCAGAGGTGGGTAGAGGAGCCAAAAATTGTACTCAAGTAAAAGTACTGTTACTTCAGAATAATTTGACTCAAGTAAAAGTAAAAGTAGTCATCCAAATAATTACTTGAGTAAGAGTAAAAAAAGTACTTGATGAAAAAACTACTCAAGTAGTGATTACCTGTTGAGTAACGTCTGATTTATTTCTTAACACAAGCATCAACCAGACCGACAAAAATACAAAATAATCATCTTTAGGCAAATTATAGTTCATCCAATCAATACAATAAATTAAAATTAATTTATTAATTACAAAATAGCTTAATTGAGAGACTTAAACATCAAATTTGGATGGATACTGCATGTTAAACATCCTGTATGTAACCTAAAAGACAAACATCCATCTCTCCACAGCAACAACTACAACTACCGCTACGTCTCCTCAGGTTAGATGTTGAGTTGTTGGACGCTCACATGTCCGTTTGTTTTGGTTGACACTAAACGCAGCACAATGTAGCTGCTGTTTCCACTTTAACTAAAAGGTAAACATGCTTTCACTGAGGACGGGGGTGGGGGGTCTGCGTTGCCTTGGCGACGGTTGATTCTGACATCTTTGTTTTGCTACAACTGTGAAGCTAACCTGTCCCGCCGCTGAGATCGAG
Source organism: Etheostoma nigrum (assembly GCA_029931835.1). NCBI lineage: Eukaryota > Metazoa > Chordata > Actinopteri > Perciformes > Percidae > Etheostoma > Etheostoma nigrum. Next base: position 4,423,682 of record CM057243.1, on the reverse strand, counting down.
TATGGTCACGTGACTGCACAACGACGTGTGATTGGTGGAACACAGTTACGTGGTAGAGCCTTCAGCGAAAGTCTCTCTCTCTCTCTCTCTCTCTCTCTCTCTCTCTCTCTCTCTCTCTCTCTCTCACTCTCTCTCTCTCTGACTAAATAAAACATTAAAATGAGACGTACGCTGGGGTAAAAACAATGATGCGTAGAATACCAAAGAGGTAAAAAGAAAAGTAAGGAGCTGATTGTAGCCTGATGTAGCGGAGTAAGAGTACAGTTTCTTCTTCACTAATCTACTCAAGTACAAGTACAAGTATAGGGATTTAAAACTACTCCTAGAAGTAAAAAATTTTTTCAAAAACTTACTCAAGTAAATGTAACTTGTTACTGCCCACCTCTGGTCGGGTGTGCTTCAATGCAAACTCCTACTGGCCCTCGAAGTACATGTAGAACAAATAAACATGCGATGAATCGTGAGTCAACTATTTCAATCATGTAAATAATGGCGAATGCGGGCCATGAAGTCCGGTCGGAGTACGTCTGACTTTAAATGATGTGGTTTGTGTGCCGCTGTCCTTGTAGTTGTGTCATCATGTTGTTGTTTGCAGGCGGGCTGTTCTTCTGGGGCGTGACGAACACGTCCAGAGAGTCCACCATGTACCCCAAAGTTGTGCAGGATCTGTGTGGTTGGAAGATCCGCAGCTTGGCGTGTGGGTGAGTGCCGACGCTTTTTACCTCTCGGTGTGACGCGGCGAGTGTTTCTCCATCTGTGCGATGGACATTAATCATGAATCTCTGACCAAAAGATGATTGATATCTGCCATTTTATGAACCGAAACGTCACCTCCATCAATGGAGGAAGTAATGGTTGGTCGCAGTGCAGCCGTGTCTCCGCTGCGGGGGGGTTTGACGGAGTGTTTTTGGGTTTAACAGGAAGACCAGCATCATCATCGCTGCAGACGAGAGTATGATCAGCTGGGGCCCCTCGCCCACGTTTGGAGAGCTGGTAAGACCCCGCGCCTCTTCACAGGAAATGATGCAACACTGATTCCAGATATTATTATTATTAAAAACTGGCGATGGAGTCAGAAGCCCAACGCTAACTGTGTTTTTGTCCTTCAGGGATACGGAGACAACAAGCCCAAATCCTCCACCACCGCCCAGGAGGTCAAGACCTTGGACGGCGTCTACATCGAGCAGGTACATTAGCATCGGCCCGAGGATCTGATCCGCTCCTAAATACGGGTGTCACCGTACCATAAAGTCAGTAGTCGGTAAAATAACACGATTCTTGGTGCCGATTTTTATCCCACGGTAATAAAATCTAAGAATCTAAGATTCCAAGTACTTTAACTGGAAACATGAACTTCTTTATTGAAATATCGCAAAAATGTCATAACAAGACATACAAAACACGTAGAGCATAGAACAACATAATCAAGTGCATTTAACCCTCATGTTGCCCTCATGTTGCCCTCATGTTGCCCTCATGTTGCCCTCATGTTGCCCTCATGTTGCCCTCATGTTGCCCTCATGTTGTCCTCATGTTGTCCTCATGTTGTCTTCATGTTGTCTTCATGTTGCCCTCATGTTGCCCTCATGTTGCCCTCATGTTGCCCTCATGTTGCCCTCATGTTGTCCTCATGTTGTCTTCATGTTGTCTTCATGTTGTCTTCATGTTGCCCTCATGTTGCCCTCATGTTGCCCTCATGTTGCCCTCATGTTGTCCTCATGTTGTCCTCATGTTGTCTTCATGTTGTCTTCATGTTGTCCTCATGTTGCCCTCATGTTGCCCTCATGTTGCCCTCATGTTGCCCTCATGTTGCCCTCATGTTGTCCTCATGTTGTCCTCATGTTGTCCTCATGTTGTCTTCATGTTGCCCTCATGTTGCCCTCATGTTGTCTCCATGTTGCCCTCATGTTGTCTTCATGTTGTCTTCATGTTGTCTTCATGTTGTCTTCATGTTGTCCTCATGTTGTCCTCATGTTGTCCTCATGTTGCCCTCATGTTGTCCTCATGTTGTCCTCATGTTGTCCTCATGTTGTCCTCATGTTGCCCTCATGTTGCCCTCATGTTGTCTCCATGTTGCCCTCATGTTGTCTTCATGTTGTCCTCATGTTGTCTTCATGTTGTCCTCATGTTGTCCTCATGTTGTCTTCATGTTGTCTTCATGGTGTCCTCATGGTGTCCTCATGTTGTCCTCATGTTGTCCTCATGTTGTCCTATATCAATGTTCTTTTTAATTCCCCAAAATAACATGATTGATTCCACCCAACGCTCTTTGCCAAGTACAAATCTCTACTTTCATTAATTTTGGGGCGTCTTATTCAATTTTATAGCATTGTAAAACAAATGGAAGTGTTTTTGAAATAGTATTGAGTAAAAGTTGACATATTCCAGTCTGTGATTATCATCAACATCCATTCCTTTAATTTTAGTCTAAATAATTCCTAATTTCTGCTTTTCTAACTCAAACATTAGGTATAATTTCCTATAAATGAGGTTTATTGACCATAAATTCCAAAAATAACTGTAAAACTAAAGTTAATAAGTTAGTGTTACGTAGTGTTGAAAACGTCAAAAAAATGACAACCATTGGAAAAAAGTGTCAAAAGTGTTGAAAAAAGGGACAAAAAAACAAGAAAAAGTTAAAAACATCAACAAAAGTGTTGATTTTGACAGGAAGACAACACGAGGGTTAATGGTCATAGTGCAACCACTAGTGTCCCCAGACACGTCCCAGACATCTTAAATTAATAAATAAATGACTTTTTCTGGGATTTGTAGTTGCACGGCAGCTTTTGAACAGATGTCTGGGACGTGTCTGGGGACACTAGTGGTTGCACTATGACCATTAACCCTCGTGTTGTCTTCCTGTCAAAATTGACATTACAAATCCCAGAAAAAGTGATTTTTTTTTTTCTTTATTTCTTTATTTTTTCATAAGATGGGCACTTTTAACAAAACAAAGAAACATAATTCCTTTAACAACGTGTGGCCTGTTCAGCGGCCGTGGCCGACAACGGGGAGTTATATTTAACCATTTAATTTCATTACAGTGCAATATTTATGGGGGAAAAAACCGATACAGCATAGTATCGCGATATTTTCAGTGGCAATACTGTATCAATACACAGGCGCCAAGTATGGATCTATTATTGTATATTATATATGATATTTATCATATATGTGTTGGCCAGTGTGTCTGCTTGACAATCTAATTTTGCAGCAATAACATTGAAGCGATATGAAGAAAAATGTTTCTTTTTAGATGAAACAGATGTCGATAAGTTTCCTTTTGGGGACGTCATTTTAAATTGGGGAAAAAAAGGTTATAAATTGCAATATATCGCAGAATATTGCAATATGTTTAAAATCGCAATGATATTGTGGCGTAAGTATCGTGATATCGTATCGGGAGGCGTCTGGTGATTTCACCCCCCCTAACATGCACGCACTCACACACGTGTATAGAAGCACGCGTGTGAAAGCTCTGTGTATTTGTATCAGACCTGGCGTGTGAGCTGCTTGCGTCAGAGTTGGGGTGAAGCGGTGAAAACGTGCCGCTACTTTCTAAAGAACCGCATCCCTGAGCGCCGTGTTGTCTTTGCAGGTGATGATGGGCTACTGTCACTCTCTGGTGATCGCCAGACAGGACACCGAGCAGGAGAAGGAGAAACTGAAAAAGCTGCCCGAGTACAACCCACGAACAATCTGACCGGAGGGGGGGATGGGGGGGGCGTCCGACCGGGACACCTCGACCTCTCGTTCCCCTGCAGCAGACCGGCCGGCGGCGCACCAGTGGGACGGCCGAGGCTCCGAAGGACATCCACACATCTCAACTACCAGCACGCTGGCTCTACACCAATTTGGACACTGAAAATCTGAGAAAATGGGACTGGAGACGGACAGAGTCCTCGTACGGCAAGACATCTTCACTTCCAACGTCGAGTGCAAACCTGCAACAGTTTGCTCCGAGCACTTCCCACCTAGTCGTAGAGTCTTGCTTCCCCATTTAAGAAAAAAATACAAAAAAAAGGACAAAAAAAATATTTGTGATACAGCCAAACATTCATGTTTTTGTTCTGTTTTTCTTTGTTGCAGTATATGAAATGATAAAGTTGTTTGTGACATTTACGGGTGCTACAACGGGACCCTCGGTCTTTTTCCTACTGAGGGTTTTTCAAAGACCAATACTCCATACCTGTGCCTTTTTCTACGTGTACGTTCAGGATATGGAAGTGTCGTTTGTGTTGTTCGGAAGATCAGCTGATCACTTTGATTTAAGTGCAGTATGAGGAGGTGTGTGTGTGTGTGTGTGTGTGTGTGTGTGTGTGTGGCTGCCACAGATTACAATCAGGATTTGGAACGTTGTTTTTCTGAGTTAGTGCACTCCACTCGATGGTTACATTCCTCTCTTTTTGTTAACTTTTTTTCAGTGTTTGCATCAAGGATGCACACCTCGGTTCTTCCAAGATCACAGTTGTCTTGCTAGGTCTTGTCTTTCCTTATTTCTAGTTTGAGTAATAACTGTTCCAACGCTCAAAGCGGTTTCACAAGCAGGTCAGAACCTTTTAGAACCGATTTAAATAAAGTCTCTAAGTATATCAAGGTGTGCTGGAAATGAAGGCATGTCGTTGTTTTAAGAACAGCAGAGGGGCGTTTCCTCTCAACCTGTACTGCTTTCTTTTTTATGGTGAAATTTCTCTGGGTTCATTTTTTTTCATTGAAATGGTTAAATAAAGATTCATGTGAATTGATTTTGTTGTCTTGACTTCTCCACATGTTCTGTTTCAGTATTATTTCCTTTAAACCTTAAAGGTGCACTATGAGTTCCTGCATGGTCACTTCTGTGACCCCCCCCATGTTTCTGTAACTGTCATGAATGTCACTAACCCCCACCCCCAACCATCTTATCACTGATTGGCTGGAGTGGTTTGTTGTATTTCGGTGCCTATACTGTGCCTCTAGTGCTTGTTTGACCTTTACAACCCCTGTGTTGTCTCCCGAGACTCGGAGTGTGTTCAGGGAGCAGGCAGCTAGCTTTTTCAGTGTTCAGGGGGCAGGCAGCTAGCTTTTTCAGTGTTCAGGGGGCAGGCAGCTAGCTTTATCACAGTGTGTTCAGGGGGCAGGCAGCTAGTTTTTTCAGTGTGTTCAGGGGGCAGGCAGCTAGCTTTTTCAGTATGTTCAGGGAGCAGGCAGCTAGCTTTTTCACAGTGTGTTCAGGGAGCAGGCAGCTAGCTTTTTCAGTGTATTCAGGGGTAGGCAGCTAGCTTTTTCAGTGTGTTCAGGGGGCAGGCAGCTAGCTTTTTCACAGTGTTCAGGGGGCAGGCAGCTAGCTTTTTCAGTGTGTTGTGGGGGCAGGCAGCTAGCTTTTTCAGTGTGTTCAGGGGCAGGCAGCTAGCTTTTTCAGTGTTCAGGGGGCAGGCAGCTAGCTTTTTCAATGTGTTCAGGGGGCAGGCAGCTAGCTTTATCACAGTGTGTTCAGGGGGCAGGCAGCTAGTTTTTTCAGTGTGTTCAGGGGGCAGGCAGCTAGCTTTTTCAGTATGTTCAGGGAGCAGGCAGCTAGCTTTTTCACAGTGTGTTCAGGGAGCAGGCAGCTAGCTTTTTCAGTGTATTCAGGGGTAGGCAGCTAGCTTTTTCAGTGTGTTCAGGGGGCAGGCAGCTAGCTTTTTCACAGTGTTCAGGGGGCAGGCAGCTAGCTTTTTCAGTGTGTTGTGGGGGCAGGCAGCTAGCTTTTTCAGTGTGTTCAGGGGCAGGCAGCTAGCTTTTTCAGTGTTCAGGGGGCAGGCAGCTAGCTTTTTCAATGTGTTCAGGGGGCAGGCAGCTATCTTATCAGTGTATTCAGGGGGCAGGCAGCTAGCTTTTTCACAGTGTGTTCAGGGGGCAGGCAGCTAGCTTTTTCAGTATGTTCAGGGAGCAGGCAGCTTGCTTTTTTCAGTGTGTTCAGGGAGCAGGCAGCTAGCTTTTTCAGTGTGTTCAGGGGGCGGGCAGCTAGCTTTTTCAGTGTGTTCAGGGAGCAGGCAGTTAGCTTTTCAGTTTATTCAGGGGGCAGGCAGCTAGCTTTTTCAGTGTGTTCAGGGAGCAGGCAGCTAGCTTTTCAGTTTATTCAGGGAGCAGGCAGCTAGCTTTTTCAGTGTGTTCAGGGGGCAGGCAGCTAGTTTTGCACAGTGTTCACGGGGCAGGCAGCTAGAAGATCAAGGAGAGATGCCTACAAGTTGAGACAAAAATTAAATTGTGCTGAAACCATGCAGGAACTCATAGTGCACCTTTTTTTAAAGTCCATTTTTGGCATATACACATTTTATACATTGTTTTAAAGGGTTAATTTCAACCTTGAGTATTGGTGTCAGAGTTACTAATGTGAACAAGAATCTTTAGAATTGGTTATCACCGCTGTACCTGGCAGCCACAAACTAGGCTGCAATGGAACCGTCACTTTAACGTCTGCAAAAGGTGCCGTTTTAACCACGGAGAGGCTCCGATTATTAGAGTCTGACATGTATAGGATCTCTACAGAGATGGATCTTTATGTTCAGGGTATTTAAAAATAAGTCTTAAAAGTTATAAATCAAAATTTTAGGCCTTAAAGTATTGTGTTCTAGGTTTTAAATAACATTTAAAAACAGATCTTTATTTTTCTGGGGCTCTAATGCTCATTGAAATGTTTGTGCAGGCATTACAATGTTTTTATTTTTGTATTTTATTTAATTCTCTGGTGTTGTAGTCCAAATATAGCATGCAACTTATACTGCAGCCCATCTAGACGCCAGTCCAATAATACATAATATATATAATTTGTTTCAATGTTTCAGGACTCAAGACACCTGGCTTTTTTTTATGAAGTTATTTCTTAAATTTGATTCCTAATGCTCTTAAAAGGGTCTTAAATTTGACTTTGTGAAACATGTAGAAACCCTTTTCAACATCAAACAGCTCCGAAATCACTTTCACCAAACTCCATTTAGGTAAACTGTACTTTTAGCGTGTATAGAGCCAGATTATTTCCACATGTACAGTGCTGCTCATTCGATTGGGATCCCATAATAAAGTTGACTAAAAAGAGGAATAAAAAAAATCATCTTATCAATCTTAATGCCTTAATTAAATGGACACCAATTTTCTTTATGAATGAATAATGTATTGTAAATAAATATTCTTCCTTAAAATACAGGGGGCATAAGTATACACCAGTATAACTTAGGGGGGTGTATACTTATGCCCCCTGTATTTTAACATAGGGGGGTGTATACTTATGCCCCCTGTATTTTAACATAGGGGGGTGTATACTTATGCCCCCTGTATTTTAACTTAGGGGGGTGTATACTTATGCCCCCTGTATTTTAACTTAGGGGGGTGTATACTTATGCCCCCTGTATTTTAACATAGGGGGGTCTATACTTATGCCCCCTGTATTTTAACATAGGGGGGTCTATACTTATGCCCCTGTATTTTAACATAGGGGGGTCTATACTTATGCCCCTGTATTTTAACATAGGGGGGTCTATACTTATGACCCCTGTATTTTAACATAGGGGGGTGTATACTTATGCCCCCTGTATTTTAACATAGGGGGGTCTATACTTATGCCCCTGTATTTTAACATAGGGGGGTGTATACTTATGCCCCCTGTATTTTAACATAGGGGGGTGTATACTTATGCCCCCTGTATTTTAACATAGGGGGGTCTATACTTATGCCCCTGTATTTTAACATAGGGGGGTGTATACTTATGCCCCCTGTATTTTAACATAGGGGGGTGTGTACTTATGCCCCCTGTATTTTAACATAGGGGGGTGTATACTTATGCCCCCTGTATTTTAACATAGGGGGGTGTATACTTATGCCCCTGTATTTTAACATAGGGGGGTGTATACTTATGCCCCCTGTATTTTAACATAGGGGGGTGTATACTTATGCCCCCTGTATTTTAACATAGGGGGGTGTGTACTTATGCCCCCTGTATTTTAACATAGGGGGGTGTATACTTATGCCCCTGTATTTTAACATAGGGGGTGTATACTTATGCCCCTGTATTTTAACATAGGGGGGTGTATACTTATGCCCCCTGTATTTTAACATAGGGGGGTGTGTACTTATGCCCCCTGTATTTTAACATAGGGGGGTGTATACTTATGCCCCTGTATTTTAACATAGGGGGTGTATACTTATGCCCCTGTATTTTAACATAGGGGGGTGTATACTTATGCCCCCTGTATTTTAACATAGGGGGGTGTATACTTATGCCCCCTGTATTTTAACATAGGGGGGTGTATACTTATGCCCCTATATTTTAACATAGGGGGGTGTATACTTATGCCCCCTGTATTTTAACATAGGGGGGTGTGTACTTATGCCCCCTGTATTTTAAGGAAGAACATTAATTTATTTACAACACAATTTGGTGTCCTTAAAGATTGGATTTTTCCTCATTTTTTAATTAAGGCATTAAGATAAATTTTCAATTCCTCCTTTTAGTCAACGTAAGCATGGGCGTGTAAACGGGTGAATTAAAGTTTTTTTGCTGGAACAGTGCAAAGACCAACCATGGCACACAGCTTCTGTACTGTAAACAAGATTTATTTAAATGTACAAAATCTGATGAATTGCTAATTTAATCTTCGTCTTCCTCCTCCTCTTCATCCTGGTTGATCTGGAAGTAGCGGAGCTCGTAGCTCTCCTTGGTGTTGGCCACGACGCGCAGCCAGTCCCGAAGGTTGTTCTTCTTCAGGTACTTCTTCGTCAGATACTTCAGGTATCTGTAGAACAAGAATAAAACGGTGTCGGGTTGACTTTCAGAGCAGGTGGGAGGAGTGACGTCGCGTCATTTTAGTTGATTCATCGTTTAACGTCTCTGTGTCCACGTTGGGACACCTTCAGCCTGACGCACTTTCTGATCTTTTTGCAGAGCTTTACATATCCGATCATCACCAAAATGTTAACAGAATTGATGCATACCCATCTAACAATCTCCGTATGAAATGTCCTATATGGACATGGACATTTAGATGTCTCAGTAGTGTATGAAATGTCCTATATGGACATGGACATTTAGATGTCTCAGTAGTGTATGAAATGTCCTATATGGACATGGACATTTAGATGTCTCAGTAGTGTATGAAATGTCCTATATGGACATTTAAATGTCTCAGTAGTATATGAAATGTCCTATATGGACATTTAGATGTCTCAGTAGTATATGAAATGTCCTATATGGACATGGACATTTAGATGTCTCAGTAGTATATGAAATGTCCTATATGGACATGGACATTTAGATGTCTCAGTAGTATATGAAATGTCCTATATGGACATGGACATTTAGATGTCTCAGTAGTATATGAAATGTCCTATATGGACATGGACATTTAGATGTCTCAGTAGTATATGAAATGTCCTATATGGACATGGACATTTAGATGTCTCAGTAGTATATGAAATGTCCTATATGGACATGGACATTTAGATGTCTCAGTAGTATATGAAATGTCCTATATGGACATGGACATTTAGATGTCTCAGTAGTATATGAAATGTCCTATATGGACATGGACATTTAGATGTCTCAGTAGTATATGATATGAGGAAAAGACGTAAGAACGCTCGGGCGATGGAGTTTCCTCCTAAAAAGTTTCTATTCTTACTGAACTGGACATTAAGGAGCTCTTATTGCATAATTCAGAGTTGTGGAAGCATGGTATTTTATTGTGAAGGACAGAAGTGAGATGCAGTAGTTTTGACAGCGTTGATGGGATTGTCTTTAACTGTCTGTCTCCAGCGGTGTCCGGTGATTTACCGGCGATAACGTACTGTAGCCGGCTCTTGTGAAGTAAAAGCTAAAGTAAAGAGTTAAAACTAATATACTGTTAGAAAGGTAAGAAGTCACACGATTTTTTTGTACACCATTAAATTAACTTAAAACATCAAATAGATCATTTATATTCGTATTTTAACAGATATTCTGATATTTTAACCAATACGTGTCCGAACGTGGACACAGTGACACTATTTCATTGATTTGTCGCTTTCTGTTCAGTTTATGCCTTTGACTTTGGATTTTATTCACAATGAAGCCGGCCTTTAAAAATATCTGCAGAGTACACGTTTGTTTGAAACTGGGACGTGATGGGACTACCGTGGATGAAGTAGTCTCGCACAGCCAGACCGTCCTCCACAGCGCTGCGGAGGAAGGTCTGGCTGCTCCACCCAGCAGTGCTCTAGTCTACTGGCATTCCTTTAACCCTCGTGTTGTCTTCCTGTCAAAATTCAACATCAAGAATTTTATTGACGCTTTTTTTTCAATGTTTTTAACTTTTTCTTAGATTTTTGACGTTTTCAACACTACGTAACACTAACTTATTAACTTTAGTTTTACCGTTATTTTAGGAATTTATGTTCAATAAACCTCATTTATAGGAAATTATACCTAATGTTTGAGTTAGAAAAGCAGAAATTAGGAATTATTGAGACTAAAAATAAAGGAATGGATGTTGATGATAATCACAGACTGGAATATGTCAACTTTTACTCAATACTATTTCAAAAACACTTCCATTTGTTTTACAATGCTATAAAATTGAATAAGACGCCCCAAAATTAATGAAAGTAGAGATCTGTACTTGGCAAAGAGCGTTGTGTGGAATCAATCATGTTATTTTGATTAATTACAATTGGATAGTTATAGTTATATATATAATAATGTTAAAAAGAACATTGATATAGGAAAATGGGTCAA